>OY757926.1:94813809-95373809 GCA_963585895.1 Sepioteuthis lessoniana | reverse complement strand
AAATAGTCTAAAGAAAAAATAATGAATGTTTTCAATAAATTCCTGCATCAAATTTGTATAGACAATCAAACCTGTTGATCGAGTTCAGTCATAGGAAAAAACAATTCCGTCTGCCAAGCCTCTGAAGGGTAATATTCCGTCTCTGTTATATTAAGACAGTCACTGAGATATCTGGAAACAGTTTCCAGTAAGAAACCATCAGTCATCTGCAATATTCATGATTGAAACGATAATGTTGACACTCATTGTAATTTTATGTTCAATCACGGAAAAATATTTACGGAAATAATGTATTTCATCGGTTTAAAAGTCAGAACGTAGTTTTTGTATATTAGGTATTCTTGGGGCTTTTTCAATTCTGGTAAAGCAATGGTAAACAGGTTTGTTAAAAAAACTGATTATTAATCTTGGTGAATCGAACTCACTGTAACATTTGCTTGTTAACTCCCACTGTATTAGCTATGTGTGAGACATACAGGTTTCCATGTAAGTATTGTTCATTCAGAATAAAATTCAAGACTCTATTTTTATGAATATTTTACAGAAAATTGGTCAATTTTGATCATTCTGAAGTATTTTAACTATTTTATTGGCTAAAAAGTTGACAACTTATCGCTTTGTATTTAGTACCAGTTCTGTTTCAATAATTATATATATATATATATATATATATATATATATATATATATATATATATATATATATATATATATACACTTTGATGCAACAAAGTAAAAATAATCTAAAAGTTATTTTCATAAGATATTAAGGCAATGTACATCCCAATTCTAGTTATAATAGAAAATGATTTTCTTAAAAATTACATTTAAATAAAACCTTTATAAGTAAAGAAAACTTACAGACATTTTCAGACCCACTTGATTGGTATCTGGAGTAGCTGTGGGTGGAATACATGGCTTCTTAAATAGAAGAACATTGACTAAAAGATCATCCAAGCCCAATGAATGCAAACTGTCCAAGTTCGTGTCCAAGTTACCGAGAATCCAAATTGTATTGAACCGAATAAGTTCCATTTCTTTTGCCTGACATTCCAATAAAGAAAGAATCGATATTACAAGCAGATATTTAATGATATTTAATGAAAATATTCATGAAAATAGACAAGAGTAAGCTGAAAAGTTCTTATGATAACGTCATATCTGCTATTGATGACATTTTTACCAATGGGATCTAAACACTACAACACCGATAGAAGACGTGCGTAGATTGCAGGGAGGTTCTATGTTGAAAAATAAACTTCGTTTGGTCACATTATATGATAGTATTTTGTTGAGCCAAAGAACTTTTCGGCAGACCCTCGAATATAATTTGTTAATCATACGTACAATTAATCATTAAAGCTTCTATGTTAAAAGACTATGTATTCATACACGCATAGTGTATTCTTATAATGTTTGTGCTTTTGTGTGTGTGTGTGTGTGTGTGTGTGTGTGTGTGTGTGTGTGTGTGTGTGAAGTTCAGTGCATTGATCTAAAGGGAGTTAAAGAACATACCTGGAAAACCGTAGTTTCAACCACTTTCAGCAAAACAAACACACACACACACACACACATATATATATATATAAGTAAAGTAAATTTGGCGACCATTGTCGAGGGTAACCCAAGGGCTCCCTTTTCGATAGCTACTACACCAATGTGTAGGGGAGGGCGCTACTCCTTCCCTGGATTGCTCTACTTTACCCTTGATCCGTACCTTATAATGCTGAGTGTTAAGCAAGGAGGCATCAAGTACCATTTTTTGAGTCTTTGGTATGACTCGACCTGGGATTGAACCCAGGTTTCCCGGGCCATTCGCGAACACTCTAACCCCTAGGCCAATGTCCGGTCGGAGTAGGGAACAATTCCGTCAGGACAAATAAACTATTCAAATTTCCAATATTTAGATATTCCTGGTAAAGAGCTCGATGTAAATAGATTCACAAGAAAAAAACAATATTCGGTCACATTAGGATAATAAATTTATTTCCATCCTGTTAAGAGCATTGATATGAATCAAAGACTCTAAAATAATTTTTAACAGGACTTCATCAGATCCAATAAGAAAATAAGATAAATTACAACCAGATAGGAGGGATAGTCAAAGGAATGAAAATTGTACTTAAGAATAATGAGTCTAAGTGGGTAAAAACTGGCTTGGATAATTTTGATGTTCCTATAGGTGGATACAATTCTGCTCAAATAGCAGACCTTGTGGGTTTATATATATTAGATACACTTAGCAGAATAGTTCATCCCATTCAATTAGGTTTATACCATAATGACAGAATATTATACATCCCCAATAGTGATGGTCCTAAGTGTTCGGGTATACAAAAAAGATTATAAGAGCCTTTAAATTCTTAGGATTTAAAATCGAAATTTTCTCCAACCTGGTTGTAATTTATTTTAATTTTTATTGGATCTGATGAAGTCCTGTTAAAAATTATTTTAGAGTCTTTGATTCATATCAATGCTCTTAACAGGATGAAGATAAATTTATTATCCTAATGTGACTGAATATTGGTTTTTCTTGGTTGGTTGGTTGGTTGGTTGGTTGGTTTGTTGGTTGGTTGGGTTTTCTATTTCAAGCTATTCAGTTTAATCAAACAATTCAGTTTAGCATAAGTATGCCGTTAGTTCTATTTAATCAATAGATAGGGCCCTATCAGGTGCTACCACGCTGGGCCAGAGTGGACCTTGGAGCAATGGCATTCCCCAAAGCCCCAGCATCACTGGAGCCTCACCATCAGATTGCTTAGTGTCATATCCAGGACACTCATGGGGGGGGGTCTTACCCCTCTGCAGAAGTGCAGTCAGTGTATTCTACAGCCCCAGCCGACTGGGCAATACACAGAGTTAAATGTCAAAACAGTTTTATTTCAGTTAATTCAGTTTAGCATAGGTACACAGTTTAGACGTCAAAATAGTTCTATTTCGAGCAATCAAGTTTATCATAAGTATGCAGTTTAAATGTCAAAAAAATTCTATTTTAAACAATTCAGTTTAGCATAAGCACGCAGTTTAAATGCAAAAATCAGTATAGTGAAGGAAGCACGGTTTTGTTCTATTTAACCCATAGATAGGACCCTTATCAGGTGCAACCACTCCGGGCCAGAGTGGACCTGAGAGCAATGGCAGTGAAGGGGTACTCCGCATTCCCCAAAACTCCAGTATTACTGGAACTTCATCATCAGATTGTTTAGTGTCATATCCAGGACACTCGTTGGGGTGTCTAACTCTTCTGCAGAGAACTAGTCGGTGTATTCTACAGCCCCAGCCGACTGGGCAATTGGTTCTTCTTGAAATTATATATATATATATATATATATATATATATATATATATATATATATATATAGACACGTGTGAACTAAAAGTTCATATAATAACCCCATATCTGCTATTGAGGAATTTTTTAACAATGGGATCTAAGCACTTCAACACTGAAGGAAGTAGTATGTGTACCCCAAGGTGGACTATGTTGAAAAATAAACATCATCTGGTCACATTTTATGAGAGTATCTTGATCAGACTTTTCAGCCGATCCTTGTATATATATATATATATATATATATATATATATATATATATATATGTAAAAAGAAGTAAAGTTGGCGAGCTTGGTCAAGGGTGACCCGAAGCCTCCCTTTTCAATAGCTACTACACTGAGGTGTAGGGGAGGGCACAACTCAATTCCTTGGATTGCTCCACTACCCTTGATCTTTACCGTTTAATCCTGAGCGTTAAGCAAGGTGGCATCAAGTACCATATTTTCACCCACTTTTTACATAATCCTAGTTTTACATCATAATTTTCTATTATTGTAATTTGATGACATTTTTCTGTCACTAAAGACTACGTTTATCTGATTCTTGAAAGATAAGTAAAATCTAGCTTTTTTTAATCATTCTATGACTATTGAATTTATTTTCAGATAAAATTATCTTTTATCTTTTTAAATAAACTTCTATAAATTCAGAAACCTCATTCCACTTTTTTGTTTTATCAATTGTTCATTCGTGAATTTATTTTTTACTTATCAAATATTTTCTATTTTTCTCAATCATTTAACTTCAACAAATTGATATCTTATGGATTATGTCATTTCACACTGAATACTTGAATTCTCAGAAAAAAATAAAGTAATTATTCAGCCATTACTTAAAAGTATTCTTTAAAATCTGAACGATCCCCAAATTCTTTTAGAACATTAAATATACTCATTTTGATTGCAATAGAAATGGTACATCTCGACTCAGAGATTAGAATTTATATTTTTGATTTCTTTTAATTAGCCATGAAGAAAATTGGTTGTTTATTTTTTATATTTTGATACCATTTTAATCCCCCCCCAAGAATTCTAAAACTGACTGAGCTTTATTCTTTGCTTTAAAAATTAATGGACTTAAAAAAAAGATTTATCCCAGTCAATTGATTGTCAGTAAGTTCATTATCAGTAAATTCATCGTCCAGTAAATTTATCGTAGATAAATCATTCATGGATAAATTAAGAATTTAATCATTGCTTTTAGAATTTTATAAAAAGAGCTAAAGGATTAGAGTTTGGGGAACCCTATATAATTAGAACCATTAGATATAATATCTACAATGAATTTACCATCCGTTAAATTTATCATCCTATGAATTTACCGACGATAAAGTTACCACTCAATAACTTTATCACGAGAAATTTACTTTGAATCGAAAAATAACATCCCATAATTTTGCTTTTGAGTCCTTTGTGTATTATTTCTTAACCATTTTTGTTTTCAATCTTTCAACAAAGAAATTGCTTCTATTGTCTGTATCGGCTATTCATATGTTATAAAATTTTCTTTTGATGTCTTCATTTACTTACCGAGACTAGAATTTGATGTGCCCCTTTTCCGTATGTGAGCAGCAGATAAAACGTTCTTTCCACGTTGACTGACAATTTTTTAAGTTCTTTCTTATAATTTTTGCTCGTGTAGTTCACTTGGTAAGCCAGAAACCGAATACTGGCATCCGATAAACCAAGTAGAAGAGCACTTGTTTGATCAATACCTGTGAAACAAATGTAAAATCAGAAAACGCTTTTTAAGAAGCTTAAAAAATTACTCAAATTCTACCTTTACTTTCAATAAATCGGATTTTAATGTTCATTCTGAAAGAATTTGATGCTGAATAAGTTTTGCGTTCTCAACAGAGTTTTCAAAAGTTTTTTTATTGGTTACTACATTATGTATTTCAGACTTTAAGATTAGTGCAATGACAAATGCGGGAATTCTCCCGGAAATCTATAACCATATTGTTTTGATTTTTCCAGTTATTCTATACTTGAATGTTAAATTATCTGTTTCGTAAACAGTGAAAAATAAAACCAATAAAGGAATAATTATAAAACCTATCAAGATAATATTTTTCAAAATTGATTATCATTAAGTCGAACCTTCTGAAATCATTTGATTCTGAAGGGTAAAAATATAAATCTCACAAAATAAACTTTGAAGTCATAAAAAGTCGTTCTTTAAAAACGAGAAAAGAAACAGAAAACTGAACGAGAAATTCTTTTTAAATGTAAAAGAGCAAAAAAAAAAAAAAAAGAAAAGAAAAGAAAAATGTATGCTGCCTTTACAAACAAATGAAAAAAACTGTGACATCAAGTAAGCTTAGACGCAATACAAAAAATTTATTCGTATGGCAAACAGTGCCAATCCCAAAACAAAAAAACAGTTTTTTTTTAAAATAAAAATTTCAAGCATCATTTTCAAAATTCAAATTGTTCCCATTGTAAGGAACCCAAATTATTAAAACAGATTTTCTTTTTTATATTTTCAAGTTGAATACTTTAGATCTACTCGTGATTTGAAATTCTTCATTGAAAAAAGGAAGGTTTTAATATATTCTTCTAATGAACATTTAATTTCAAAATTCTTACCAAATGTACCATCCATAAAAACGATGATTTCCTTTAGATTAAGCGTCTTTAATTTGATGATGACAGCAAGAATAGCTGAAATTAGATGAGATGCCCTATTGCGTAGTCTCCAAGGAGATCTACCATTGTGACTGCCATATCGAAAACAATAGGTCGGAGGAACAGGAAGATGAGGAAGCTCGTTTTCCATTAGAATCTGGTGTAATATTCGCTGTGAATCACACATCGAAAATGAAACGAGGCCGGTAACATTCTCTTCTTTCATTTCACTCACTACAAAAAACAATTTTTAACATTGTTAAGAAATAAACGATCAATCATTTTTCTTTTTAATAGAATTATGAACTTCTTTCGTTTTTCAGCTGAAATTCCACAATACCTCTATCACAAGAATGAATTTGCAGTCGTTAGGTCTAAAACAAAAATGCAAAATAAACATTTATATCGTTAATTTTTAATGCAATAATATGAAATTTTGCATCGATATTTTTTATAAACAGAGAAATTCTTTTAATAATTCTAATAAAAGCAGGTTTTATGATCTCTAGTAGTTTTAAACAAAGAACTAGTGTCTCTGAGGGTGGGCTGAAAAGTTCATTGGATGAAAAGGTTGTCGGCTGAAAAGTTCATTGGCTGAAAAGTTAATATGATGACGTCATATCTGTTGTTGATGACTCTTTGACCAGTGGGATCTAAGCACCACCACAATGATTGAAGAAAAAAAGTATGTGAACTGCAAGGAAGATTATGTTAAAAAATAAACCTCATTTGGTCACATTCCATGAGAGTATCTTGGTCAGCCTATGAACTTTTCAGCCGACCCACGTACAGTGAGCATCAGTCATAAATCAATTTCATTATGTAACAATTTTTTTCTCTTTTTCCTGAACAGTAAATGTTATTTCCCAATTGCTCATGCCAAAAGAAAAGATCAATTCTTTTATCTTCAAATACTGTTACAATAATAATGCAAGAAATATCCTGACTCACCCAATTTCTGCATCTGAGGAAAATCCCTTTTTTGGAAACTTCTGTACACAAACTGAACATCCCCCATATGCCAAGAGTTTGAGGCACAGTTACTAGCGTTCTCCATTTTGTTAGGGCAATACAGACTGTTTAGAAGGTTATCTTCGATTATAATACCTGAAAAAAATATTCTATGTGAAAATTTTCCAGCAATTTCCCAGGTTGAAATAATTTTTTTTTCATTTTCAAACCATTCAAAATCCTCAACCGAAAGTCGACCAATGCGATTTTTCTTGTCGGTAAACTCCCTTTACAAACTTTTAAGATTAAAACTGAACTTGTTAGCAACCATTTCTTTTCTTTAAAAAACGATTTCAATGTTCTACAAATTTCAAGATTTACAAAGAATGTTATCACACATAATGAATCCTATAGTTAGAGAGTTAGATTTTGTAATTTAGGAAACCATATGAAAATAATAATTTGCAAATAAGAAAGCTAAATTAATGCGGAAACTACGGAAACTGATTCGTTTGGTTTCTTTGTTTAATGGCATACAAATGGAATACAAATTCTTTTACAATATATCAACCATTAATATAGGAAGTTTATCTTTGAAGATATTGCTTTTAAAATACAGTAAAACTATCTCTACATTTTGATGAATTACATTGAGCATGATAATAACTGAAGAATCTGTTTGTAAATTATCAATTCCACTTTTATTCAAGGTTTCGACATTTCAAAATGTTTTGAATATATTTTGTCCTAATTGACGTTAAAATGACAAATATATTTTTCTTACCAATTTTGTGAAGTTTTGGCGGGTCATTATACATATCTGTATTACATCCAACAAAAAGTTTTGGGGAAAACCAAATCAAAATTTTCATGAGATATGATACCATATTTTCCTTTTAATCTGCGACTCAAAGAAAAACCTGGTGAAAATAGAAAATGATTTAAAGTATTAAGAGAATGCAATAGAAATAACATTTCTTTAAAATTCTAATTTTTTGGATTTAGTTAAGCATGAAGATGAGTTTTAACATATATATATATATATATATATATATATATATATATATATATATATATATATATAAGTATAAAAGCTCATTGATATCATTGATATTGAGCACTATTTAATGATACTGCACTATTTGGTCCTACATTAACTCACCAAGTGAGCTTGTAAAAACCATAAATCTCTTATTTATATATATATATATATATATATATATATATATATATATATATATATATATATACAAGTGGTACCGGATTTGATATCTTAAAAACAGCCATTAGGTATCACGTGAATTTAATTTCACCTTGCATGTGGGTTATTGTATTTTAACCTCCATTCCCTGTATAAAAATGATTTCGTCTTTCTTTGGATAGCTAATTTGTATTGTGGCAGGGGCAATATCACCTCAAAATAATGGTGATGATAATACGATTAATAAAGGTAGATATGCCATAAAACAGAAAATGCCAAGTGAAAGAGAGGCGTCTTCGAATAACTAAGATGTTGATATGCCGTAAAAACTTTGAAATATTATTGTTACAAATTTTGTTTAGAAAACTAAATACAATCTTTTATAAGTGCACAAAAGATTTCAGATTATCAATAGAAACACTCCAACAGTTGCAACTATTACTACCACAAGGAAAGGAAACATTGAAAAAAGCTACAGTAATCAAAAAGGGTTAAAACGAAGCCTCCTCTCACCTTTAACGAAATTACACGGAGTATATTTTTGTTGTTGATCATCGTTCATATACAAGAGACATTCAAATTTTCCCACGAGAATTGTATTTATTATATGTATTGTTGATGTTATATATACGTAAACTCTTGTCCCCTTAAAATCGGATCGACTTGGTCATATTTATTTTCTGTTAACCCGTTTCTCACCCAACAATCTTGCTGGTGGACCAATGGAGAGCTTTTGGAATTCTACAACCCGATAACTAGTCGCCAGGATCAAAGATCATAACGTGGCAGGTGAGTAAAATCGAATCGACATTTGAAACTGGAGACTTACGTCTAACCTGTAATACTGGACCATACAGGACCAACGGCTGGTCTTGTGGATGACCTCGGCCCAGTGTGGTTAGGATACGGGTCACATGAACGCCTTGACTAGAGATCGCGTTACAATTGACACCGTGTGAGAGGATTGGCGATACAGTATTTGGATTCGCTTTTCAGTGAGTTCTATAGAAATTTTTTGTATTATTCCTAATTGCTGTTAGGATACTATTAGGAGTGTTATGATATTGGGTGTTAGATATTAATTGATATGTGTACTTACAATTTTGTAAGTCGTACAACACAAATCCCCTTCTATGATCATTATGTTAACATCTACAGACTAAGTGTATTTCGATGGGGTCTCCGATAGTTCATTGTTTGCTCACTAATATATGTTCCATATAGAAAAAACCTGTGACAACTGTGATAAATCTATATATCCGATGCATTGACGATCTTTTTTTCTTTTTTTTCCTAAAAACTGATATTTTTAGAAACCGAAATTTTTTAGCATTTCAACATTGATAATCGAATCATTTTCTTTTATGGTACAAACCTACATGGAAATGAACTAATCCTCCTCAATATATACCGGCTTTACTTGACACTTGATGAGATATCCACCCACCAGAGTGGAGGCGCTGGGCTGGGACGCACTTCGGTCGGCCGCGTTTTATCGGTGCGCGGATCTGGTCTGGTGTGTTCTGGTTCCAGTGACAGTCGGTCGATGTGCGCCTTGACCGTCATCCTCGAGCCTCAGGGGGCTGTCTCCCCAGGCTTTGTCCCTCCTTGGAGGGGCTAGATTTATCGCCTGGCGCCTGACGTGCCCCTTTTCAGAAGAATGCCGACCAGGCCCGAGGCATTCTTGGAGCCGCCGGGCGTATCTGGGCTACCGCCCTGCGCCCGAATCCACCTAAAAAAGGCCCTTTGCCACACTCGTCCGGTTGGTGGGATGTGCGACAAAACCGATAACCTCCAAGCTGCCTGACAGTACCAGAGAGCATTCCTAACAGTTGTATAACATCTGTGTTCTGTATATTTATTCTGTTATTGTAATATATTTGTTTCAGCCTCCTTCTCTTGTCTGTCTGTCTTCATTTTGACCCCTAAATACCACAACAACTTGACGACGAGTATGTGCGAGGACAAGTGAATTCAAAAGGAATTATCCTAATTACACTGGCAAACCAAGTTTTTCGTAAGAAAGCAACGCGAAAAGCCAACCAGTCATATGCAAATAATTGGCGAACAAGGATCCAACAATCAGAGAAAAAAAAAAGCGCCAACGAATGAAAATGTACCAATTTTTGTTTCACGACAAAGAGAGAAAAATTTGGAACAGACTCTTGTTAATAGCGCTGGCAACCGGGACTTCTTAAAAACCGGAAGAACCTTGAAAAAGATCTATGAAGTACTTGCAAATTAAACAGTAAATATTCGAGAAATCATTTTTCGTTCGTACACTTTGAAAAAGCGTCTGGGGAAATCAGAAAAGTAAAACCGAAAAAAATAATAAGAAAAAAAGGGTTACTACCGTATACTGATCCGGAACTCGAGACTTCAAGTTACGAGAATCAGTTTTCTCTTTCCAAACGAAAAGAGAAATTCATTCTAAACTTTATCTTTCTTTAAGAATAATAGCTTTGTGTTTTGTTAAATTACATCAAAACAAAAACACTCGTATTTTTTCTCGGGTAAGGAAAATTCAGAGTTTTCTTTTCATGATATATATATATATATATATATAAAAGGAAAAAAATTCCTCTCGAGTTTTTTATTGCATTTTTTTTTATTACTCTTTTTCTTTTGGAAAAAATAGACACACTTATCATGGAGGATTTCCAAAGAAATTCATTAGATTTTGTGAAATTTCAAAACGCACAGCAATTTCAACTCCAAGAAAGAATAAAAACCCAGAATCGCAACTCCAAGAAAGAATAGAAAAATTACTTATTCAAACCCAAAAAGAAAATCAAGAGAAAAGCGAAGAGAAACAGCAGGAATGCCAACAAGTTGGATTATCAAAAAAACAGCTGATGTATCAAAAGGAAATGGAACAAAAGCAACTGAAATATCAAAAAGAAATAGAAGAGAAACTTTTCGAATTTCAAAAACGAAAAAGAAAATTCGTTTTCTATAGAATTTCTACGACTTGTCAAGTCCTAGAAATTCTATAGAAAACGAATTTTCTTTTTCGCAGAACACCATTTGGAGTGTGATTGAGAATTTTTCTAACTCTCCCGAGGAAGACATAACTTTTGCGTTGTATTTTAGGAGATATGACTATTTATACAAAACAGATAATGGAAATTGGAGTGACTCGAAGAAAATTCATCTTCTTCTGAGTAAACTTGGCTCAACTGAGCACACAAAATTTGTAAATTACATTCTACCCCTGAAGACTTATGAATTAACATTTACCGAAGCAATAGAATTACTGATGGAACTCTTCAGTCCAAAGACTTCTCTTTTTCGACAAAAGATGGAAATGTCTATATCTGACTAGAAAGGAATGAGAAGATTTTACCACTTTTGTATCAGTAGTAAACAAACACTGTGACTTGTAGAGCGAAGTGCGGATAACTTCAAATGCTTGATATTCGTACAAGGGCTAGTTTCAACGAAAGATGCAGAAATTAGGCGCAGAATACTAAATAAATTGGAAAATGAGCCAAATATAACTTTACAGCAGATTGCTGAAAATTGTCAAAGGCTTGTTAGCGTAAAACAAGATTCTAAAAAAATTGAGGAATCTGGTATTGCTCACATCAGAAAAATACGCAACAATAAGAAATAGATAAAGTCTCGCACTAAAATTAAGGAATCGAAAAAACAAAGTCTCCCACTAAAAGCAATAATTCAAAGAACAAGCAAAAGTATTTACCCCTCCCCCGAACCCATGTTCTGGATGTGGAGCTCTACACTGATGTAAAGATTGTAATTTCCAGAATAAGAAATGTTCACATTGCCGATCTAAAAACAAAATAATTAGCAACATAAAAATACAAGGCCGGACAAACCAGACGAAACTAACACAAGGAAATTTGTACACGTAAAAATGTTAAATAAAAGTATGAAATTCCAGCTGGATTCTGGGTAAGATCTGACGATAATTAATTTACAAACTTAGAAAAAATTGGGCAGACCAACCATGATTAAATCTACTAAAATTGCAAGATCGGTGACGGAGAAAAAATTAAATTCGAGGGAGAATTGATTACGAATGCAACGTTTCACGAGAAAACTCTTAAATTAAAATTGTTCATACTGAACAACCTATTTGGCACTGATTTGATGACACAATTCCAACTTTGGGACTTGCCGACAAACTTTTACTGTAAAAAAATTGAAAACTTGAGTACCGATACTGAGAAACTAAAAAAAGAGCTAAAGGTAACCAATCCTGAAATTTTTTCTGGTGGTTTAGGGAGGTTTACTAAAATTATGGCAAAATTTGAATTTCAAGACAACGTCAATCCAGTGTTCAAAAAGAAGCGAAATGTGCTATTTACCCCGTTGGAACAAATTAACGAGGAACTTGATAGACTAATAAAAACTGGAGTTCTTTCAAAGTTAGAGTATAGCGAGTGGGTTGCACCGACGGTCTATATGAAAAAGAAATCCAAAGATATACGCGTTTGCGTTGATTTTTCTACTGGATTAAATGCAGCCCTGAAAGATTTTAATTATCCTCTTCCTTGCCCAGAGGACATGTTTGCGAAGCTAAATGGTGGGAATTTTTTTCGAAAATTGACCTTAGTGACGTCTATTTGCAAATTCTGGTTAAAGAGGTGAGATCGAAGTTATTGTGTATAAATACGCATCGCGGGTTATATAAATTCGAGCGTTTACCGTTCGGAGTCAAAGTCGAGCCAGCAATTTTTCAGCAGGTGCTGGATACTATGCCGAGTGAACTCGACTTCGCGGTTGCTTATTGAGATGACATTCTGATGAAAAACAAAAGCTTAATCGAACACAAGGAACACGTCCACAAAGTTTTTACTAAAATTCAAAATTATGGTTTTAAATTTAAAGAGACCAAATATGATTTTTTTTTCATGGAAAAAATCAAATACCTGGTTCACTTTATTGATAAGGATGGTAGAAGACCAGATCTTGAACGAGCTGCTGCAATTAAAAACATGCCAGCATCCGAGAATATCGCTACATTGCTGAGTTTTCAGGGACTAGGTAATAATTACCAGATATTCACATCGAATATGCATGATTTGAGTGCCACCCTCAATGAATTGTTAAAAAAGACAAGCTCTGGGTTTGGACAGCAGAATGCCAGGAGGCAACTGAAAAAATAAAGAAAAAACTAACGTCAGACCTATTTCTTACTCACTATAATCCATATTTGGAGATTATAGTGGCCAGCGACGCTAGTTCGTATGGTGTAGGGGCATGCAAAAAACGACTGATGGGACAACTAAACCGATAGCTCACGCGTCGAGAGCTTTGCTACATTCGGAGAAAAATTATTCGCAAATTGAAAATGAGGCTTTGGGGATTATATTTGCAGTCTCAAAGTTTCTCCGTTTTATTCATGGTCGACACCTTACGCTACAGACTGACCACAAGCCATTTTTTGGCTCAGAGAAAAGTCTGCTTACTCACACAGCCAACAGACTGCAGAGATGGGGTACAATCCTCCTTAATTATAATTTCAAAATGGTGTACCTACCATAGAATAAATTCGGCCATGCGGACGGACAATCAAGATTAATTTCCTAATACAAAGAACCACAGGAAGACACTGTTATTGTCTCTTTTCAATCCGAAGGCGTTTTAAAATTTACTCTTTGTAATTCAGTTAGGGAACTCCTAGTGATCAAATTAAGCAAGACGCTCTCCGTGATGAGTATATCAACCGAATAAAGACAAAATTTTGGAAAAGGACCAGCGTACTACAGATGTTTTCTCTACATGCGACGATGTGTTACTTTACGGAGAACGCGCCGTGATTCCGTCGACATTGCAGAAACTTATTTGAAAGATTTTCACGCTGGCCATCTAAAAGTAATAGGATGAAAAGTCTGATACGTAGCCTTGTCTATTGGCCAAACAAGGACAAAGATATTGAAAACACGGTCAAACTATACAAAGGCAGTGCCCTGGCTGCTAAAGTACCTCCTATTAAATTCACCCCAGGCCAAAAACAGACCTTCCATGGTCTAGGATACACATTGACTTTGCTGGCCCGCTGGAAGGATTTTACTATTTCATTAGAGTCGACAATTTCTCAAAGTGGCCCGAAGTACATTTCTTCATGAGCTGTTTGGAAGGTTTGGTGTAGTAGACACCATAGTGTCTAACAATGGAAGCCAGTTTACATCGAGAGGGTTTAAAAACTTCTGTGAATGACACCAGATCGAACACGTCACTACCGCCCCGTTCCATCCGCGGTATAACGGACAGGCTGAAGGATTTTTGGATACCTTGAAGAGAGCTTTCAAAAAAGTTAGAGCTACACCAACTGAAAAAGTCCTTCAACAATTCCTTCAGGTATATGGGATTACTCCGAATAATAAAATACCAGCTTCACAATCACCAGCCAAGGTGATGTTTGCACGTAGAATACGGTCTGTGTACGACAAATTACAACCTAAACAGACGAAGCCTGGAAGATCAAACATCGCACGAACAAAACGCTATAATTCCAGAGAAAAAGTCTTTTTAGAATTTTTAAGACAATAAATCTTTTTGGGAGGCGTGTACGATCGAGAGATTAGTTGGAAATATGATGTCCATGGTAAAGGATCCTAAAATTCACGCATAAAAGTCATCTTCAACTTAGGAGACGCATATCGAATGAGGCGGATAGCGGTGACGGATGTCATCTATGACACTTTCAATATTCCAACCCCTCTAGCGGCTCCTGAAATACGCTGTTCTAAGAGGAAAAGGAAATCAACGGATTTGATTATAGTCAACCCAAAACGTAGAAGATATTTAAAAAAATAATACAAAATGTAAATAGATAAAAACAAATAGGTCTAAAAAGCCGTTCTACGTTAAACTTGGTAAAACAAGTTAGCCAAGTTTTTATCTACCTAGTTGTAAAAAAGGAATGCTTGCGTTTCTGTAAGTAAACAAGCAAGTAAAGCAGGGGAAAACTACTGAGAAAATTTATAAGCTTTTTATAAAAAATATTCCTCAGGATAAATAATCTTTTTGCAACTACAGTTACAGCCACAGAAATGGATCAATGAAAAAAAACAAAAAAAAAAACTTCTTTTTCAGACTCCTGCGAAGTTGAGTTTTCGGAGTGGAGTGTTATGGTACCTACCTATATGGTAATGGATTATTCCTCCTCAATATATACTGACTCTACTTGACACTCGGTGAGATATCCTCCAAGCTGCCTGACAGTACCGGAAGGACATTCCTAACAATTGTATAACACCTGTATTCTATATATTTGTTCTTTTATTGTAATATATTTGTTTCAACCTACTTCTTTTGTCTGTATATCTTCATTTTGACCCCTAAACACCACAACACTTTCTGAGATTGCTTAGTAGATTCCGATAGTCTCAATTAGAAATTTAAAAATATAATTTCATAAAAATATATAGTACAATTTTATGAAATTCACTAACGTGACAATTATGTTCTTGATAATGAACAGTGACTGTCGAAACGAAAGTACCCGTACAACATATTAAAAAAATTTTGACGGTTTTTGTACCGCTTTTCTCCTCATTTGCAACATATTACTCGGCAATAAGAAAACTTAAAAAAAAACACCTCATATATATATATATATATATATATATATATATACACACACACACATGTTCTCCCACGTGGGTTGAGCACTCTAGCGAAGAAATTTACGGCTGCCAATCGCATAATGCAAAGCTCTTCCAACGAATTAAGCACTCTGGTATCCAGTTAGGTATAAATGTAAACAAACGAAAGCTACTACTTAATGCCTTATAATTCCCGAGCTGACGTGGTTCGCCTGTGGGCTGAGCGGTATGATACTAAGTCTAACGTAAAGTTGGGCGGGTTTAGAATCCAGCTTCAAGTGTCCTGTGTAGCTACATTGAAGGATTGTGATACTACGAAACAGTCAGTCTCTGGATGACTATATATATATATATATATATGTGTGTGTGTGTGTGTGTGTGTGTGTGTGTGTGTGTGTGTGTGTGTGTGTGTGTGTGTGTGTGTGTGTGTGTGTGTCAGTGGAACATGGCGAAGCATTTCAATATGTTATTACTGTGAAATGATCTAAGATTGATTATCTTTACATAATTCAAACCCTGAGTATTTCAGATTCTGGGATCAAAGGGAATCTAAATAAACACACCTCACATTAGTGAAAGAGAATTAGTGAATATTGTCATCTGACTGTGTCTTCCATTAGAAATAAGAAAAAAAGAGGTTAGGACTAAGAGAATGACATGTCAAAATCTTGGTGCAAATCTTCCGCTAAAATGAGAATTTTCAATAAAAATACAACTGCTTTCAGTAGGAGAGTTTTATTCATCATTGGAAATTTTCCATTCTGTCCTATACAGATCAGTGTTGTTGATTGACAATCACATTGTTCTAGTCTTTTTTCTTGTCCATTGCTTGTTCAGCATAGATTTTTATTGTTCACAGAGACTGAAACAACAAATGTTAATGGATTACCAGTTCGCCAGTGCGTCTGTATCTGTAAATGAGTATGGGTGTATGAATCTCTCAAATGTTGTCTTTCTTTTTGTCAACTTAACAATATTATTGCCAAGTAGTTCGTTTCCGGAATTTGGGGGTGAAAAGTAAATTTACCGTTTTTCTGTTGATCTTATTAATGCATTTGAGTTTATTTATATATCAACTGTTGACAAACTTCTAAGTTTATTTCACCTCACCAAATTGCACTTATTTATATCTTTTCTCCCTTCGCCATCTTTTCTTCTCTTTCACGCTTTCTCATTCTCCTCTCCTCTCTCTCTCTCTCTCTCTCTCTCTCTCTCTCTCTCTCTTTCTCTACTCCCGCTTTTTTTTCTTATTCTGTTTTCGTTCTGTCTACCGTACATTCTTATCACTTTATATATATTTCGGTCTTCTTTCGTTTTTGCCATCTTTCACTTTGCCATCTAACCACACTCACAAATACACACTTGCTCTTTCTCTTTCTTTCTTTCTTTCTCTCTCTCTCTCTCTTTCTATTACTCTCTCACTTCACCAAATTTTCTTCTTTCAACTTTCCTGTGCATTCTTCTGTTTTATCTCACATTTTTTTCTTTTCTTTTAATTTATTTCTTTTACATTAAACATATTTTCTCAGTGAAATAATCAAATTTAAGACGTACGAGATTGACATTTGCATAATTATTAGTGGTTAAACGTTAATGTAGGATACAGATAATATCAACTCGGTTGACATAACAATCGAATCAAATGGGCTTACATATTTATATATATAGAAAAGGTTCACAAAGGAAAAAAATACTAATGACAGTGTGATCGAACAAAATTCTGAAACAAATTGCGATTATATCAAAACTTTTGACGAAATGGAGTACCTAACTTATTTGAAGAAAGATTTTATGATGGTATGCTTGAAAATATGGCAGTAAAGTCAAGAAGAATGGGGAAAATGGCGTAAAAGTAACTAAATATACACTTCAATGAAATACGAGGATCATTAAATAAGTTTCCAGACTTTTTTCGTATGGGCACTTTTATTGATAGTACACACATGAAACTCTAGTCCCCTTCGAAGTAATCTCCTCCAACTGCAATGCAATTGTTGTACCGTTCCAACAACTTCTGGAAGGCCCCATCGAAGTCCTCTTGTGTGAGCGTGTCAATGACCTTCGTTACAGCCTCTTTCATCTCCTCAATTATCTCATAACGACAGCCTCTGAGCTTAGGGAATAACCAAAAGTCACAGGGAGCAAGGTCTCAACTATAGGGAGTCTGAGTAACTGTCTTGATTCCCATCTTGGTCAAATAGTCTGTGACAAGGATGGAGTTGTGGACTGGTGCATTGTCCTGGTAGAAATGCCACTGACCCGATTTGAACAGTGCTGGCCTCTTCCGACGGAATCTCTTCCTGAATTCCCTTAAAACCTCAACAAAGTAACTCTAAACTTGACCCTTTGGCCAATCAACTCTGGTGTATTGACTTCCTTACTCCTCCCATACCTTTCATCATCCCTCACAGACTCCCTTGCTTGAATCTCTTATGCCACTCAAAAACTGATACTCGATTCATGCAAGATGGTCGAAAAGCAGTCTGAAGCATTCCATACGTTTCTACGGCATCATTTTTTCCAAGTTTAAAACACAATTTTATTGCATATCGTTCTTCTAAAGTGTGTTCACGTCCAGATTGCATTTTTGAAATTCACCAGCTGTGACAATCAGACTTTAGTAGGGTGTATTCCAATCCCTGCTGTAGCTGTTCATCTGAAATCATAAAAATTGGTCAGTCATCTCATAAGATGTATAGCAATAATATACTAAATTTTATAAGTCTAAGACAGTTTTAATTGCCTGTACAAAAAAGTCTGGAAACTTATTGAATGCACCACGTAACATCGGAAGCAGTTTTGTTTATTGAACAAAGAAACTCAGTCAACATTCACGTGCATTTTATATATATATATATATATATATGTGTGTGTGTGTGTGTGTGTGTGTGTGTGTGTGTGTGTGTGTGTGTGTGTGTGTGTGTGTGTGTGTGTGTGTGTGTGTGAAATTAATCTATTTCCATACTAAACAATGTTAATCTTTATGCGCAAAAGTATCTCCCAGAAGCTTTAAAATTTGAATTTGGATTTTGCATTTTTTGAACAGTCAGCGCCTTCATTCAAAATGCTGGCTTTTCTTTGAGTTGCAAACGATACTATTTGATTTGCCTCGCAAAGCTTAATGGAATTAAATCCTAAATCCTAAACAATTTCAGAAATCTTTTCCCTCCAAGATTATAAAAAATACAAATTGATCAACTTTTGAACTAATTTAGAATCTATCTAAATCTTATGAATAAAACAATAAAAAACATTTCTTTTCAGAATTTAATCAAAATTAGTTTTTATAGTTACTCACTTTTGTATTTATTTCCATGGAATTACTTTCCAATATTCCTTTCCTTAAAAGTGTATTTATAATCAGCATTGCTTAATTATTTCTACAAGCAAAATAATATTTCTTTTTTGTTTATTTTTACGATCGAGATGCTTTACTGATAGAACATTCTTACTGATAATAATTGTCGCCAAGAATTACATATGCATATTAGCGTCAGAAGTATACTTTCTCTCTAGATAGTGACATACGCATATAATGATCTTTTACATACACAAAATATATTATCTAGTCTAAACTGCCAAAAAATTACTTTCTTATTAATATCATATTGGGACATAACGCATTTACTAATATTGCCTTTTCTTATAACGAAAAGAGACCACCTTTTGTTGTTTTCTAATAAACTTTTCACTCAAGTTGCAGATATGAATTTTTTGAATTGGTAAAACTGAGTTTTATTTGATATTTACACATTTTATATATATATATATATATATATATATATATATATATATATATATATATATATATACCCTACCCCTCCACAGCGAGCAAGATTCTATACAAGGTTAGTTTTTAAGCGGACTTTAACAGGTTGGAATTCATAATTTTACTTCTCCTAGATAGGTTGTCATACCAAGTGTAAAGTTTCGTCTACTATTTACCCATAGTTAGAGAGAGAATATTTGGATGCATAGCTTACTCAAAGGTACTAGCATTATGTGAAATACAAACAATTTCTCATATATATACATATATATAAAATGAAAATTCTCGTGATCACATCTCCTTCAACCGTCTACTAATCTTGGAAAGTACCAGTAAAATGAGTATTGAGTTTACCATAAAAAATCACCAACTTTGATGGAAGAGACTAAAAACGACAGTCTCCCGAAGCAAATCACACATTTCAAACTCAGTGAAAGAACGAGAACTAGGAGAAGGAAAAATCGAGAAAAAACGTTACAGAATTTTCAAGTTCTGATATACTCAGGATATTGGTGACTCAACCATCAAATTGTTAAATATCTGTATTTTCAAAGATTTGTCCAGATAGAGGAGGATTAATTTCAGTGAAAAAGAGGGAAATATGAGGGGGACATTTTTTAGAGAAAGAGGAAATGAGGGGGAGGAATGAAGGGGGCTAGGATTCAGGCGTATCCTGTTTCATCGAAGACATTAACATATATTGGAATATCTAAGTGGAAAGGGAAAAAATTCAAGAAAAATCGTCCATAGTATGGTAGTATTGAATGAAAAAATGTCTTAAGATTTTGCTAGAAATATTTTTGCTAAAAATGTTTTTACCAATTTTTTAATCCATTCTCTATTTTGATATTGTTTTCATGTAACATAATATTTGCCAAGTAGGGTGAAATCTGATAGAACCCGGGACGTTGCTTTATGTGGTTTGTTTTGGAAATGACTGCAGATTCTAACGATCCGCAGGATTTTTGCAATGTATGGGTTTGATTAGAGTGGCTTTGGAAAAATTAAAAGTATGTTTGATATCTAAAATGTTGGAGAAAAAGGCATTTCAGTCGTCAGCATCTGTATGTAACCTGCCAACTTGGAGAAGAATTTGTCATCATGGAATGAAGAAATTTTGGGATCAAAAAATGATCAGATACATAAACCAAACGAAAAATACATAAGAATTGACAAAAATGAATCAATAACCTAACATCACACGGCAATTTTCAAGCATATCAAATATTGAACTCCAAAACTTTATATAATATATCCTAGAATTCACTACAGGGATAAACACCAGTATTAATAGGATGTTTTTCAGATTGGCTGCCGACGTGACGTAGCTGTCGAATGTTACAAATTTCACCAAAAGAAAAATTTTCTTAAAAAATTGCCACTCACTTCTTTATGAATATTTATTCTATAACAATTGAATAAAAAATATCCTCTGACAGTATGTGAGTTTAACAATTATTGATTCTTCTTTTCCATTACAATGTTCTATCAACTGTACATCGATCTCATTTTTGTTTTTCATTACCAGAGATAGTAAAAACAAAATGTTTCCAAATCTTCTAGCTTATCGTTTTCATTTTAAAAATACCCTTACAATCAACCATAAAATGAAGAAAAACTTGAAGAAAAATACTAAATATTTAATCGAATTTATAAGAATTAAAATCAACTTGAAAATATTGTGGCTTTTTCACGTAGAAATTTTTTTTTTAATTTTATAAAGATAATTTAGAAATGTCATGAGACAGTATCAAAGAGGATACAGCAGTAGGAAGACCAGGTCGAGGTGAATGCAAAAATTGGTCGAGGACGATGTAACGGTTGGGACAGTAGATCGATGACAATGCGGTCGAAAAAAGAAAACAATTGAATTTTTATGCGGGTTTATTTACTGCCGGTAAAAAAAATTCTCCAATTAAATTCTGAATGAATTAAGACATGAAAGAACCGTAGGGAAAACGCTGCGGAATTTATTCATTTGGAAACCTGAAATCATGTGCATAATTAGAATTGGTTACGTTCAGCATTCAAGGTGATCAAAAATAAGACTGAAAAGGAAAGAGAGAAAGTTACCGAACGATTTATCAAATAAATGCAAGAGATGTATTCATAAAGATTATTCGATTATTATCAAGTTAAAAGCTGCCTTTGAAGGTCCTTAAGCTCGATACCAAAACACATTCTATTTATAGAATTTATATTGTAATTAACTGCAAAGAAAGAAAGAAAGAAAGAAAGAAAGAATGAATGAATGAAAGCAAGAAAGAAAGAATGAAAGAAAGAAGTTGAGGTACCCTAAAATTAACATTTGATTTTTATCTTACATGAGAAATTATAATGATCGGGTTGAGCGTGAAATTAAATTCCACAAGAATATCTTTTAATTTCACTAGTGTTTGTTATTGGTGTTGTTGTTTTTTGGGGGACAGTGGAATATACAGTATCTGAAATATCAATAAAACTATCGAGATTCTTTCAATAGAGTTTATAAGATCGATACAATTTTAAAGTTAGAACTTAACATTCTTATGTTGTTTGCTTGTAACAGAAAATCGTAAGATAGAAAACAAAGAAAATTGCAAAAAAATTTAATCGAGTGAATAGGATGATTATTTATTTATTCATTGCTTTTTGCTTCCGAATGGATCTCCTAATTTTTGAAAATCTTGTGATTTTTACTTCTACAGTTGCATTGACTAATACACTCAATAATAATAGTAGTCAATACTCTTGATTTGGCATAAGAATTAACAAATTGCTATTAAAAAATTAGAACTATGAGGAGGAAGAGGTGGAAGAGGTGGAGAAGGAGGAAGGTGTCAACTTACATGAATTCTCTGGTAAATGTTTTTTCTGATACAATTTTTTTATCTGACGTTGACGATATAGCTTTTGATATGCCTGTCTGTCCCCTGCAGATTGCTGTCATGAACTGTCTTTCTCATGGAGCATCGTTTTGAATCGATATCAACGAGATATTCGACCTTCTGATTAACTGTACATTAGAAGGAGACTCTAAGCAGAACAGGATAAAAGGATAATAGAGGCAGAATGGATTCAGGGAAGAAAGGTTGATTTTTCAGCAAATGGTAGCAAATGGAAGTAAATACTGGACGACTTTTTTTTTATTCGTTATTTCATTAATGCCTCAAAAAAGAGAACGTTGTTTGTCTGGTCAAACAGGAAACGGTGTGCATTTAGATTATTTGGGGTTTTCGATTTAAGAAACCAACTTACCGAGTGGAAAGTGGCATAATTTAATTGAGACAAAATATTTGATCTACAAGTACATGTTTTCTAATTTTCTCTCTGTCCCATTCTTCATCTCTCTCTCTCTCTCTCTCTCTCTCTCTCTCTCTCTCTCTCTCTCTCTCTCTCTCTCTCTCTTCAAGTTTTTTTTTCAAATTTTTATTAAAGCATTATGCAGTGCTTTTTGTTTTATCTTTCTCGATTACATTCTCCCAGTTGTTTATCGCTCTGCTACATTCAGTTCACAGTCTTTTTACAGCAAACATTCTTTCTCACACTTCCTCTTCTGCTACACACAAAAGTTTCATACATTCACTTATGCGGATAGGGCGTAAAACCTTTTTATCTTTTCGAAATACCCAATTTTTAAAAATTCACCTCAAATAGCAAGAATCATACACTTATCAAAGTATTTGTATTTTAAAGCTGCTTGTAGCATAAGGCTCTTTTGTATTAATCTCATTACATAGTCTCCGGTTTAAAGTTTTCGTTGCTCCTGCAAACAACCATGATGACAGTGTGCATATATAAGCACGCTTAAGAAAGACTTTGATTTAGCGCTATCAAATGTGCTTTCTTTTCTCCGTATTAAATAAAATGCTATATGAAAACCCGCACAGTCCAAAAATATTACTCAACTAATCGAGAATATTACGCTTTAGACAGTGCTGGTTTGCCTGTATGCTAAATGAACTATAGCTTACGACCACATACCTTTGGTATCTCAATCTTTTAAATATATTTTTTATCATTAATTCTATTTTTTAAGATCTTGTGACTAATATAATTTTTTAATCATTAATAAATAATAATCCTGTTAAATCATTTAAGATTTTCCCCAAAATGTTTTTGGTGAAGGTTCTCAGAATTCATATCATTGAAGGTTTTTAAATTTCATATCATTGAACGATCTAAATTTCCTATCATTGAAGGTTTTCAAATTTCATTTAGCTTAAGGCCACAGCAGATGAAAGTTCGTCTATGACTTTAGTTTTTGAGCAGTATTCGATCCCAACTGAGTCAAGTGGTTATTTCCCTCAGTTTAAAAGATAACAATGTAATAAATTTCATTTGAAGATGAAGGCCTCGGTTGTCTAATAAAGCTCATAATCTTTATTATGAAAAAATTCAGAACTTGATGGTCGGGCTCGGAAAATGATAATACTTTATTAAGTGTTATCTTTATTAAGAGTTATTTTACTTAAAAACTAATCAAAAAATGATTTGAACTCTTTCTGTTTACAGTAAGGTGTTTTGTACTCGGACTTTAGATATTAAAATAAAGCAAAAAAAATCATCCTTTTTTTATTGTTTTCTTCAAAACTTAGTATATCAAAATGTGTATGTTTATTCAATATAAAAACAAAAACATACTATTGTTTCTAAATCACAACAAGATTTTAAACTAGTTTCCTCGTATATTTTAGAATTAAGTTAAAAAATCAATTGAGAACAATTTTTTTTAAATTAAAGAATCGATTTGATTAAGTCGCTCATATTTGTAAAATCAATATTAACATAAATACTTAAAACAATAAAAAATATAGAAAGGTTCGTTGATATTAGGAAGATATTTACAGTCAATCTGTTAATAATAAAACACAGATTCTTGAATATCTAACAAAATTAATTTTCCCCACAAAGTAATCTTATAAATAAGTTTCGGTTTGCATCTATTTAACCTATAGCTGGGCAGATAATGGTGTTCAAATCGTTCTCCAGGGTATTAGTCCAAAGGTGAACGGAAATAAGCAAGTAGAATTCGAACGCGATTACTATGATGTAGCACACCAGAGCGTTAGTCACTACGCCACAAGAACTTCCCCGCTAAATGAATGGAAGTTTTTATTAAATTATTGTACAATATTCCATGACATATTTTTTCTGTTTATTTTTTTTTTTTAAATTCTATTAATTATTTACATCACATTTCTTTTAACAAACTGTTTTGTCCCATTTCTTTCCATTGGAGCAGTATAAAAGAATATCACCGTTTCGATTATTTTAGAAAAAATGCACCATTTTCAAAAACTTTTAATACATTTTAACTGATCAATCGATTAATTGAATTGGTCAGTAACAAATGTATATTTTTGTCTTTGAATAATATTAAAGCGTTTCACACCATAAAACAGCTTAATTTTCAAGAGTTTTGAAAATTGGAATGAAAGAAGACATCGATTGACAAAGGAAAGAAGAGCCAGGGTGAAAAGAATAAAAGATATAAAATTCATGAAAATATAAATCAGTCTTTCTCTCTCAATATGTATAACTTCACACACACACACACACACATACACGCACAACCACAAACACATACACACAAACTATCTTAAAATTTATCTATGACACATTCAACTCAGAGAAAAAGGTAGAGAAAAAAAGAGAAAAAAGAAAAAAACGATAACCGGATGTACATTGAATATGTTATTGAATACGTTGTCACACACGTTCAACTCAATAAGGAAGAAAGAGGAAAGAAAAACAATAACCGGATGTTTATGCATCGCACCCCAATCAAAACAAATACATTTTTAGTCCCCTGAAGTGGATCACGAAATCCGAAACACGTGCTGAGCATACTTTTATAAAATAAAACCTTTCAGTGCCACACTGAAATGCATTTGCAGATATATATATATATATATATATATATATATATATATATATATATATATATATATATATAAGAAAAGAGTCAACTTACTGGTACAGTGAGTTATTCATGGGGTTATCAAATCTGTCAATCAACATCCATTGTTACAACATTTTGGAGAATGTTTGCAAACAATTCTCACCGTGTCTCATTTCATCTTGTCGATTAAAGAAAGTAATAAAATGTTCTTCGACGTTAATGTTGATAATTCTTTATATATATTGTTCTGACTGACATTTTCAGGAATTCATTTTGAAAGTATGGTTTTATGTATATATCTATACAAATATCTTCTCGCAAAAGACGTATCTGTGAAAACCCTCATTTCTACTGAATGATACAAGCACATTCTTTTTAACACGAATGTATGTTCACAAGATTATTGATGGCCATCCAGTATGTATCATTCGCATTTCCTATTATGGAAGAGAAATAACACGTGACTCCATTAGGAAGCCATTACTATCTACCGATCGAACTTATGCAATGACCATTGGATCAATACGAAGCCATCTTAAACGGTCTGATCGATATATCAGAAATGGGGCTGATTTTTATTGGACATTGGATGTGTATATAGGCTTGCTTGTTTATTACTACACATGAATCGAAAAATGTTTGCTTATACTCGAATGCAAATTGGTATAACTGCATATGAAGATACACTTATGTATCTTCAGTTGTTATATATTGTTATTTACTTTATATATGAGCAGTCTCTTAGAAGTGGAAAATGTCATTTTCAAATTTATGTGTGAATGTGAGTAGATTTATTACAAAAGAAATAAAAGTATTTTCTTTTATTAGCTCAGTTTATACATAAATATTTGATTGGTTTTTAAAATAATCGAAATTTTCAACAATCAATTTAAAGCAGAATATCTCACTTTTGAATCATTAATTAATTAATCGAAATAAAAATCTGAAGAATCTATTGTTGTCAATAATAAACAAGTCTATTTATTTGGGTAGAATAAAATTCAGGAGTCTTATGACAAATGAAATCTTTGAAGAGATTTTTAATGTGTTGCTTGACTGTTGAAGATCTTTTCTTACAGAAAGTTTTCCAGGTACTTTAAAATGTGGTAGTCACAGAGGTTTGACGAGTAACCTAGATGAGGTGGAGTTTTGTATCCCAGTTTATTCAATTTCTCAATATTCATTTGCGAGATACGCACTTCCCGCTGACAATAATTGATCCTTTTTGATTAACTAATACTGGACATAAAAGTTGCATTTCTTGGTGCATTTTATCGATTATCTGTCAATACTTCGATGTAATGATGTTTTTGCCAGGATTCAAGAAGTTTTAATTCGTGACTCACCATAAAATACATTTGATGCAACTTTTTTTTAAGGGGGAACTATTTTGGTGCTTTATATCGATCCAGTCACAGTACCGAACAATATCAGTTGTCGTATATAACCCTTTTTTGTCACAAATAGCGATCACAGAGCGATCAAGAAATGGGTCGTTTTCTCGTGCAAAAGACGTGGTGATTAAACTTTGTAAGGACACTTTTTAAAAAACTCTGTTCAGTTCGAGTGGCATCTTTTTGTTTAGCTTTCTTGTATTTTCACTTTAATGCAAATGTCGAGCCAATGTTAAATAATCAACGTTTCTTTCTTCTGTAACCTCTTCAGTTATTTTGTGCGGGCCAACTACAGTAATTGTCTTTAAGTGGTTGTAGTCAATTGTAAAAGGACGTCCGTGACACACATCATAGTCAAGGCTCTTATCTCCATTTACGGAGATTTGTTAATATTTACCTGATTAAATGCTAAGTTGATATTGCGAGCAGTTTCTGCACATTCTGAAATCATACAATAGAATCGCTCGAATTTGCTTTTTTTTTTGTCATATTTAATTTATCAACCCAAAATAAACAAGAATAAACCGTGAAAACAATACCATTAGCATTAATCAACCGAGAAAAATCCGAGGTTTAATATTGTACAATAAATGGACATAATTAAATGATAATGTAGTGAAGTCAACTATAATTTTCTACCCAGCTACCTATATACTTATTTACCAACCCCTCAGCTCGGGCAATTTTTAAGCGGAGTTTAACAGGTTTGAATTCAGAGTTTTCCTTCTCCTAGACTAGTTGCCTCACCAAGACTGAAGAACCTAGTCTGCCCTACTGGAGGGAGAATAATCGGCTTCATACCTTTCCCAAGGGTATTAGTGCTATGTGAAATGCAATCAGTCACGTCCAGGATTTGAACTCGTGTCGCCGTGTCCATTTCCAATGACGATAGCCATTACACTACGGGTACCTCCTATATACGAGAGCTGGTAGAAAAGTTCATATTTTCATGAAATGTGACCAAATGAGTTTTATTTTTCAACATAGCCCTTCTTGCGAGTTACACACCTCTTCTATTAGTCTTGCAATATTTAGAACGTATTGGTAGAAAAATCCATCTACAGCAGATGTGACGTCATCATATAACCTTCTCAGTCAATAAAATTTGTTCACCCCAGTATATTGAATGTTATAACTCCATACAAATTGACCACAGTTGTATTATATTTCAATAAAGCTTTCAGTCAAGCTAGTTTATTACCTCGTTTATTTTTCATTAAGAATAGTTTATTCCAAAATACGCGTAAAAGCAAAAAATAATGGAAAACATAATCATTTCTGTTGTTGTATAGCCAATGAAGAGATCATAACACTTTTGTTTGTAAAAGAATATTTCCCTTCTTTATTACCACGAAAGGGTCGAAATGGCTGCATGTGAGAGACAGAGAGACAGACTGAGAGACGGCCTGCTATCATTAACACCACGTTGGGACATATTCAGAGCCTTACATCTGTTTCTCCTCCAAGACCCTACCCCGGATGACCTGTCCACTTGCTGGCTGCTTTCCGAATCTGACCAAATCTGACTGACCCCGTGGCTCTATTGTCATTATATAATATCTCAACACCCTCACATTTTCCCTTCTGGTTCCCAATTCACGCGACTCATTTCTACTGTCCCTTGTTTATCCTAAGACACAGATGCAATATCCTGTTTACGAAATCCACAATAACCGGCAGACAAAGGTCAAAATGTAACACTCCTCCATATCCTATTTTTCAGAATGTTCACCAGTGAACATCTTTCTTCGCGTCCTTCTCCATCTCTCTCTCTCTCTCTCTCTCTCTCTCTCTCTCTCTCTCTCTCTCTCTCTCTCTCTCTCTCCTCTTACATTAGAAACAATAACAGCAAAATAAAACAATCATAATGCAATTTAGAAAGCGACCTTTTCATTATGTAACACTTGCCCGTTCTAGTTATTATCTAAATTTCTTCTGTGACATTTCTTCATGCGGTGGCTATTCCCACATGTATACATTAAAAATCCAATACAAATACATATCTCATTTCAAAAAACATCATAGGAGCCTCTGCAATTTCTTGAGGAAAATAAAGATATTATAGGACCCTGGTCATTCTAGCAATTCATTTTGTCTGGATTCTTTATGACCACGCACCAGCCATTCGCTCCACAGGTCCCTACATGGAGTAACAGGAGGATTACGCAAAATTAAAAAATTACATTCATAGCCCAAAACAATAAATCGGAATGGCATCATAAATTGACATGCATCCAGCAAAACAACCAAAATATAACGCGCCAAGAATCTCTATCAGCCATTTGTCACTCTTTTCTACGATTGATTGTCTGCTTAAATCAATTACTGCTTCTAATAATTCCACCTTCGAAGAATTTCCACTCGTTGGGTCTTCTCTTTATTCCAATCACACATACCCAAATTCATTGATCACATTGAAAATTTCTGTTTGCTTATCTCTCTTTCTTTGCTTATTTGTCTGTGAAACCCAGAGGGACCTCATTTTACTCCTCGCATAATCGCCGGGTTGCTTTTTAATACTTCAGGAACTCCTGTGGCAACTAAAATATAAGCTCCTAGCCTTTCCTAAATCCATTTGTTCACCTCGTTGACCACGCACGAATCCGAAACATCAATCGGGACCAAAAGACCCGAGAAATCACCCACTACTCGTACTCCCCGAAAAAAAAACTTTATAACCAAAAAAAATTTTGACCTGGTTTTTCGCCACTTTTCTCTTTATTTCATCTATTCGGAACTCCAACGCAAAATTCAGGCTGCCAAAGACTCTTTTACCAAGACAATGTACCGTGTCAGAAGTCGATCGCAACGAAGACAAAACTACATGAATTGTCTTTCAAATTGCACTCACCTTATTTTCCAGATCTGGCCCGCAGTGACTACTCCAGGGAAAGATATTTTGCTCCAATGAGGAAGTGATATCGGACACAAATCTGTCAAAAACCCCAACCCCGTCTCCCCCAACTAGCTATGGGTCCAAAGTACCTGGCCCTTCCCCTTACCTTATATAATAGCTGTACCAAAACCCCGGTCACCGGAACCGAAAACAGTAAAAAAAAAAAAAAAAAAAAAAAAAAGTCTTACAAGATCAAATTATTACGTTAAAACGAATATTTGCAATTTACGTTAAAAATTTATACACAAAAATCTATATTTACGTCAAAATTCCAGTCTCCATTCCTCGAAGTTTGGTTTTTAGGAAGTTGTCAGATCTTTGACCGGTCACCAATCTTTTTTTTCTGATAACCTGCTCGTATGTTTCCTCTTTTTCTTTCTTTTCTTCCTCTTCCCTTTCAATTCACCGCTAACTAAAATCCAGCAGTTTTCAATATCAGTCCGTTTACATGTAAATATTTTGGCCTAATCAAAGATTTCCAATTTTTTCGTAATTAGTTAAATTCTATCTGGTGCTAATCCATAACACTTGAAAGTGACGCTGAAGGAAAAAATACGAGATCTTTTAGAATGAGCAATGTACCTGCTTTTAAATCTTGTCATGTCCTATTTTTTCTTTTCCGTTAATTTCTTTTTCTTTCGTCAACTTCTCATTTTGTGGTACCCCGGGCTTTTCCTTTTCTTTTTCGTTTTCCTTATTGTCTTTTTACTTGGTTCATTCGGTTCCTTTCCTGCTTTCAAATAAATAGATTTTAACTTGATTAGTGACAAATTTTGAGAAGGAAAAATGGACGTCGAATCTAGCCTGGAAGAAGGTTATTTATAGTTTTCACTTTCCGCCCCTACCCCAAATCCATTGTTTCTAATATTATTTTTTAATTCTTTTTTATGTTAATGTCCCTGAAATAGATATTCTGTGATGAAATTCGCATAAATACATTATTTTTGCAGATATTTTTGATCGGTTAGAAATTCAAATTTTTATCATTTTTTTTTTTTGTCTTTATCAATTATAAGAAAAAGAAAGAAATCTTCCATTCGGACTTACGGTCAAGTCTCTGATTCCCGGACTGATCACTGAGGTTAAACAGCGAAGAGTCTGTTCAGCACTGAAGTGGGTGACTACTTAGAAAATATAGTTAATTTGGCATCGCTTGTATGCAGTGTGTACCGAAGGCTTCGTGGTTGAGTTTCGGCACTGCAAACTGCGGTCGCTGGCTCGATCTCCAGAGAGGAGATCATGGTATACACGGCTGATGAGACTTGATAAAGTTGAAACAGCTGTTCCGTAATTCCGTATGTCGCGCGCAAGTGTTTGCTGGATTTTCTGGTCATGGTAATTCAATTTACAAAGTTTCTCTTCATTGAACTTTCACAAGCAGCAAAAAAATTATGCCTATTAAAATTGTTCTAGAATTTAAATTAGGTAAGGGCTCTGATTTAATTTAAATCAGAGCTCTTACCTAATTTAATTTTCGTGTACATTTAATGAAATATGGCATCTTTAATCTAGTATAGACTCTTTGAATTAGACAAATCTGACATGAAATGTGCTTATGGCCAACGACTGCAACAAATAAACCAAATTTTAAGTAAAAAATCCCCCACATTTGATCAAGAGTCATTATGCTATTTAGGATTTATGACACTGTTAAACGTTTTACTCCATTGCTAATCCCAATTTAATGATCGAAATACTGACGAGATAGAATTTCTTCTAACGATGAGAGATGTTTTAGTAATTCAATTGGTTTAAAAAGAAAGAAGAGAAGGGAAATTTTGTTTTTAAATATCAGGCTTACAGCTTGCAAATATGTTTCATAATTTCATTTCTCTCTCTCTCTCTCTCTCTCTCTCTCTCTCTCTCTCTCTCTCTCTCTCTCTCTCTCTCTCTCTCTCTCTCTCTCTCTCCATGAAGATGAATGTTATACAGGAGCAGTGAAGGAGGAGCACTCAAAGTAGTTTGGCTAACGAGAGGAGAGCCTCTTTGGCATGAATTCAGAGTTTTCCTTCTCCTTGACTAGTTGCCATACCAAGGTTAAAGAGCTCAGTCTGCCTTACTATTTACCCATTGCTGGAGGGAGAATGGTTGGGTGGAAACTTTTCCCCAAAGGTAATTGCGCTATGTGAAATACAGCCTTATCCAGGGTTTGAACTCAGGTCACTATGTCCATGACGTACGGAAATAGCTGTTACGCCAAGAGCGCCTCTTAAATATTCTACATTTGAATTTATTATAATACTGGAGTCTATGAACTCTATGTAATCTTGTTCTCAAACACATTGAAACAATAAAATTGTTTAATGGATAAAAATCAAAGAAAATTCTCTTCAGAGGCTAAATTCCAGACGTTTGTACTATTAATCTGAAATAAATCATCAGTAAAAGGAATTTCATGAACTCAAAAATGCACCTATAATCCCATCTTCTAAGAAAAAGGTTCGTGACCGGTTTTGAAACTAAAACTGAATCAATATATATTTAACTTGTTCAAGCTGACAGTCATATAAACGCTACTTGGTCGAGAAATATATGTGGACAAAGTGTATAAGAGAAAACTGAAGGACTATTTATGATGGTAGATGTCCGATTGGTCATTATAAGTGGTTTTCCGCAGGTGCTTGTGTGTACAGATTCATAATTCGGTAAGTTATAAAAATGGAGTTTACTGTCTGCTGTGCCCTCAATCCCCATCAACTTCAGATAAAAGACATTTACCTATTGAAAATCGATCATACGATGGCATTGTTGTCAGCTAGGTCGGACATCGATATGGAACAAACTTCTATTCTTTCATTGTGCTTGGTAAAAGAGATCACAAAGCCTTAGATCTGTGTTCATGGGTGAGTCTTTTTTATAATTTTTTTAAGACATCCATACTGTCATGCAGAACACAACCTAAACATATATGCTATATGATACATATATATATATATGGGTGTGTGTGTGTGTGTGTGTGTGTGTGTGTGTGTGTGTGTGTGTGTGTGTGTGCTGATCAATACATATTAATTCATAATTTTAATTCCTAAACATGTACATGAACAAGATAGCACAAATACACACACGCATATATATATATATATATATCATCATCATCATATCGTGCTGGTAGCACGGATATCCCTGATCCTGTCTCGCCACTCCTCCCTATCGTTCATCACCCTAGGTAGGTCTTCAGGACAACATCCTGTATCCTCACATAGCTGCTGAATGTACGTTCGAGCTGGTCGCCCTGCTTTTGCGCGGCCATGTGTGGGGATCCATAAGAGTGCATCTCTTATGAGTTCATCTCTGCTTCTCCAGCAGTGTCCTGCATGTCTGGTTCATCTAACTTGAATAGTTTTCGTGATAGGGGGCAGGTGGCCGTACAGTTGGTGTCTTGTGGGGTGTTGCTGCCAGGACTTGTTCAGGATTGCACGCAGCATTCTTATGTAATTGCCATCTAGTTTCTTCTCCAGCCGTTTGGTTAGCGTCCATGTAGTGCATCCATATAGCAGTATCGATGTGACCGCTGCCTGGAAGAAACTGCGTTTCATTTTATCGGTTAGGCCTGATTTCCATATAATCGATAGCCTATTGATAGCTGTCCATGCTTTCGTTAGCCTCGTTTCGATGTCCTTTTCGGTTGATTCGACGCTGCTTCCTAGGTACGTGAATTTGTCTACTAGTTTAAGTGGGGTTTCTTCTAGAGTGGAGATGTCCCCCGTTTGGTTATAGCACATATATTCCGTTTTGTGTGCATTAACATAGAGGCCTATGCTTGCTGCTGCTCGTTCCAAACTATGCAGAAGAATTTCGGCTTGGTCAGGTGTATTTGCCAGTATCGCTATGTCATCGGCGTAGTCGGCGTCGGTAATTGTTGTTACGGGGTATCTTCTGCTTCTTTTCTTCGTCAGTTCGAAGCCATTCTCTTTGATTTTGTCAATCGATGTTCTAAGTACGTAGTCTAGACAAATGATAAAGAGGTACGGGGCCATCGTGTCCCCTTGTAGTACTCCTGCTACAATGTCAAAGTATTCTGTGTCTCCATCCGGTGATCGTACTTTTACTTTAGTGTTTCTATAGAGAATCGTTATTGCCGCTACGGTTTCTTTAGGTATGCCGTACGCTAGTAGGATTTTTTCCATCTTTCCTCTGTGAATGGAGTCGAAAGCCTTGGTAAAGTCGACAAATATTAATGTCGCTTGTAGGTTCTTTGCCCGTACACCTTCAAGGATTCTGCGGATGGTTAATATTTGTGAGGTCGTGGATCTATTTCTTCGGAAGCCATTTTGGTTTTTTCTAAGTATGTTGTCGATTTTGGGTTCTATTCGGTTTCGTAGTAGGGCATTGTAGATTTTGGCAGCTATGGATGTAAGTGTTATGCCTCGGTAGTTTTTGGCTTATCCGAAGTCCCCCTTTTTAGGGAAGGGGAGTATGCATCCCTTCATCCATCTATCTATCGGATTTTGATTGTATACAGCGTTGCAGTGTCGGAGCAGTATGTCGTCGAATTGTCTGGTCTTCCATACTTCCGGGGGAATTTCGTCCAGCCCTGCAGCTTTCCTATTTTTAATTTTTCTGAGAACCGAGTCGAGTTCTTCTTGTGTGAACGGTCCTAGTTTAATGTCTAATTGTTTGCTAATTATTCTGCTGATTGATTCATGCGTTATTTTTGGTGGGTTTCCAAGTAAGTTTTCGAAGTGCTGTTTCCACAGTTTTATTCTTTCTTGTTGGTTTGCTGCTTTAAGTTTTGCTTTGGCTGTGTTCTTTCTTCTGCTCACTTCATTTATTGTTTGCCAGGCTATTCTAGATTGTCTATCTTCCACCGAGTCTCTAATCTTATCTATCTGATTTTGAATGTATTCTGTCTGTTCCTTTATATATATGCCTGCTAATTGATATTGTGCCGTTTTTAGTTTTAAGGCATTTGTGTTTGTTGGGTTTTTTTCGATAGTTTTTGGAGGCTGTTTTCACTAGTGCACGTTTTTCTCTCACCGCTAAAGTTTCCCATGGGACTCTATATTTAGTTTTAATTTTTGTTGGAATGTATTTTGCTGCTGCCTCGATGTGTGCATTGACGAAATTTTCATATTCGTCGTTTGGTGTACTTTTTTCGGTCTTTTCTTGTAGTGTTTCGAATCTGTTTCTTAATTCTAATACGTATTTATCTCTTATATCTTTGTTGTTTAATAGGGCCCAGTCATAGTGTTTGGTGGTCGCTGTTCGTTTGGCGTTTTTTCGTAGGCTTAACCGTATTTTCGCCGTGACTATTCGGTGATCGGTGGACACACCCTCAAAAGAGGAGTATGCCTCGCAATATATATATATATATATATATTGCGAGGCATATATATATATATATATATATATATATATATATATATATATATATATATATTAAAATTAAACGAAAAAATTCAATTTTGTAGTTCCATTATAAATTCATTTCAGGTCAATAAAATTAACTTCTTCAGATGGATAATATACAGTTATGCATTTGAATACGATGTATCGTGGAGCATGATTTTAGCAGATTAGTTTTTTTTCAAATTTTCAAACTTAGTTTCGAAAGATTAGTATAAGTATAGTGCTAAAATAAAATCTTAGTTTTTGTCTGTTAGTTTTTTGAGTTTTATAAAGTAAATATTTACCTAAAATAATATTTAAAGTAAATGTAAATTTTTATAAATATCTATCTGAACATTTTCTTGCTCGAAACCATTTATAACTTTATGAATCACTAAAAAATCAAGTTAAAAAATTAACTATTCTGTTTACATTTTTTTAGTTTAACATTTCCTACCAAAAAACTAAAAGCATTAACCTCTCTGATATTTATGAAGTCATTACAAAAATATAAGTATTTCATTGATGTTTATTTCGCAATATTGCAAAGTACTCAAATTAAAAAAAAATGTTGACTTCCACTTGTTATCCAAGAGTTCATATTGAGGTTTATAAAATAAGTTCTGATTCAATAAATATATAGATTGAATCCATGTTCTCTTCCTAGGGCTGAAAGGTTTCATTTTAATTCCTTTGCAGAAACTGCCATTGATTGTTTTGGCTTTCAACTACATTAATTCAAGATTTCTACGGTCTATCTTAAATCTAAAGATTTGTCCTAAATTTCCTTACACAGACGAGAGTTGTAAGACCTGTGGATTAAAAACGTTGATTTACCAACCAACTAATACGATGTAGACAGGTTTACATTGCTTCCGGTGAGAAGGGAATTAAAAAGAACTTTTAATTCTTTTAAAATTTCTTGTGGAAATATCATTATATATTAAAATATAACTTTTATGCATTGCTCTTATTTATTATTTTTTTTAACTCGTTGCCTATAATTTGAATTACTACTGACTTTTTTAAAAGAACAGTGAATACCGAAGTATATTAATAGTAAGTTGACTTAACAATTGATATAATAACTCTTCCTCATATAAATAACAAGGAGTTTGTAACGATATGTTTCATAGATAGACGCTTAGTTAAATTAATACTGACATTAATTTTTACGACTACATAGACCATATGATTTAATATTTAAAATAGACATTCATTTCAAAGAAAATTTGGAATCAATTTTTATTTTTATTCATACTTTATCTTATTGAATCTCAACTTATTATCAAAATAGATCGATAGATAGATTATATTACATGGTACTGTCTGTGACCCTGGGTTTCATGCAATCAGCAATCGTTGCATGAAACCCATGGTCACAGACAGTACCATGCAATATATATATATATATATATATGTGTGTGTGTGTGTGTGTGTGTGTGTGTATTTCTATATATAAATTCTCTATCATTGATAGTGAGCACTATTTAACAATACTGCAACATTTGGTCCTCCATTAACTCACCAAGTGAGCTAGTAAGAACCAGAAACTTATATATATATATATATATATATATATATATATATATATATATATATATAGGAGGTATTCAAAAAGTATCAAATCTGTATTTAGCTAAATAGAAATTAACAGAGAATGAAACAATTATCAACTTTAAACTAGTCCCATAGCATGAGTGCTTCAAACTAGTCCCATAGTACTTATTACAGGAAGTGTTCTGCAGTCCAAAACACCTCTTAAACTTCTTTTTTATATAATGTGAAGCTGTGTAGTCATTTTTGTTTTAATGGCCTCTACATTTTCAAATTAGACCCTGTAGATTAATTTTCAGTTTAAGAAACAATAAATAGTCAATCAGAGTTTAGAGGATGATGCACTTGCACAATTTTATGTTTTGTAAAAAATTATTTTGTTCAAAAATTGTCGAAACTGATGATTAAGTATTGTGAAGTGGTACTAAGGTGTCTTGACGATGTTTAGATGTCTAGACAACATTGTAGATGATTGGGCATTAGTTTTCATGTTTACTCCTCCATAATTGATTATATAAATTGCTAAGCGCTGCCTGCATTTTCATTTAGATTTAGAATTGTAGAATTAGAAAAGAAAATGAAAGATTTACTGTCCATACGTCTTATCCAAGCTTGTATTTAACGATGCTCCTATATAATCATATATACTCGTGTACTAATTAATAGATATTCTCACTTATTAATCAATTACTGTGTATATAGATGAACACACACACACATACACATATGGTTAAAAGTAATTCACATGGCGATAAATAACGTGACATCATAGCTGTGAGTTGGTTTTATCTTTATCATATTGTGATATTTGCTCTACACTTACGCTATTTCACAAATTTTGTATATTGAGCACTCTAATTGATTTTTCTGTCGTTTTAGATTGTATATACCGTTATTGTGAATTAATTTTAATTATATATATATATATATATATATATATATATATATATATATATATATATACACACCGGATTAATACCCTTTGGGAAAGGTATGAAGCCCCTTATCCTCCCAGGCATGGGTTAAATAGTACTGAAACTGTTCTTCTACAAGAATATCTTCGGTATTTATTGACCCTCGAAAGTTGATATGCTATTAAACAAAGAAACCAAACAAAACTAATTTATTATTCGTGGAACACACACACACACACACACATGCACACACACACACATGCACACACACATATACACACACGTACATACACACATACATACTGTAACGATAGCACCATGAGGCAAAAAATGAGGTAAAGGCTCGACTGGTAAAGAAGTTGTCTATTTGCAATGGGTCTTCGTTCCTTCTTTAAACCCTTCTTTGACCCTTCTTTCACCGTGAAACTAAAAACAAAATGGAAAATAACTTTTGTAATCCCTTTCACACAGATCAATAATTCGGGCAAATACAAATACAGTGTGTGATTCTTACCTCTGTTCGCCTCAAAGAATGCCCCCTTCGCAAAGTCTAAAATTGCAGCTGTCAGGCAACACGTGTTTTCTGCTCGGAGAAATGGTAATAAAATGGTCACCCCTTCTGACGGTGTCACGTGTGTGACTGGTCGGTGTATAATGGTAATATGTCCTCAACTCTAAAGGTGCCCGTATGATGAGGGGGATAGCTCCCTCATTTACATGGTTCCCCAAAGTAAGGTCAACTTATTTTACAAAAATTTTTTTTTACAAATATACACAATGGCTCCTCGGTGGGGACTTCCCTGGTCTCCGTTTTATGCAACAGCACAACCTTGTGTATTAGCCGTTCCATTGCGGGAGAAGCTTTTGACGTACTTTTTTCCGACGATGCCAAGAATAGTGTCTTACTGTATATATCAAGAGACTGTTTGGATCAGACTGCTTCTCTTCATCCTCACAAAATTTCCTTTTAGCCTCAAATGGAGCAACTTCATCTGTGCTTGTTATTTCTTGTAGAATATTTGTCTCAGAGGTTTTCATTGTTTCAATAATTTCTTTCCTATCTGCCTCATTTGTACATAGGGTATTTTTATTATGAACATATTGATTACAACTGGTATTTCCAAGATATTTGGTAACTGTATCAGAACATTCTTTCCAATTAAAATCATCTGTACAATTGAGTTCTGATATTTCCTGGTCTTTTAAACATATGCACTTCACTTCCCTAATGTATTCTTCAGACTGTCTTTTTTGGAGAATTTGAGCAGGTTTTTTTAGAGGGCTATTGCTAATCTCAGTATCATTTGCATTTGCAATAACACTCATAGCTTCCACATTTTCCATAGCTGTCTCACTTTCCACGAACACTTCACCCTTTACGACATCGATATCGGATGACAAAATCGTTTTACAAGTACCAGCCTCATCTTGCACAGCACATTCAGTTGTTTTTAGCTGCTCCTTTAAGCCAAGACGTTCCTTCTCAATACAGCACTCAATAAGTAATACTTCTTTAAGAACTACTCCAAGAAAAGAACAAAGAATTTTGCACCAGAGAATATGAGTGCTATGGAATTTTTCCACACACTTATCCATTTCCCTACTTAAGTGGCCAACTTTTGCAGGAAGATTCAAAGAGTAAGTTAAATTGGGAGAATGGGGTTATGCTTGCCAGGTTTTGCTTGTTCACTTGGTTGTGATTCTTCTGTAACCAGAGGATGTGCCAGACCCCAAGGATTACCATCTGTTTGAATTTAAGAAAGTTTCTCTTGATCCACAGAAGGTTCCCTGATGAAATCTGTTTTGATTTTTTCTGTTACATTGGCTGACATATTATGCTCTAGAAAATAAGGATCTTGAATACATACAAGACTCGTTCTAAATGATTTCATTTGTTCTTGATTCCCAATTTCTGATCTTGACAAAAATTTTCTTGTTTTGGGAGATATAACAGGATCCTGACCAATCTCAATTTCTTTGGTGGTATGACCTGCCATGCGCGATGTCGACTCCACCACCCGTAAATCTGCAACAGCTGTAGATGGGACATCAGTATGCCCAGACACAGGTTTGGTCGTGTCAGGTTGAGCTCCCAAAACTGTCGATCGGTGTCAAACTCAGATGGCAGCTCTTCCATATTTAAATTGGAATCCTGTGTGCTTTCCAGGACATCCAATTTAGTTTGGGCGACGTCAATTTGTCGTTGCGTCCTTATTCTCTCCAAGTCCGCCTTGTGCTTTGCTTCCACGTCAATGTATTTTAGCTTTGCCTTGAGAGTAGCAGCTTCAACCATTGCCTCGGTTGATTTTCTTGAAGTACGAGACAGGTGAGATGATCTAGAAGTACGTGATGAATGACTTCTCGATGTTCTGCAGGTATTTTTGGATGCAGAGGCAAATTCTAAGTCCCGCAGACAGGAAGTAACGTTTCTCAGAAAAGTATGATGGTCATTTGCTCTTCCCTCATACTTGCCCTGAAATTCTTCTAGGGTTCTCATACCATCTGCTGCCTTCCCATTACTGTCGGTGAAGTGTGCATCTATTGTGCTATACGTAGCCTCGAGTCTGCTCATGATGTCCATTAGCATGTTTCGGCCGTTCCTTATTTCCTGTGTGTTCTTGGAATCCGACAGGAACACCCGAATTTCATTAGCCTGTTTCCGCCATTGTGCAATGGTAGCAGTGAAATCCTTTGCAAGGTTTTCAAGTTTCCAGTAAAAACCCTTGTCAGTCATTTTGCGAGTACTGCTACCGAGCTTCCCTCGGGCTGTATTTTTTGTTGCTGACCTTGCATTCCGGTAGAGTACTACGTTTGAATATTACTTTCGCAGCAAAAATTTCAACAAAATGTACTGGCAAATTGCAATAAAAAGTACAGATACAAAAATAAACGGTCGCTAAACAAATTCTCAAGAACAAAACGACACCTAATAAACAAATTAACAAATACACAAATTCCAACCTAAATACCGAAGCATGCATGCACAATAAGGGAGAGAGTTATTGTAAGAACGGGAAAAAATGTGCCCACGAGGATACGTAAATGTCCTCAAAAATAAAGTCCGTTACGGATAAATTTCTCAGAAAATGTCCAAGTTTCTGAAATAAATGAAATGGTAATAAAATGGTCAACCCTTCAGACGGTGTCACGTGTGTGACTGGTCGGTGTATAATGGTAATATGTCCCCAACTCTAAAGGTGCCCGTCCCAAACAAGGGGGATAGCTCCCTCATTTACACATACACACACACACATATATATATAGAGAGAGAGAGAGCGAGAGAGAGATAGCGAGAGTGATGGAGTAAAAGAAGGGATACATTTTAAGATATACTAGCAAGAGAAACATACTAGAAAGGTATTTTACATTGTGTTTATGCACAATGAAACGAGGTAATTGCAACTGCAATGAACAAAATGTACATGGTGTTATTTGCACACATATATAAATACGTGGTGCATTCAATAAGTTTCCAGACTTTTTTGTACAGGCATTTAAAATTGTCGTAGACTCTTGAAAATTCACTGTGTTATTGCTATACATCTTATGAGATGACTGACCAATTTTTATGATTTCAGCTTCAAATAAACAGCTACAGCAGCAATTGGAATACACCCTACTAAAGTCTGATTGTCACAGCTGGTGAATTTCAAAAATGCAATCTGGACGTGAACACACTTTAGAAGAACGATATGCAATGAAATTGTGTTTTTAAACTTGGAAAAATTGATGTCACAGAAACGTATGAAATGCTTCAGACTGCTTTTTGACCATCTTGCATAAATCGAGCATCAATCTTTGAGTGGCATTAGAGATTCAAGGAAGGCAGGGAGTCTGTAAGGAATGAGAGGTGTGGGAGGAGTAAGGAAGTCAATACACCAGAGTTGATTGGCCGAAGGGTTAGGGTTAGGGTTACTATGTTGAGGTTTTAAGAGAGTTCAGGAAGAGATTCCGTCGGAAGAGGCCAGCACTCTTCAAATCAGGTCCGTGGCATTTCTACCAGGACAATACACTAGTCCACAACTCCATCCTTGTCACAGACTATTTGACCAAGATGGGCATCAAGACAGTTCCTCACCCCCCCCTATAGTCGAGACCTTGCTCCCTGTGACTTTTGGTTGTTCCCTAAGCTCAGAGGCTGTCGTTATGAGACAATTGAGGAGATGAAAGAGGCTGTGACAAAAGTCATTGACACGCTCACACAAGAGGACTTCCATGCATTGCAGCCGGAGGAGATTACTTCGAAGGGGACTAGAGTTTCATGTGTGTACTATCAATAAAAGTGCCCATACGAAAAAAGTTTGGAAACTTATTTAATGATCCTTGTATATATATATATATATATATATATATATATATATATATATATATATATATAAGAAACTATTTAATCCCGTAAATCTGGAGTTGGGAACAATTCCAAGAAGGACAATTAAAATATTCAAAAACAGAACATTAAATTTGAATAATCCCGATCAAAAGGTCAATGCAAATAAAATCCACAGAGCAAATTATTAAAAAAACAACAACAATCGGTCACATTAAGATAATAAATTTATTTCCATCCTGTTAAAAAGCATTGATATAAATTAACGCTCTAAAAAATTAATTGGACTTATATATATATATATATATATATATATATATATATATATATATATATGTGTGTGTGTGTGTGTGTCTGTGTGTGTACACGCGCTCGCGCGTGTATATATATATACATACAACCATATATATATATATATATATATACTAGCTGTACCCGGCTACGTGTTGCTGTAGCTCAGTTTGTTTAAATGGGGGTGGGAGGAAAAGAAAATGCATGTTTTTAATATGTTTAATTTTCCAATACTTCTGGATACACAATATTCTAGGTAGTTCCAGTTTCCGTGTAGATAAAGAGATTGTATGGATTGCCGACTCTGGAACAGGTAATATATAATAATTGCCCGTGTGGGAAGCAATCAGTGTGTAAATATAAGCCTCACAATTCTAAAGATTGTCCCTGTGCTTTATTGATCGTGATTGCAAATGCCAATCGAATTGGGAATTGCAATCTCTTAAATTGAAATGACATATCTGAATCATAGGAATTCGCAGGTTGAGGATATCTTCACCTTTGAAAGGCCCTGACAAAATTGTTGCTTCTATGATGTTGGTCATTAATTTTTTACTGAAAGACGTGTGCCATTACAAAGCTTGGGCTGGTTAATATTTCGCAACATGATAATTGGCACACCATAAAATATTTATTAAACAACAAAATAAATGGGATATCAATAATGAAGAAAAAATTTAAGAATAAGTTTTTAGAATAAAAAGAAATTTACTTACTACTGAACCAACGAAATATGGTTTAAAGTTTATTAACGAAAGAAAACTTTTTAAGGAAAGTCTTTCGTTGAAGTTAAACAAAAAAATAAATGTTGAAAAAAGAAAAGAAAATATTTAGTAAAAAATTCGTTCCTACTGAACCGACGAAATATGGTTTAAGAAAGAAAACTTTTTAATGGATATCTTTTGTTGAAGTTAAACAAAAAAAAAGGAATGTTGAAAAAAGAAAAAAAATATTTAGTAAACAATTCGTTTGAATAAAAAGAAATTTACTTACTACTGAACCAACGAAATATGGTTTAAAGTTTAGTGTCTCTGTTTAAGTTAACCAAAACAGAAAGAAAAGTGATATAAGCAGAAAAAAAATTCTCGTGTAAAATTCTTGGAAAACGAAAGTAATGTTTCTTGGAAAACGAATGTAATATTTACTTTTATTATTTGTGTTCGACTTTTCTCGGGGAAAAATGCCTTATTAAAAATATTTTATTTAATTATTGTAATATTTTTGGATATTAAGTATATAAAAACACGCCCGTATTCGAATAAAATACTCTCACAAAACTTTAAACCAATTAATGGTATAAAACTGGAGATTATCGGTTAGTAACAAACATTTACATTTTTATTTATATAGATATATAAATGATTAAGTATATATAGTCATTTATACTCTTGTTAGGTCTACATGTTTTGGTAAGATTTCCTTCATAATAAACACACCTGCGCAGTCTCACGTATATACATACATAACTCAAGAGAAAGAGACTCAGATGCTTGAATGAAATTCAGATCTACATATAAACGAAGATGAGCTATCATTATATGTACGGTGAACCTAAGTAAAAATATAACAAACAGTAACATTAACTGGATTAACACAGATGCACCCATGTTGCTAAATTTACTTTAAACTTGCATAAGGCATCACAATAATGGAACACCCAAATGGATTAAACACACTTCAATAAATCATAGTCTAATAGACTAGTTTCTTATTTATGGCTCAATGGACGTGGTGTCTTTGTGGCGTTGTGGTTAGCGTGCTGAACAACGACATGGAAGTATGGTTTTATATATCCGGTATGTTAAGAGTTTTATTTGGCTGGTGATCTCCTTGTATCTTTGCTTTTCTATATGTTTGTATTGGCATGTATTTTTTTTTTTTTCGTCACTGCGTGTGTGCATTTCTGTTAAGAACTACTGAAGAGAAAGAAAGAAAGAAAGAAAGAAAGAAAGAAAGAAAGAAAGTATGTGCACACGCACGCATGTAGTCAGAGCATTGCATATTTGTGAAACGATTATTCAGCACACTCGTGATCCTGCAAATATAACGGGGAGTGGTTTCTCATTCATGCGCACATTTAATGAATATCTCTGCTATTGATTATTAATGACTAAATCTTCCAATGTTATCAATAAAGAAACCTATCTATTATATATTACTTGATGAAAACCGTCACACTTCCTTACTTTCATCTACTTACAAGCAATCTCTTTCAAGACACCGCAAGACATTCTCCTAAGATAGTTTCCCAGTTGATTCTATTTATCTTGTATCTTTATATCTGAATTTTCTTCTGTATAATTTCTTTTATTGTTCAAAATATTATCAGGGATGTTTAATTGACACCTCCACGAACTTTTAATAAATTCAACTAAGAACCAACCGTGATCTTTCATTACAACTGCCAAGTAAAGAAATATATGTAAGTATTTTTCTTGAACTCTCTTCATTGTTCGTTTTACTTTTAGTCAAGCTTAAAAACGAGACAAGGGTAAACCGAAGCTGAATTTTTAAACTGGGCTTATATTCCAACTTTCAAATGTTCCATAATAATTTTAATTTATAAACGGAAACGTTTCATAAATATTAATTTTCTTTATTCTTGACGAATATCTACTGAAAATAATTATTAATATTGAATATATTTACAAGTGTTTCTGTATCACTTTCAAGTTAAATATTATCTATTTGACTGTAAAATCAGCATACATATATGAGCATGTATTTGTACATCATCACAAACATCATTTTTTTTCATACATGTTTATAGAAAAACATGATGAGGAGAGATGGACTTTAAATGTCATATACAACTCTCTTCTATTTCCAAACTTTTCTTGACAATAAAAACGTATCTTTAATGACACCGAATATACATCTTTTAATCCAACCTTTTATCTCCAAATGTGATGTGAAAAAAACTCACATCAACCGATCGTATCTGAAAATGTTACAAAGTAAATAATGCGGGCCTTTCAATGACATTTTGCTATTATCATTTCCCTGTTTGACTGAATTGATGAATGCAATCAAAATTCTAGATTATCAATACGGTTCAAATAAAGTAACCGAATACCTCGCAAAGAGGCAAAAAGGAAAGAATAATGTTGCTATTGTTCAGTCGCTACCTGATGACGCCCCTATTTTTTATTTATTTTTTATCTTTTTTCTTTTTTTTTTTTTTTTTTTTTCTTGTTGGACGGGAAAATACCATCTGGAGGCTTTTACTTGTCATTTCCGCTTCAACATTTTTCTTGTGCAAACAATACACAACTTGTGCTTTTTTTATTTCAAGTTGTCTTTTACTTTTCTCATGGGTAACCAAGCATTATGATGCATTTTATAAACTTTTAGTCGTTCTTTTTCCCTAATTTTAGATATTTTTGCTTGACATAAGAGTTTCTCGTATTCAATGATGCATCTTGGTCCACCCTAAATATATTCAATTGAGCAAATAACACAACGACGAATTTAAGGTATTTGAAACTTTTTACGAACATATGTAAAATATTTTTGATTTTAAAAGAGAACATTTTGGTTATTCTTAATAGTTAAAATGATGATAATGTAGATAAAATGAATTTGCAAATTTCAAGTCTACATTTGGGTTTTTAAACAATTTTTTAATGAGAATTGTTTTCCTTATTTTTTGTAAACTTTCTATTCTAATGTTTCCTGCTTTGATAATAAAAACAAACGAGGGCCATTCAATAAATAAGATGAATTTTGCCAAAGGAACTGAAATTAGGAAGCACTGTTTACAACTGCATCTTTTTCAACGTAATCAATTGTGATGGGTCATTTCATACCCCAAAGCAATGTCAGCAAGACCTTCCTTACTGATACTGCTAATAGAAATTTTACCGGAGAGTTCGTGTGTTTCTACTCTACGGATTTTCTTTTCAACTCAAGCTCGTTGTGGCAAACTCATGTTTAGTTCATTTGTTAACTTTTAAAACTAAAACATGCTTCTCCTTACTCATCACACATTCTTCTGTAAATTTTACATGGTTTATACTTCTCAACCATCAAAAAATTGATGAGATACTTCTGTTTAAGCCGGGAACTCTGCTTGATTTGCTACCATGTTGAATAGCCTCAAAAGAAATATTTTCGTGGGATTAAATTAATTTTTGTTATAAACCAGTTCTAAACAATGCACAATTTACATTTATGAAAATATTCTGAAAAAGTTATTCGCTTTTTAAAAAAAGAACCCTTTATTTATTGAATAACCCTCGTGTATATAATAGATCACTCCTCAGTCAAAAAATTCCCCTGATTCATTGATCGATTCTCATGTATATGATAGATCCCTCTTATTTATTGAACCGTACTTTGCCATAAACCTTGCCTTTCTTCAAAAAACTCCTTCCTAGAATCATTATTTCCGGAACTGACATCGTTTAAATGTTGAGAAATTTAAAAAAGTTTCATTCATCGAACATTGCTAATAGAAAACCTAAATAAAGTTAACTTACAATAATCAAAACTAAACATTTGTTTCTTACATGTTAATGTAATGTTTCTTTAAAATAAAAAAGTCTTGGAAAAGAGGTACTATCATAAAAATGATTTCTTGTAACAAATTGCTACATGCCCGAATTCGAAATGTTTTAAATCTACACAGCATATCCCATAAACTTTAACATTTTGTCATTTCTAATGCATTTCTTTTTCAAATCCAGATTGATTTTATCGAATAAAAATGGTTTCACTTACGGTTCCTCTCATCCTTTTTTGGTGGGTATTAAATTACTTTTGCCTCACAAATGCAATAAAAATTGGTAAGTTAAAAACTTCTTATGTTTGTTGAGCAAATATGCTTATCTGTCACTTTGCTTATAATTATCGGCGTCCATTCATTATATATGCAATTTTTTCAGTCAACTTATTTGACTTCTTTTTACTGCGTTGAAGAATTTTTATCTGATTGTAACACTAAAAACTTCAACATGTACATTGTTTGATTTTATCTGGTTGAACTGTATGGATACCCTTTCTATTAAAAAGAAAATGACGAACGTTGGCTAAAAAGTCTATTCTGATTGTTGCGTTGTTTATCTAATTGTCAAATTACTAGGAAATGAATGAGTTACTAAATTACCATTTAAATATAAAGGATTCTGGTTTTGTATTCCTGTAAAATAAACCATACATAGATTTCTTTGGTCTACAAAAACTTCTTACTGTCACTATAACCCAGCAATATTTTTCTAATAGTGCAGTAATTAAATACACGCACGCACGCACGCACACACACACACACACACACACACACACACACACATATATATATATATATATATATATATATATATATATATATATATATATATGTATGTATATATGTATGTATGTACAATATTACAATGAATCAGAAAATTAAATTAACTCACCAGTAACATATAAAAACTAATACCTTTGCCAGAAGAATTACCTTCTGTTAAAATTAGTTGTTTGAAAAGACCTCAAAGTATGAAACTTGGAGTACCAATTTCAATAATTTGTATTAAGCGAGATTAAGCGAGACAGACAGACAGACAGTATGGATAGAAATTAAACGCATAAATGTTTGTAAATATTCTTTATACATTTCCTGACTCCGTGTATATATATATATATATATATATATATATATATATATATATATATATATATATATGTGTGTGTGTGTGTGTGTGTGTGTGTGTGTGTGTGTGTATTCAACACACACTCAAACATACGCGTACGTTTGTATGTGTGCGCATAACATATGAAAAATGATATCACAATCGCTATTTATTGTTGTTGATATACTAAAATTTTCTTTATTACAAAGATTTTTCTACTTTTAACAATAAAAAATTATTATGATAACTCTATAATCGAAACATGGCCTCTGAATGAAATTGTTGCAATGATTTTTTTTAATGATTTTCTGATAACATTTGAGAAAATTCACACCAAAACTTCTAGTCAAACAGATCAGTCTCAATACGCAGGATTTCTATTGTCTGGCCGCATTAGTTTTGTGGAAGAAAATAGGCTAATAATTCTTAATGGAAATTTTCTTTTTTCGTTTCATATCATGTCTCTAAGATTTTTTCTTTGATTCTGTGAAAATCTCTGTGCCTATTTATACATCATACAAGTGGGCGAATGTCGATTAAGCATGCATTTTCTCTTCCAATAAACGATTTACTTTTCTCGTTGCCATGACAGGATTTTTAATCGAGGAACGCTTCGACATCACCCCTAATTCTTCAGCTTTTCCAGAATTTTGTTTAGCCAAGTTACCAGAAAGATTCGGTGTTCAGAAGATTGTTCGTAAATATCACCCTAAAAGAATAGAAGATATACATTACCACGGTATGTAAAAACATGAGCTTTATTTTTGGACTTTTCTAAAGCACTTATCAAAATTAATGTAGACCTTTCGCGTGGTATCCATTGCTAGCGAATTCACTTCTCACTAGATTCCTCCATACACCTGATACTAAGATGAAGGCCCGTGGCCAAACGATTTTGTCTTAGGAAATGGACACGGCAACTAGAGTTCAAATCCTAGATGAAGCGGTTTGCGTTTCACTTTTACGCTAAAGGCATGAATCCATCTGTTATTCCGCCATTTATGGGCATATAGTAGGGCAGACAGTACTCCTTAGTCTTGGTGCAACAAACCGTCCCAGAGAAGGAAATCTCTGATTCAAACCAACTGTACTTCACTTAAAATATTAACCTTGTGTCACACCCTGCCCGTGGAGGAGGGGTTGGGTTAATACATACTTCCTGCATTGAGCCACAATATGTGGAAAGTTGGATAAATCAAACACATAACTCAAATTTAGATGTGTGATATTTTGTTCGGCTTTATTTCATCCCGAACTTCTAAATAAAGCCAAACGAAATATCACATATCTAAATTTGAGTTAAGTGTTTGATTTATCCAACTTTCCACATATTTCAATCGTACTGTGAGATTCTCTATAAATCTATCTTTTCAACATTGGGCAACAACCAAACTAAATTCAGTAAAAATAAAAATTCAGAATTTCTCTGAGCAGATCAACCAAAATATGATTTATGTTCTTTTGCTGTAGAGCAAATTAAATAGTTGATACTTTTATGAATAAATTTTCCACTTCAAGAATTTCGTCATTTAAGAATGATCAACAGAAGATTTTGTTATAAAATCTTTTTTAAGGTTAAAATTTCATGTTAAAACACTTTTAAACATAGAATTTGAAAAGATCATTTTGAATTTGTAAGAACTTAAAAATTTTCTTTTCATTCTTAAAGTTTATTTTCTTGATATCTATTGCTTTTTATTGTTAATAGTTCCAAACAGCAATGGAAGTAGACATACTTGTTCTAAAAGCCGAAGTAAAGTTGAAACATTTTTAGATTAATAATCTTTAAGTGAGACATTATCTATCATAATTGGATCATAAATGTTACCACAAAGGTCCAAACTGATGTTAGAATTATGTTTAGCTTACAAATAATTGATAATGCCTTTTCATTCGTATAGAGACACCACTAACAAGTATAGACTTTAAATAAGAATGCAATCATCCACAGCATAGAAGACATGTGGTCTCTCATGTTTTGGCATCATATATTCTTTCAAAAGATTATTACTAACCTTAAGGATGGATTTGCCTATCGGTGTATTAGGTCATTGGCCTAAGGCCCATGGATATCTGGGGGCCCATTAAAATCAATTTGTCTCGCTGCGTGCCAGATTATAACAATGTTTCAAGTTTACACCAGGTATTTCATTATATAATATATTGAAAACCATAAGACCCCTGGTACAATAAGCATAGGTTCCGGAGTATGGGGCCTCTGTACAATAAGTATTGACCCATAATGGTCTTCAACTAGTTGGCCCCGTGGCCAACTAATGAGTTTGGCCTTACGCCCACTAGCAGTTAAATCCCACACTGAGAAGCCTAATGTCAGATGTTGGTTAACATATGTAAATATCAACACTGATAATTTGTACCACATTTCGATTTCTTCCATTTGTTTTTGTTGTTTATTTTTATTTTCACTAAATCTTTTTTCATTAATTTTAATTTTATACTAATTTATTTTGCCAAAGTGAACGAAATGGTGTCCAAAGATTGCCATGTTATTATCACATACGCCAGTTGTGAAATGCAAGAACTTATCCAGGTTTATCTGACTATTTACGGAAGACGCCACGTGCCTCTGCCAGACACACATTGTTTCCGAACGAACGGTAATACAGGAAGTTCCTCTGTCAGGATGCGATCAAAAACCAACCTTTTGATGGAAGCAATTTTGTCCCTTATATCTTATCTTCACTGGAAAGAGACTAATATAATAATGGATGGATCTTTCCGTATGTATTACTTTTGTCGATTATATACACTTTTATATATCATAAGAAACAATATCGCAAAACAATTAATACTGAAGCCGTAAATAGATTATACATTCATCGTGTTTTGGTATTAATAAATTCTTCTTTAGTACATAATTTCATTTCTGAAAATCTACTTTTATCAGTGTTGACAAATTTGTTTCATAAAAAAAGAAACACTACAAAATAAAATTTGCAATTGAATTGTTAATGTTTTTATCGTCCTCCTAAATATGAGAGAATCATATTATAAATGAGCAATTTTACATTTGAACTTATGATATAAACACAAGATTTATTACATTGGCAAAAATAACAAAAGAACCTGACGACAGCGTTGAATATCAGAGGAGAGAAAACACTTAAAGATTTTCTGAGATTCGAACCAGGAAGACGTAAATTCATTTGTATATCACATACTTGAAAATTCTTATTGTTTGTAATTGTTTGATGTTATCAGTCGAATCCAACCAAAACCCCAACACTTACCCAGTATAAATGATTGGTATCACTTATCACAGGTAAAAGTATAGTGAATTTTTATATGAATGTCTTGGAAGATGTGACATATTAAATGGAAATAAAAAATATCGAAAATAAATTTTTTAAAAGGGTTTCAATTCCATCTGTCTCACAAATGATTGGTATCAGATCCTGGGTCTACATAGATTATGTAATTGAGTTCAGTGTTAAATCCAGAAAGGGAAAAGTTTCAGTCGAGTTAATCCAAAGACGTAAATCCAACACCAGCAAGATGTTCTTTTCCTAGTAGGAAACGTCGCAGTAAATGGCTTACACGAGTTAGGTTTTTTTGTAGTAATTAGATTTATTTTTATCAGAATGTAACGTCGAAGGTTATTTATATCGAACAGGAAATCGTTTATGCCTTATATGAAAGACAATAAACCAACAGAATTTATTTTGTTACAATAAACAATCTTATTATAATATTGCAACAGTATTATAAACTCTTATAACACTTGGCCTAGAACGCCAGTGAATATCCCTAACTCTGGGCTCCTAGCTGGAAAATTTGCTAAAAATATAAGATATTGCACAACATGTTATAGGCAATAACGATGGAGATTCCCCGGCCGGAATTCAGACTGTTTGGTTATATGTATTTTAAGATAGCGATACAAATACTTGCCACTCGGGTTGAAGTGTTAAATGTATTTCAGTAGAAATAGAGTTACATGTAGTTACTCTTGAAGACTAAAATTCTTTAAATCCCGTTTTGAGGATCCATTTTCTTCAAAATTTATAACCCCTTGAAAGATTCGAAATGATGTTGATTATCAAGATTAATTATTTTTCTTCCTTTAATATGAAGAAAAATTTATTTCTTTTTTATTAAATATTTTCTGATTTCATATATTCATTTTCATTTTTCATTTATTAATTTTTCTTCAAGATTACCAGCAAGAAATTTTTTTAATGTCCGGCCTCTCTAAAAAAGGTATTCGTTTTACGCTGCACCGTTTGAATTATACGAAGGCAACTTTTGAATCAGAGATGAAACGTTATAAACCAAGAATAGCAACCAGATTCTTTCTTGTTTTGATGAATCCAAAAGGAACCGTAAAAGTATTGCAAGCTGTAAGTAATTTTAAGGTTTTTGAAAAATAATTTTGGCTGAAATGCAAACGATAAAACTTGGGTGAATGAAAAGTTTTGAAATATTTTGGCACGTGTTAGTTTGTAGCGCGTATATCACGTGTCTGAAGCAGTTTAATCCATGGAAACTTCCTGTTATAGTTGATAGTATGGAGAGTGCAATAACACGTTGTGTATTGCTTCACTTCGCGTTTTGATTTGAAAACTGCACGGATAGACATGCAACGTATTCAAACTCGACAACTGTTGTTTTACGATTTTGAACTGGGCTATTGTGCTGTGGAAGTAACAAAAACATTTATTGCGAGAAAGGTGAAGTTGCAGTTGATCACAGTACAGTAACCAGATAATTCAAAAAATTAGTCTCGGGTTGCGTGAAACACGACGATCAAGCAAAGTCATATAGGCCTAAAAGTGTGGATTTTAAAACCGTGCTCCAACCCATAAATGGAAATCCGGCGAGAAAAACTCAGAGAGTATGAGACTAGTTCAGCATCTCACAGTCCAGTGTAGTAGGTCACCTTAGAAACATTAGTAAAAACATCTGGAGCTGCCGACCTGTTGCTAACGGTACCAAAATATTGCAAAACATTTGACTTAGCACAGTAATTAAAATAATGAATGTCAATAATTTGTTTTATTTACTTTAACACGGTCACCGAATAAAGGTTAAAGATTTGCGGACTTAAATATGTTGCCTTATAAAGCGTAGGAGAAATGGACTTTGAAAAGTTACGGGTTACTTGTTATGACTGTATGAAGTCTTAATTTTTTGCATTTGGAAGAGGGGATGTGATGCAAATTCGGACTTGTAGCTTTCGATATTTGTTTCTTCATCCTTCCCTACTCTCTAGTTACTTTCTGGCTACTTCTGACTGAAGTCCGGACCCGTCCAGCTTTTTATGAATCTGACAGTTCGACTATAGACTCTCCTGTCTTTTTACCCTGCTTGTATATCTTTTTTATATTATTATTATTATTATCAGATAGATAGAGAGAGAGAGAGAGAGAGAAAGAGAGAGATTGTGCGGACATTTTTATAACAACACTTAGATGACGTGACGAATCAATGCAGCCTTGACATTCCTATTTAGCGTGTTTTTAAATTTGGAGATGTTTTTTATTTGTTTTTTTTTGTTTTTGTTTTTTTGTTTTTTCACTGTGTAAGCTGTTAAGAGATTTCCTGGGCTTTACTCTCTGCAATTTCAATAAACTGTATTTTCAAAACTGACTGCTCTCTGCATGACATTATGTTACAAAAATGATCGGTCAGATCTGTTTCTGACATGTAGTGTAGCATTCAATTTGAGTCCTGAGCCGTGAAAACGCGTGAAAAGATACGTGCCGATCAGTAAGATAGACGGTCATTGAACTCCAGGTTATTCTAAAATCACATCTATAAATGGATGGTTTCAGTCAGGTGACCAAAATGGTTCTAGAATTAGAAATAAGTAAGTCAGTTAATGAGAAACATCCGACATGGGCGATCGAAACGCCGTATCTGCACTCTTATCATTTACTTCCCTATTCGGCCACAACGGGTAATGATTGAAAAGTCACCAAGAAATAAAAAAATAAAATGTGTAGTCGCATTGTCATTCATCATACCAGCAGAGAAAAACGTAGAACGACTGGGAATGCCGACGACAGAAAACAACGAATAAGAACAAAGACGCTGTCACAAAAGAGACACAAGACGACTGAAGTGAAGTGAAGAAATGGGAAAAAACTGATGGTAACAGTTTAGATATCCATTTTGTACTTAATTAGCCCAAACTTTTTTAAAAATCACAAGAAAATATAAAAAATAAACTTAAAAAAATAAAAAATGAAATTAGAAATAAAAAATTTTTAATCACCAGAGTGTAAATGTGGTGATTTTCTTAGGCTAAGTTATCGAAATGAACCAAAATAAACCAAAATAAACCAAAATGAATATGGACTGAGTCAAACAACTAAAATCAACCAAAATCAACCAAAATGAATCAAAATGAAAATGGACTATCCAGATGTATACGAACAAAACGGCTCATTAACCATTTTGTTCTGTTTCGCGAAACATTCAAAAACAAATCAAAACCAGAAAGCCAAATAGCCACAACCAACAAAATTTTGCGCAAATTAGTAAAACATAAATACAAGTAATCTTTATTCCCCTTCCCAACCCTTTTATTAGTGTATAGATTAATCTTATCGATTGGATCACTAATCATAGTATTACCTGTCAATCAGGTGCCGCCTATAGCAATATACATTTTACAATCTCTCGGATCAAAAAGATTTTCAAGTGTTAAGTCCCCACAATCAATAAACCTGTAAGAATTTGTGTCAATAATCAAATTAAAATGTGATAAGAACAAAGAATTTTTTCTTTTCTTTTTTTTTTTTTCTTGTTTTTTTTTTGTTTTTTTTTTTTTTGGTTTTTTTCAACAAGAACTCTAATCACCTAATAACGATTTTTAGTTGTAAAATTTTTGCGAAGGAAATACATTTTTATGCGACAAATACCCCCTCTCTTTAAGCAATAAAAAATTATATAGCTACCTCTTTACATAGCACTAAAACTCTTATGTATTTCAACTAGTATGCAATATATTATTCTACTAGTGGGACCCGTGGAAATTCCACGGAACTAAAAAATATCAGGAGGAGCTATCTAAGCAAGAAAGGGTGATTTGCAATTTTATTACATATAAATCCTATCGTTGGTTTAGGAATAAATAATTAAAAATGTACCATAACAATCTATATAATACTTTATATACTTATCATTTGTTATTATTTGATTCTACCGAAACTACAAGATTAATGTATAGTTGCATGTTCTATTTTGAGGATTATTGTATTGCTGGTATCGAGGAATCTTCGGAGCGCTTTTTCTTTTTTTCTTTTTTAGCATTCGACTACATGGCATTGGAGTTCATCAGAACTTCAGAAGTCGTCGGATCCTCCGTGCTTATTTGGTCTGCAGCAAACCAATATGTATGATAATTTATGTTTACTATGCTACTTTCTGAAGATAGACGAAGTTAGCACAGGGCGATTCCATCAGAGTTGAACTGTGTTTGATCTGAAGAAGTAACATCTACGTAGAAGAATATTGGTTGAGGAGGAGTGTGGAAGAATATCTGACTTGGCTGCGGGGAAGATATATAGGGGTATATCTCACTTGGTCGAGGGAAATTGGGAAGAATATCCCATTTGGCTGCGGGAAAGATATGTAGATGAGCGTAACGCGAGAACGAACGAACGAAACAAAAGCAGAATTATGATATAGATAATATCTATCATAACTGGGACAACTTGAAAATTAACTAAATCACTAGAAAAGAAAACTTAGAGTCACACAAATATCAACGTAATGGGCAATACTAAGAATAATTCTAATTTATAAAAAAGAGATCAACATGAATGAAAGAGCAGATCAAAGTAAGATGTTTCACAGAAATTATAAAACAAAATAGAAATAGGCAGGAACTATAGCTAGAAAGTAACATAACAAATGGTGCAAAGGGCTGAATAAAATGGTACCAAAGAAATAATTCGTGAAAATAATTTGAAAGAAAATAGAGATGAGAAAATACAACTTCCTACATAGCAAACCCTAATACAACCAATATCGTCGTGGAAGGAATTTGAAAAGGCCTTTGTTCAGCTCTCAAAATGGTTGATGTTAATGATGTGAATATTTTCACTTACTTTTATGATTTTAAATTGAAATTTAGTCTTTTCTTTTTATTGATTGTGTTGAAAAGCTTTTGTTAAAACTGAGAACAGTTATAAAAAAGCATTTCATTTTACTTTTTCATCAAAAATTTTCTTAACTTGATGTAACAAAAATATGATGGTAATATTTCAGGCTTCACGACTGAACTTAATCCGGTACAACACACAGTGGATACTTGGAAACTTAGATATGAGCGACACAGATTTGCAACGAATTAATTTGGATCCAAATCAAGTGAACATAGCTGCATTTAAACAGCCGTGTGCAGTTAGTCTTCTGAGAAAGGATGCTTATCACAAAGGATCGACAATTTCGGTGAGTAAATGCATGAATATTTGTAACTTAGTCAATTTCTTCATTTCCGGATAGATCGTTTTTGCGTATATATATATATATATATATATATATATATATATATATATATATATATATATATATATAAGTTTTCGCATGGAAAGAGTGCTAAATACTATTATGCCAGAATATGTATAGAATCATAAATAGTAAGATTAAAGTAACTCAAAGTAACGGACTTATAGTGTCTAGAATTCTACTTTTCACACACACACACACACACACACACACATTGAAGAGTGTATCAATATACCAGTGTTGTTCAAGAAGTCGACCACATTTCAACTCTTTAACTACGGGAAAATCAGGAGAACCTCATTCTTTGATTTTACTGGCATATTTAGAGTTATATGTCGAGCATTAATCCTTTCTATAAGCTCTTAAAAACGATCTCAGTCATGATTTCAAACATGGAAAATATTTCGATTCATTAGAATACAAAACTGATTAAGAAAATCTATATCGTTGCGTTTTCGTGTATCAGGTAGACGATGCGTTCATCAAGTTTTAGGAATCCTAGATTGTAAATAAATAGATAAATTCTGTGCAGACCGTACATCCTAAACTTAAATGTACTTTAGAAAAAAGTTAAAACGCTTAGGAGAATCAGGTAAATCAAAAAAATTACATTGTCTTGTTTGATTCTATAAATTCGTTGTCCCGAAATAAAATTCATAATCAAATAGTGAGTTAGTCTCTCTCTCTCTCTCTCTCTCTCTCTCTCTCTCTCTCTCTCTCTCTCTCTCTCTCTCTCTCTCTCTCCAGAGACAGACATGGAGAGATACATACACACATGTGTGTGTTAGATACAACGTTGGATGTTTTATAGACGAGTCGGCAACAAATACAGAATGAAATATCGATAATTTCAGGTTTCAAGATATAATAAATTGTCCATTGAAAAAATAAAATTCTACAATCTTCTGCATATGGAAATTAGGTGTCGATCACTTCTACACTAACACCAGTAACTCTTTTCAAAGGTAACAATGTACAACAGTAATTGCCGGTGCTTCATAAAAAATAACAACAGTCTGGAAAAAAATCAAGAGATAACACTAAACCATGAATGTGCCTAAACAAACCTTTTAAGATTTTTAACAATAAAATATTGGGATTTAATAACGATTGAAAAACATAGAAAACTTTAAAATGACCTGATAATGAGTCGCGAATACTAGGCAAAAACCCTTCATCTGACATTTGTAGATTAAACTCATTCATTTTTTATCTATTCAAGTGCCTGCCAAAATTGAAAAGCAGCTTAGAAGTCCATGTATCTTATCAACCGTCGAATACAGAATGTTCATTTTAAGCTCACAAATTCAAATAAAGGCGAGAATATTTTTCATTGTTTTGTTTTTATTGCTTTTTCTGTACTTTTCAGATACTGGAATTGGCTATTCTTCAAAATGTGCTCAATTTTCTGAATCGTTGTCTCAGTGTCATTAATAGTGACGAGCAATTTCTGGAAAGAAGATTAAATTCGACACAAATATCTTTCTATTCGATGATACCTTCATTGACTCAAGTCAGTTATTTTTTTTAATGTATTTCAATGAATCTCTTAATTCAAACTATATTTAAGTGCGTGTGTGTGTATGTGTGTGTGTATGTGTGTGAGTGGGTGGGTGGGTCGATGTGCTTTAGGGTTTGTGAGTTATTTCCTGATTTTATTAACACATCGTTCATTATCAGAAACTCAAATGATCTAATAAGAAATTCTTGAAATTTTCACGTGAATTAAAGGAATTAAACTCTAGAACTTAATAAATCAGTGTGAATATTTATTGGAGACAAATTTGCCTTTTACTTCTTTATAATTTGCAATCAAAAAGCAATACTTAGAACTATATTTTTCTAATAAAAAAAGGATTATTCGTCCGTATTTTAACAACCTTCTACATTAAATATTGAAGCTTACAAAAATAAATAAATAGATAAATAGAACTTTGATTTTACAAGCCTTTTTGCCGGCATTAATCAATTATGATTTATGATTATGTCCCTTTTTCATATACTTCGACAAAAATCATATTACGACTCCAACCAATCACTTTATCACATATACAGTCATTTGAAAGTTGATTTTTATTGTGATTTTGTGTCAGTTCCTATCTATCTATCTATCTATCTATCTATCTATGTTGGCATGTTTATATCTGTCTATGAATCTTTCTTTTAACAAAATGCTAAAATCTACATATTAAATGGCAAGTCTCTGAAATTAGTAGACCAGTTCACATAGTTTGGTAGAAATATTTCATCTAAAAAAGGGATGTCGTCATACGCATAAAAATGCATAAACTGCTATTGACAGTTTATCTATCCTATGGAAATCTGATTTCTCTGATGAAACAAAACTGGAATTGTTCGAAGCTGTAGCCGTGTCAGTATTATTTTTTGGTTGCATTTGGTAGACTCCAAAGAAACGCTGGATGGGAACTACACAAGGATGCTACGTATTATTTTTAACAAATCCTGGGAGCAGCACCCCACAGTTATACGTCCCATCTCATAAACCATCCGAAAACGAAAACATGCTGGACACTGCTATAGACGCAGGGACGAACTCATAAGCGACTTTCGCCAGTGGACTCCTACACAAGGACACATCAGAGTTAGCCGACTTGCAAATACTTACATACATCAACTCTGTGAGGACACTGGAGGCATTCAAGAGGACCTATCAAGAGCGATGGTCCATCAGGACAGATGGTGAGAGAGAGTCAAGGGAATCGACTTGATGATGATGATGATGATGATGATGATGATGATGATGATGATGATGATGATGATGATTTCAATCATTTCATTTCATATCTAGCTATCTTTGTCTGCATGTTCATATCTGTCTATCAACTTGTCCATATATCTCAATCACCTCATATTTATTCATCTAAGTGATCGCTGAGACAGTAGCGAAAATCAATTTTAGCGACAAGAAGTATGAATCTTGGGACAATCAAAAGTCTTAAATGCTGAGTTTCAAGACAAATAAACTCTTCCTATTCAAAATACTGCTGCTATACATTTTTTCGCGAAACAAGTCATTCTATTAACCTTAGAGGATACTTGGAAAAGCTCTTAAGCTCACATAATACTGATCTTTACTATTTAAGTAATTATCAAGTCTAAGTTTACATCCAAATCATATCCTGTATTTAAAAAATGATTTAGATCTATTAATTACTCATGGTAATTGACGTATCAAATTCACTACGTAAAATTTTTTCCAACTATGAGGAAATATAATCATCCTTTAACGGCGAATATTGTTTGTTAAATGGGAGTTAAGTTAGAAATTAACGAAGGTTTTTTTGGAAAATGTATTATAAAGTATTTTAAATATCGCTTTCGTTAGAAACCTTAGACATGCACGTGCGCGAGAGAAAGAGAAAGAAAGAGGAAGAGGGAGAGAGTGTCTCTGTGTGTATGTGCGCGTGCGTGTGCGTGTGTGCGTGTGTGTGTATGTATACGCGCGCATACATACATAGACGTTCTATTTTTTTCTATCAAATTAATTTATATTTGATAGGATCATCCTACAGTGAGTCCGTTTTCTGTTGTGTTGAAAAATGACAGCGACAACCGTTACCAAATTTTACGTGTGGAAAACAGACAGAATATCCACTTCGAATTTAGACGGATTGGTGAATGGTGCGCCAATAACAAAGAAATTACACAAATAAGTGAAAAACTCTTCCCAAACGCTCAATCGGGATTTGGTAACAGCATTCTCAAAGTCGCTTTCAACGAAGTTAGTTCACATTTACCTCTTACTTTCTTTTTTTTTTTCCGATTCAGTTAATGTATTGGGTACGGTGGTTGTTATTTTTTACGCAAAATTAATTGTATTTTCTTATTATCGACAGCTAATTTTCTACTGAAGGATTAGATGAGATTATTCAGTTAAAAACCCCTAACCCTAAACCTAAAAAATAAAAAAAGATTAATTCTACTATCTCTTAAACAAAAAAAAACAAACAAAAATGACTGTCAATAAGAGAAAAGTCCAAATTAATCATAAATAGCCAAATGAAAAAACTTATTATAACAGTTTGTTCATAAATCTTTGATATTATTTGTATTTTAACAAAAGAACATCATCAATGAATTAAAAAAAAACGGTCAGAGTATATTCATTTTATAGAGTTTGTTCAATATAGACAAGACTGTAAATGGAATCAATTGTTGTTGGCGACCGTAGTCGAGGATGACCCGAAGGTTCCCTTATCAATAGCTACCACACCGAGATGTTGGGGAGGGTGCTACTCTATTCTCTGGATTGCTCCATTTACCCTTGATCTTAACCTTATAATGCTGAGTGTAAAGCAAGGTGGAATCAAGTACCATTTTTTTGAGTCTGACTCGGCTTGGATTGAACCCCGGTCTCCCAGACCCTTGGTGAACACTCTACTCATTAGGCCAATGGCCCAGTTAATGGAATTAATAATGGAACTATAAAATTTCATGTCGTATGAAGAAGTCACATCAAGATTTTTAATTTTGGATTTGGTTATTGGTTTGGTTATTTGGTTTAATAGCATATCAACCTTTGTGGGGTATTTAATGTCAAATCCTGTTTATATATATATATATATATAGCAGGATGTGACGCAAGGTCAAAAATTAAGCGAAGTTTAGGAGCTGTGAATTCAGAGTTTTTCTTCTCTCAGACCAATTGCCATACCAAGGTTAAAGAGCCCAGTCTGTTCTTCTTTTTACTTTTAGCTGAAGGAAAATAGTTGGATGCATACATTTCCCAATATGTGAAATGCAAACAGCCTCATCCAAGTTTTTTTTTAAAACTCAGTTCGCCATGTCCTTTTCCATCGACCATAACCATTACCCCACAAGCGCTTCTAATATATATATATATATATATATATATATATATATTATATATATATATGAATTGTAAGCGAATAGTTTGTAGGTAACTTTATTTTTAAACAAGTTGGAGATCATTTGCTTGTATGCTAATTAAATGGTTTCAAGTATTGCTATTAAACATTAATAATTCTATTTGATATAAATCATTTCTTTGCGCATAATTTAAGTAGTTTCAAGTATTGCTATCACAGAGTAACTGGCCCTTAGCCGCCTTCCAGATAAAAATGGTGGGGTACTTGTTTGCCACCAGGGTATTTTCAATAATACGGTCGAGACAATCATATAGGTACAGAAGCTTGACATGACCTGCCGACTGATCTGATCGGCCCACTCCGACCGCCCGTCTTGCCAAAGAAGGGTCAAAGTGGAATGTGCTGATCACGTGACCACTTCGGTTGCCGAAATCATGGGCTGCTCAGCCATTGGGATCCCGTTCTGTAGTATTACGGGTCACAACGGCCAACGTGTAGCCTCGTTGGAAGGAGTCTCTTATCCCTCTGTATCGGCGCAGTCAACATATTCTTCAGCCCTAGTCGACACGCTGCTAGTAACTTTGAAGAATGTAAAAAAAATGGACTTTTATAAAAATGCAATTGCCATAAACATTTTTCTTTATGAAATATTCTTATTTGTTATGCATTTTATTTGGTTATTTTGACTCTTTTATTTCATATATTTAACATCATTATTACTCTTTTAATCCTGAGTATTTTCTACAATTGCATTTTACTCAGCTCACTGTATATGTGACGTTTTCATCTGAATTTTAAATGGCCGATGAGTTTTGAAATTTAATGTTAGAAAAATGTAAATTGGTCACATGACCATAATCTAATGTTCATTCATGAAACGTAAATTTTTAAAAGATTTAAGTAAATAAACTTTAAATCATAGCGTGAAAGTTTCCACTTCAAAGTGTTTTTCGAAAAGTTAAATCACGCTATACATTCACAGATATTTACAATATATTGTATATACTCGCATATCATGCGACTTTCTGATAGCTGAATTATGGACTTTTTGCCGTAGGAAATTGTTGGTATACCAGCTGACCAAGGCCTAAGCCTGGTCAACTATTTACACACACAGACTTTGTAGCTCGCGTACCGTACTACTCCCTAATATTAGACAAAGATGTAGCACTTAAAAAGTCACACGAAACACGTGTATTTACGTTACTTATTTGTGGGCTGCAGATCAACCATTAACAGGTATTTGGTCAATTTTCACAGTGTGACAACGATTATGGCTCTTTACATGATTACGCTGAAGGAAGTATTTGTCTCCAAAAAACTAACTTCTGAAATTTATCTTTTTTTATTGATCAGATGAAGCCATATATCAGCAAGAAAAAGGGCAGTAATCCTCCAGAATTTGTTGGCTTTAATGTTGATATTCTACAGCAATTGAGTTTAAATTTAAATTTTAGGTAAGATTTTTACTGTTATTTCAAAATCATTGTTGATGTATCAGTCGAACCTTTTATATAAAATTATCGGAAATGTCTGACATTATAATTTTTTTTTCGGTGTTTTTCTTTGTTGATTAACGATAGTAGTAGGAACAACAATCCTTTATTCATAGATACATTTGTGTCTGTGCTCGCACGCACGCACGCTTGTGTATGTTTCTGCGTGCACGCACGAAAAGATCTCACATTTTTCTTGAAAAATCTTCGGCAAAAAATTAATGATCAATAACATTTAATGGTGTCTTTCTCGTTACGTTCGTATTTTCTGACAAAAATCAGTAGTTCATGTAAAAATCGCTTTACACCTTTTCGTGTCAATAGAGTAATTATGTGCGCGTCATTTTAAGAACCATTTTATTATATGTGTAATGAAAGATTAATGGGGTAATAATTGAAGCTTTGTTGAAATATAACACCAGTGTGGTCAGTTAGGATGGAGCTTTTTTTCAAATAAGTGGTTGCCTAATCCAGGGGTAGAAAAGTACGGTTGACTTAACCACTCTGGATTTTTAACTTTATTCATTTGATAATCACAACTTTTGAAAAAGACGTAGGTTTCAACTTTCAAATATGAAAACTTCAACTGATAAAACTTGGTTAAAACTAACAAACTTTCACACACACACACACACACACACACACACACACACACACACACACACACACACACACATGTACACGCACTAACGCATGAGCGTGTGCTCACATACACACGCACACCAGTACGAGTAAACACACACATACGGACAAACCGCACACACACCGAGACGCGTACGTGTTTGCGCACGCGAACGTTTGCGCACGCGCATGTGTTTGCGCATGCACACACAAACACACGCGCAAAACGTAAAATACAACTTGTTTGATTGAGCTACTCATACAAAATAAAATAAATGCCAAACCTCGAATTGAAATGTAAAATGAATTTAAAAACTACTTTTCAATGGTTTTTTCAAAGACAAATACGTTTCTTGTATAACTATCAATCGTCTGAACTTTAAAAATACTTGCGAAATTGGCAGTTACACAGAAACGATGTTTGCTTTGAAAAAAAAACCCATCTTAAATTCGTTTTTTGATAATGTTAATTACTTTTTAATCGAAGTTTAGAAATTATTTCCAATATATATATATATATATATATATATACATGTATATATATATATGTGTGTGTGTGTGTGTGTGTGTGTGTATACGAGGATATAGGAGGTATAAAAATTTATCCCGTAGAATCAACACAGTGTGATCAGTTAAGCAAACGTTTATATCTTAGCACGTGTGGAAATGTTCCCACTTCTGCTTTCTCCGGACAAACAAGATTAGTCATCCGTTGCCGAGCAGCTGACGAGCGGTAGAGGAAATTGAACGTGTTCCTATTTTGTTCGTAGAAAATAAGTGAAAGGAATCTAGAACATCAGATTAACATCAATTTTTTTTTTTTTTTTTTTTTTGATAGATCGGTAAAAGTGTTTGTGAAATGCAACCCTATTTAAAATGGCTTCTGATAAATATGCTCGGAAGAAATCGAGTGATTTGGGAGTTTAAGGAAGGGTGAGAAGTTGTGCATGGTGACACAAAAAAGAAGGTAGATAAAAACACAAAGAGCAGATATAAATGTAAACAGTGTGCGAACCTTTGTGCTCTCATATCGACTGATAGCATAACTGAATATGAATAGAGAAACACTGCATCAAATCTCAACAAAGGATTCGGGAATAAGAAAAATATTTCGCCTGAAAGGTTAAAGTTTTTTTGACATCCAGAAAAAAATGCAACTACAAAGGTTGTCTGAATTTTTAAGACGAAGCGTGATTCTTTCTATTGTTCAGGGTTTTCGGACTATTGTCATCTTTATATTCTCAACGCTTCGGGCTTTCTTCAGGTGTTTGTCGAACTGAGAAGCCTACACGGAACTTCGAATTACATCCTTTATTTAATCTATTTGCAGGTTCAGTCCTGACTGCAGGCGGGTAAAAATACAGGAATACTTAACACTTATATCCGGTTAAGGTAAACGGAATCAAAACAAGCGACCATCGGAGATTAGATAAAGGACGTGGCTCAAAGTTCCGTGTAGGCCCCTGAGTTCGACAAACACCTGAAAAAGGCCGGAGGACATATTGGCCAAAACGTTGTGAATATAATAGTAAAGATGAAGATAATAGTCCGAAAATCCCGAACAATAAAAATTACTGAAAGATATTCTGGAAAACGTGTTCTAAGGAGTCATCAGACATATTCCATTCATGCTCAGTCACCTCACTTTCTGGTGATGTGCCATTATGTTCTCAAAGTAGGACAAAGATTCTTTACGCAGTATGACATCCTAACCACCATGACGATACTAATTGATTCCAGATACTTTTCCCATTCCAAATTTCGTTGTACATCGGCTATGCGTGGCTTTTACCCAGACAATATATTCTACTTCAGACGCGTCATACTCCTTCCTGTGCTCAGACGGAGACCCAACGTCGAAACCATTTATCCCGACTTGGCAGGTGAATACTATTCCATTGTGTAACATGATTTCCTGAGAGAAATCATTTTGATATTTCTATGGTATCTTTCTACTATGCCATTCTTTGCTCCTACATATGTGCAACGAAACGCCCCACTCGACCATAAACTTCTTAAATATTCTACTGCAAACTAGGTGTCATTGTCGATAACCACTTAAGCCGGTGAGCCTCGTTCATAAAACAATGACTCCTGTTGGTGAACAACACTGGCCGAAGTAACGGTCGTCAGGTTGAAAAGCAAGTGAGACCACAATGTCAGGTAAAATCGACCCTCATATCCACTTCTAATGTATTTTGCAAGATTGGCTCTTATAACTATGGTTGTCACAGCTTCCTAACCGGTATGTCCCTGGCTTTTTTATTTTCTTTGTTATAGTCACACACAGTGAGGACAAAGATTCTTTTAAAATCTTTTTCTCTGTCATTCTTCAAGATTTTTTCAATTTTTCAGTCCACTGAAGTATTATTTTTTCACTTTAAAATCTTTTTTGCTCGAAAATATTGTCTCGTGCACTCAGTTACCTTGCTGACATTATGCTTATGACTAATCCTAATATTACAAAATATTTAAACAATGTTTGTTGAAAATCAATTTTATTATTATTATTATTATTATTATTATTATTATTATTATTATTATTTTCAGATATATTCTGATCGAAGCCCCGGATCAGTTATTTGGAACGTTGAATAAAACAAGTGGAGAGTGGAGCGGAGTAATTGGAATGACAGCCAGAAATGTACGTTTCTTAGATATCTCTATGTTAATCTTGATACGGCGTTGATGCTATAATTATTATTCGTGGTGTCACGCCGGCATCAAATGTGTCTTGATTTGGGATCCTCGTTTTCAAGTAAAAGGTAGGATATTTGCCGCTCTTGTCAGAAGCTTAAAAGAAAGATTTGTTTATTTAGTCAGTTACAGACCTGGTCAATGGCCCTTTATTATTTTTTTTATTTACCAATTGCACTTTATTTCTACGAGTTTACTGTTTGTGCGACACTCAATGCAACATTATGTCTGTTATTATCCATGCTGATACCGTCTCGTCCCAGTTTGTTAAATTAGTTAAAATTGCTCGAGTGATATTACGAAAATGCAGTATGGTGACAAATTTGACCTGACTTCCAAACATGACTTTAGCAGATTGTTCTAGTTTCACTTTTTCTTTTCTTTTTTTTTTTTTTTTTTTTTTTGCGGTGACGGTTTATATCAAAGTATTCACTTGACTGAGAAGAAAGGTAAGGTTTATATCAAAGTATTCACTTGACTGAGTAGAAAGCCACATAGGCAAATCCAAATAAACATCTAAAAAAAAATTCAAAAAAAAAAAAAGATTGAAAAATACTCCCAAATTTCTGTGATTTGACTATGAAAAAGCTTCATTACTGATGTCAACTATAATTAAACACTCGAAAGTTAAAAAAAAAAAAAAAACAGTAAGCAATCCCTGTCAAAGAGCATTTTGGATAATTTAATTTTATTGAAAGGTTTCTTTCTGAACGCTTGAATTGTATCTGATTATATCCATCATCATCATCATCATCATGTCGTGCCGCCAGCACGGATATCCCTGACCCTCTCTCGCCACTTCTCCCTATCATTCATCGCCTCCGGCAGGTCTTCAGGGTTACATCCTGTGTCCTCACATAGCTGCTGTATGTAAGTTCGGGATGGTCGTCCTGCTTTTGCTTGGCCATATGTGGGGGTCCATAGGAGTACATCACTTACGAGCTCGTCCTTGCTTCTCCAGCAGTGTCCTGCGTGTCTGGTTCGTCTAACTTGTATAGTTTTCGTGATGGGAGGCAAGTGGCCGTCTAGTTGGTGTCTCGTGGGGTGTTGTCGCCAGGACTTGTTCAATATTGCTCTCAACATTCTTGTGTAGTTGCCGTCAAGTTTCTTCTCCAGCCGTTTAGTTAGTGTCCATGATTATATTAGAAAGGTAATAAATCAAGAATCCTGAATGTATTTACTGCTTTACACTGAACAAAAAAATACTTGACTATTCATTTGGTTTAAATAGGATATTTGAAAGAATTTACAGCTCCAAACATCATTTTTATTACGAAATTCGGTTGTAGAAATCAAATATATATCATATGGATAGGTCAAACACATATATACATTTTTATATACAAGGTGTTTAAGAAAAATCAACAATATTTCGTAATCTAATAACTTGATCAATCCTCGTTCAAAATATCTCAAATTTTAATAGAACGCGTTGAAATAACTCAAACTTCTATGTTTAATGTTCTATTATTTATTTTTCAAGTATAGAAGTGCCATTCATTGAAAAAGGAAAGATGTTGAAATATTAAATATTTGAGTTGTTCCGACACATGCAATTAAATTTTGTTGTGTTGTAACAGTTGTAGATGATACGGCATTAAAATGATATGCCTGGCCTCTGTTTCGTCACTGCTGTTTTCATCCTCTGGTTTGAGTATGGGGTCCCCTTTTTTCTGCTTTTAGCTACTGATTCTGCCTGAAAGTCAAAATAAGAAATCTCTTTTGAAGAGGGAACGGTACTGGCTCTTCCTGTAAGCAAACAACAGGAACGCAAGCAGTTTAAATTTTTAGTATTGCTTTTTATTTCAGTGGCGAAGTGCTAGCATGAGAGAGAGAGAGAATGAGAGAGAGAGAGAGAGAGAGAGAGAGAGAGAGAGAGAGAGAAATGTCCTTGGTTAAATTTGACCTACAACAACAGACCTTAACCACTTTTGGCGAAATTCTTTGACGACTTTATATCGAGCTCTCCTAATCTTTCGTTCTCTGTAATCATTTCTTTTGTCCGATGGTAACACCCCAGATACTCATATCGGAAACGTTTAAAAAACATAAAATCATCTACGTCATCAGCGAACGGAATTTTTCACCGCTGCCGGAAGCTAAACCGGCAATCAACATAGATAACATCGGCAATTTCGTCGGCCTGTTCCAGTACGAACTCAGAGGCTAGTTTCGAGACAGATTAATTCGTCTCGAAAGAAGTTTCTAGTTGTTGAGCGGAGCAAGTGGTATTTGCAAGCTTCCCTTAAAGGTATAATGATTTATTTCATGTATAGTACTTATTTAATGTATAGTACATTATTAAAGAGAAGCTTCCTGCTCATATACACGACGCCTTTCCACCGTAAAAAACCAGCAGCCACTGATGTCTCGATCATTCGGCTGCTGCCAGAAGTCTTAAGGCATAATGAATTCGTTGCTTTTCACTGGTCATCACACCACGACCAATCGCCTTACCTCATATATCAGCAGTCAACCCAGCAGTCCTACCGAATCAACGGAGCTCCTTTTCGCTGATGCTTTACAACCAGCACTATACAATCAGATGCCCCTACCCGGCCATAGCAACAGATGCATAGGTTCAGACTGTTCACTAGTCAGCAGTGGTCCAGCTTTTACTCCAGCTTTTCCTTTTTCCATTCCTTTTCAGAACTAAAACCCTGAAAGTCTTTTCCCAGTCCTTTTAAGGTTTAAATCGAAAGTCTTATAGTTCTTTAAAGACTACTTCTGGTCCTCTTACTTACAATCCCTTTTCAGGGGAGTTAGACTTACCAGCAGCACAAAGATGATGACACAGCAGCCAGCCAAACTCAAAGGACACTCGGAGCAAAGGACCAATCCACGAGAAGACGACACCGCCAACATCGACTACACCCCCAGTTAACTACTGACTCAACAACCGAGACACCCGACTTCTGCGACTCGACACGTCCGACTCTCCGACCATCTACAGATACCTGGCCACGCTACAATTACGACCAGCCCAGAGCCACAAAACTTGTTCTCGATCCTCTAGACTCGCTGTCACCAAGAACTATTAAACAACTGTCTACACTTTTGACACCAACATGGACTGTATTTGACAGCATGGACTTTCGTCATTGCAAGGACTATATAACAAAAGCATGGACTGTGTTCATCCACAGGAACACTGCACATACAAATTCTATGAGTATGATTCGTCACATAAAACTTGGCAGTTCAAACTTACTCTCTCGTCTTTGTCGTCTTCTTACCTAGTCCGAGTCACGTCACTTCCCTGATTTCTAAATGTTTGCGGGATTGACATCCTCTGTCTGTCTGTCTTTCTGTCTGTCTGTCTGCCTTCATTTATGAAAATAACGAAAGTCCTAATCTCCATGTGTAATCTTCAAGTGAGAAATGTTTAGAAAATATTTTTTCCGCACGTCAAAATTCAACTGCGTCACTCAAGAAAATAGCAAGAGGTAAACATAAAGGCAAAGGAAAACACATTTGATAATTAATTACAACTCACGTAAAACAATTTAAAGAAGATTTTGGCCAAATAAAGGCTGATTTTCAACCTCAAAGTAAACGAAGCATAATTAAGATTCTCTTACATTTTCTCTTAAACGTCCATAAAAAGAAAAATTAAATATTTATGTGGAGAAAAATGGAAATATTCACAAAACCATCCAGAACTCTTGTTTGTTAAGAGTTTATTATTCACAGATGTTCGTGGAAGGTTGAGAAGATGGTTACTTTCATTCTTTGAATATTTTATGCAAAGAAATGCACATGATTTGGTGAGTATTTTCTTTATAAATAACGACGTTTCCATAAAACAATATTATCACGTAGCATTTCTGGACACTTTGTGATTACCTTAAGATAGAAATCTGATTTTACAGAACCAGAGTGAAAGAGATTCATTCGTGATAAGTAAATGGGTGCGTTTTTATCCCTCTTGATTATATGTCTTCATGCGGAAAGAAAACTAAGATGCGAAATGAAATCTTTTCTGTGCGCTCCAAATCAAAATCAAAACAATGTACTTTTCAAAATTATTATGTTTTGATAATTCAAACTAAACGACCAAGAATTTGTATCGATGGCAATTTTGGCTTAAACTTTTTCTGTGCTAGTTAAATAACCTTTTAAGGTTCAGCTATCTAATTATTCTTATGATAATTCTGTTTTTTACTCTACCTAATCAAAAATAATATGATTACCTTAAATAAATTATCTCCATAATTAATCTTAGTATTTAATTTAATATCACCCGTCAATCTTTGACACTGATTATACTGACATAATAATAAATAAATAAAAATTTGGTGCTTAACTTGTTTCATTAAAAATAACTCTTCTATGATGAGAAATAAAATCTTTTGAGGATGGCAAAGTAATTTTGACTGGTAGTGTATATATATATGTAAATGCATATATATATATATATGTGTGTGTGTGTGTGTGTGTGTGTGTGTGTGTGTGTGTGTGTGTGTGTGTGTGTGTGTGAACAGAATTTGGCATTAAATAACCTACAAGGGTTGATATGCCATAAAACCAAACCAATCGAGCAGCAAACCATGTTAACTGGCCCGATAGACTCGCCAAGGTTGACTTTTGGCTGCTACATGCTATAGTCTATCAATTCTCTACTTTGAAAATATGTCTAAATAATGGTTAAAGCATATTTAATACTGTGCTGACAGTATCTGCTTAATGACAATTACAATATTTGGGAAGTTGCAAATGTCATCCAATTGAGATTATGAGCTGAAATTTTTATTTAAATTATTTGCAGTTATAAGATATCTATTTTATGAGCTTCAAATATCTTTTAATCAGTTTATTAGTAATGCCTTTTTTTACATTTTGCTGCATATTATTAAGCAACCTTCACTTATAAGGGGTTATATCAGTTTATAATAGAATTTTGTTTGAATACTGCATTTACATCGCAAGTTGCCATTTTGAAAAGGAAAAATGATTAGGAAATTCTTTAGCTTAAATTTTTTATTCACAATCTTTCATTTAAAAAACTTCCAAATAGCCACTTGATTGTCATCAGGGTATTTAGCATTTTCCATTTTCACCCGGTTGTCATCAGCATTGTTTTTTCTTAGCCATGATTTGACAAAAGGAGTGGCATCCCATAAACATTATCGTCAAGTTTGCCACATTTTCCATGGTAAGGTGGCATCTTTTTTCTGTGTATATAATGTTCATTCTTAAAAGGCTTCTTATTGCCTCAACAGAACTAACAGCAATAGTGTTTATAAAATTCTTAACCTTTTGTACAGTTTGAGGAATCACAAGGTAATGGACATTTTTCAGGATACTTTTCACATAGTCACAAAAATCATTAACCGGAATTAAGTATTTCTGACGTGTTAAAAATCGTTTATATCTATAGCGTTTAAAACTAATAATGAATATTGTCCCCGAAATACAATTTGATCATATTGTGAAAATTTACTGCACTTTGTTGCACCTTCTTTTGTAATTTTCTTTTTTGTTGTTATTTAACACTAATATCACAGAATAACAATAACACTATCATTATCATATATGGTTAAATCCGTGCTCATTCTACTGTCAATAAATATTCTGTTTTTGTTATGTCAGCCTTGCCTCTTCCAATTTTTGTTCTATTTGACTCGTCAGCATTATAATGCTGTCAATAATTATACGGCTGATCGGAATGCATCGAAACTACTACGCTTATTTTATGTTGGCCTACTGGGTAGAGTGTTCACCAATGGTCCGCGAGACCTAGGTTTAATCCCAGGTCGCGTCATACCAAAGACTTTAAAAATGGTACTTGATACCTCCTTGCTTAACACTCAGCAATATAAGGTACCAATCAAGGGTAAAGTGGAGCAATCCAGGGAAAGGAGTAGCGCCCTCCCCTACACCCCAGTGTAGTAGCTATTGAAAAGGGAGCCTTCTGGTCGCCCTCGACTACGGTCACCAACTACTACAATTTATGGATTCAAACAGCCATTAATGTGATCATGACATATTTAAGATCACTGTTCTTAATATCGCGAGGCGTGACTACAGTAGATAACTACTGCCTTAAATAAGAAAAAAAGAAAAATTCTACCTGATACAGTGGTATCTACAGGAATAGAAATGTAAACAAAGCATTCAAATGCCACATTCCTTTCCCCTTCCTTACTACAACGCAGTGTTACCAACTCCAAATAACTAGGGAAATATAACTGATGTTCGCCTTGACCCCGTGTTCAGATTCACCAGACATCAAATCTGATTTTAGTCGTGATTTTTTCTATCAAAAGCCAGTAATAGATTGTTGTGGGTACATGTAATTGTTTAGTGGATATGTTACTCTCCAATTTGTAGTGTGAGTGAGTTCCCGTCTGTATTTTAGGGGGTATTACTTTCAGGTTTAGTTCCTCTACAAATACAACACAAATTTTACAAGCACGTAAACAAATGGAATAGGACAACAACGAACATTAAGAAACAAACAATTTAATAATCATAACAAACAGGATAAAAATAATTAGAAATACAATGTTCATGTTATGTACGAGCGGCCTTTGTAGAAAATACAGTTGTGGCCAGTTGAATGAAAATAAGATTGCTCACCCGTATGTGTTTACATGTTAGTAAAGTCTGTTAAATAAATAGGTCCATAGTTGGCCGAAGTAATGGGGATAAAAACTTTGGCTGATGGACCGTAAGTATGTATCTTTGTTTTCTTAAGTCCGCGCGTGCGTTTTCTTATGATCTTGGCGACAACGCGTCGCATTGGTAAAAGAAGGTTGCATGCCTTTTCCCTTTGAGTCTTATGGCGTGGCTCTCTGCTGTCCGTTCATGACCTCTTGTAATTGAAAGTCTTTTTGGTAGTGGTAGGAATGAATTCGACAGTGGAAAGAATGAACTTTAGTAGTCGACTGGCTTAGTTAATTAAATTCTTCGTTATTTATACTTTTTGGGGTCACTTGAGTGGATCAAAAATAGTTATTGCAGGTCCTAAAATTAAAACGCACTGACATTTCTTGACCAATCAGATTCGTATTTTTACTTATTTGTTTTAGAGCGTAAAAATTTTCTGTTACTTAGTTTCTGAGTCGGATTTTCTAGAATGTTCTTATTTTGTGTTTTTAGCTGATTGGTTGAAAAATATAAAAATGTAACTTTAATGTTAATGCGATTTTGATCCGAAATTTCTAGAATGTTCTTATGTTTTTGGAGTTGGTTATTTTAAGGCTAAAAGTGTGTATTCTATAAGATCTATTAAGGGTCTATCAAAATAAGTAACAAGTCAAAGGTGTCCATGGGAAAAAAGATTGAGAACCTCTTATTTAAGTAAATAATGGGTTTTCAGGATTAATGAAATTCCAAGAAGAGGTTCTTACGTGAACTGGCTGAATCCCATCACTGGTTATATCTATGGTCCAAACTAACTAATGTATAAGCATTCACTTCTGTTTTATTCTGCTACCGAGAAATTGCCACTTGAGTGCGTGTTTGTTTATAGTTTTTCTTTCTACAGTGAACTTATTTTCGCCGAAAGTCTGTTACATTTTCGTATGAACAGGACCTCGTCTTTGCCCTAAATACTATGTAATTTTTATATTTTGAAGCATTATATAAACTATATAAATTCTTATTTTTGTCGATTCAAAACGAATAAAACTTTAACCGCAAATGTTATATTTAGTTTAAATTTCGCTGTAAAAATTTCCAAAAAGTCAATTCCTATCATACATGAGAGATTTTTTTTCCACAATTTCGTTGCCGAAATTTAGGGGTGCGTATTATTCATGAATTCGTGTTTTACATGACTAATTGTGGTCGATGGAAATAAATGCTAACTTCAGTTTAAAATCAACTGTTACAAATCCAAAAGAGTCAAGGCTTATTATGCATATTATATACGAGAGATGTTGTTTCCAGAATTTTGTCGCCGAAAGATGGGGTGCAAATTATATATGAATGCCTATTAGAAACGACTAAAATGTTTTTAATTTTAATTTTGTTTTGTTTTTCGTTTTTGTTTATTTAGTTTTTTTTTTTTTTGTCTTTCTTCAATTTATAATGCCCATTTTTTTTTTCTATTTTCATTTTGAAGGAAGTTGACCTCGGCGTTGACCCCCTAACATTAACCTATGAGCGATTTTCGGTAGTTGATTACACGCAACCTTACATGGAAGATGGCATGAGCATTTTGATGAAACGACCTGACGGCAATTCGGCTGATCTTCTGCAAAGTTACCGAGTTTTTGCTGAATCGACGTGGCTTGCATTTGCCGTCTCTTTCATCCTCAGTTTTACTTTTCTAACAATCGTTAATAAGGGAAGTGCTTACATCCGGGGAAAGGAAAATGTGCCAAAACCGACTAGAAGTTATAAATACAACTTCTGGCTCATGCTTGGGTATTCACTTCAAGAAGGTCAGTGCAGCGGGTGTTTTTTATGTTTGTCTTTTTTTTAAAGGTGGGTATCCTTGCTTGATTAAAGAAATTAGACTTGCTTCCAGAGGCGTGGCTGATGGAGAGCAGCTCGCACACTAAATACACCATTGCTTGTTTTTATAGATTTTGATCTGCTTTGAAAATCACTTTTTTTCTCTTTACCAAATTTATTTACACTTTGAATATAGTTATGTTGAGTAGAGCAGATGGTATTAAGAAATATTCGTACCCCAACTATCAAGTAATGACGTAATTGCTTGCCTTTAAAATTAGTATTTCGTATCACAGCTTTTGATAGTGTATGTTAAGTACAAATTGATTTTCGAGTCCAGATAAAAATAAAAACCAATGATAATGTTGTGGTACTATAGCTTCACGACACCTAGTTGGCCGCTGGTTTCGTGATTACTACATGTGTCGACTGGTCTTTCTCTGTTTCTTTCCACGCCCACGTTGCTTTCAGATCCGAGGAAAGAGAAGATGGTTGAGGTCCAGTCGATGAAGGTTGGAATTCGTGTTGGAGAGATGAAAAAGTTGCCAAGCAAATTTTAAAAAATGACGAAAATAAGGCGTTTGTTATAAACAGTAACAAACGTTTATTTACACAGTTGTTTAGATAATTTTTAGTCAAACACCACAAACTGGGAGTGAAAGTAGTTGACTGGCGGAGTTTTAACTGCAACTAGGCAGTGTCACAATGGCAAATGCAATGGCAACGGATTTGGTTCTTTAAGCGGCGAATTCCTGAACCAACTCAATTTTTCGCTTTGGGTGTCCTCCATTTATGGGCCCGAATCCCGAATAATCAGTTTCTGATTGGTCAGCCAATTGGGACTGCCGACCAATGGCTATCATCGTAACAATCCCCCCGGTTTGCCCCTGATTGGTTTAGACAATCGGCCAATCAGCCACAGTCATTGGGAGGGGCCACAAGGAGCAGTCCCGTGGTTAGCTGACCAATGATTTAGTGATTCAAGGCCTTGTGCCAAACTTGGTGACACCAACCCAAATTGTCCGCTATTTTAAAAATACATCTTTTTGTTTAAAGTTTGAAATCCGATGGCTCTCTTGACAGCTCTTTGCAGTTGTGCGGATGTTTATTTTTTGGTGACAGATTTATAGGTCAACAAGCCCTGATCGGATCTCAAACTTTTTCGTACTTAATCACTTGATATTTATTTTATACACGGTTCTCAAAAAATACTTGGACACCCAAAAATGAATTTATTTTTAATAAAATACTTATTATCATGATTTAATAAAATTAATTAATTTCCTTTAATTAATTTCGCCAGCCAACTCCTTGACACTTAAATGAAAGTGTCATAATGTGTCTGCTTCAAAGGTTTTTAACTCACCAAATCTTTTTAACAAATTGAGTAGTAAAGATGGTACTAGTGTGAATCAAAAGTTTTGACATGTTTTTATACGTGCTAATTTATTGCGGGTATATCACGGGACAGAAGCAGTTCAAGTCGTGATTGGTATTTACTATGGTTGGTAGTATCGTGATAGTTGGTACACTGACACGTTATTCATTGCTCCACTTTATGTGTGATTTTAAAGATGAACGTGTTACGTAATCTTATTTAAGAATTTATACTTTATGAGTCTGAAGTGGGCCATAACACCACCGAGGAAGAAACCAAAAATATGTTTTGTGCGAGAGGTTAAGGCGCATTTGATTACAGTGCAGTAAACAGTTCAAGAAATTTTGCTCAGGTTGCATGAACCTCAACGATTAGGCAATGACCTTGCCTAAAAAATAAGCCAAAAACAGTGGATTCCAACATTGTGCTCCAACACCCAGGCTCAGCATCTCACAGTGCCGTATGATTCGTCACCTTTTTGACTTTGGCAAAAGCATCCGAATTGTGTTTCAAGCTACTAAAATATTACAAAACTTTTGACACATCCTTAAAAAATATATTTGTACCATTGTCAAGGATAGAATGAGAAAAGCAAAATTTAATTTCCAGACGGGCGGAAGAGTTGGTAGAGAAAAAATAGTAAGTTGAATATTGTGTTCTCATACAGAATAAATGCAAGAACAAATACGTCGCATTAAAAGCAACATATTTTATTACCAGAGCAAACTTAACTGAAGGAATACAAAAATGAACTGAGTTATAAAAAGAGTGAATTTAGAGGTGTATAAAGAAATATCAATAGTATAGAATGTTTTTAGTGTGTGTACGTCTAAGAAAACGGAAATTTTGGGTAAAGACTTAAATATTTAAGAATTGTATTGTTCTATGGTATCGAATTAAATGCGACACGATTTGTTAGGAATAAAAATGTCTCCTGTTCAGGAGGACATAATCCAGTCTGCTGTTAAGGTATGCAGTGAGGAAAAAAAAATGTTGCTTGATCAGAGGCCAGACACACGGGTGAGTCGCTAATTTGCTGTCGATCGAAAAGTGAGTGAGGCTTTTGTGTGCTTGCGTATATATACTATTTTGACAACGCCAACCAGCATTCATCAACCGAAATTTTCGCAGAAAATGAAGGTAATAATTCAATATTTCATTTAGCAGTTATTAGCTGAACTTTTTAACGGACAAAGGAGATAATGCAAAAAATTCATTTACATGTTTCAATTAAAATTGCATCTTCTTTTTCTAATATTTTGTAGGCTCTGGTCTTGAACCAGTGAACACACCGGGCAGAATTATTGTCGGATTTTGGTGGCTCTTCATCATCCTTGTGTCAACAAATTACACGGCTAATTTGGCAGCATTCCTCACCGTGCCAATTGATCCTATTCGAATCAAGAATCTTCACGATTTGGCCCACGATGACACACTGACTCCAATCACAATTTATGGCTCAGACAAATTCCAGTTTTTCCAGGAAATAAGTTTATAACTTTTTAAAATTCTCCTTTACTTTATTTTATTTTGTTTTATATTGTTTTTCGTAAATACAGTAAATATTTTAAAGAAAAATTGAGTTGATACCCCCCCTCTCTCTCTCTCTCTCTCTCTCTCTCTCTCTCTCTCTCTCTCTCTCTTCATCTCACCATCAGTCTCTATCAGTCATTGTTCTTGGCAAGTACTCTTACCAGCATCTAGTATCCGATCAGAGCTGATTGGTAGATGATCTATTGGCCATGAACCAATAACAAAAAATGCATTTAATTTATTATTCATTGGTTTCATTTTTGACAAAAAAAAATTTGACGAATTCTAAATATTCAGAATGTCATGTGTAGTAAAATTTAAAAGAAATTTATCTTAACTCAAAGATCTTAGGAAAAAATTCTTCTTTTAAACATGGAAAAAATTTACGAGCTATATTTTACATTTTAAAATTTATTTAAGCAGTGATTTCGTTTGTTCAAACTCACTGAAAATAATTTCTTTTATTATTGCTATATGAAACTGATTTTGTTTTAAATTTGACACTTTTTTTCTTTTTGGTGATTTTTCATAGTTGACATTATTTTCGAATGTTGTCAATGGCTGTTTGAATTGTCTCCCTTTTTTAGACGTCCAGTAATGAAGACTACAAAAGAATCGGTCAGAAATTAGAGTCCGGTCCGCACTATAAATGCGATGCCCCTATCATCACTTTGGTCGATTCACAAAATTATGCTTTTGTCACGGATGAATCCCTAAGCAATTATCTGGCCAGTAAACGCTGTGGATTCTACCTTGTAATTTCTGACCCTGCCTACAAACAGAGTTTAGGTTTTGTCTTGCCAAAAGGATCTCCATACAGAGACATGATATCAAGCAGGTAGGTAAAATGAACGAATTTTTTAAAAAATCTAACTTTCTATCTACAACAGAACTTAAAAATGAAGATAGAGTTGTTTTATGAATTAAATAGTTTTTATAATAAGGTGAGTTAAAGGTATTTTGGTAACGCGAGATACAATTCGGGGGCTCCGGATGCTTTTAATGAGGTCATGAAGGCGACAGATCACACTGGACTGTGGAATACCAAGATCATCTGATACTCTCTCGCTGGATTTGCCTCTCTTGTTCAGAGCTTGGCCTTGGAATCCACGGTTTTAGGCCACCTGAACTTACGTGATCATCGAGATTTTTGTAAGCGAAATTTCTTGAACTATCTAGTTGCTATACTGGGATCAACTTCGCCTTCATCTTTGGCTGCATTGACTTCCTTATGGATCAGTTCGAATTCGTAAAGCGCACCAACAACCACAATGCTATCAACCACAGTGGGTATCTATCATGGCTTGAACCGTGATAAACGCACCACAAACAAGCATCTTACTAAACTATTGCAAAACCTTTGACACACTTCGTAATATAAACCAATCTGTAGATAATAACAGATTCTTTAATTCAGTTTGAAAAGAGTTAATTTAATTTCTTGTTATTTGATGTTTGATTTTCTCAAAACTTTGTTGATCTCAGATGCTTCATGTTGATTCATGTCTTCTATCCTAAAAGAGAATGCTCACCAAGACTCCATATTAAAACTTAGATAGATAGATAGATAGATAGATAGCACACGTACATAGATTTTTTTCATTCATAATAGAAATTATATCGAGTTGAATTGCTATGTGTGAGTTGAAAGACATAATACCTCAAATTCGAACTTGATCTTTGAATACTTTGCATAAAGTCTATCTATTGTTGCATGCTTGTGTGTGGGAAATGAATGAATACACCACTCGTAACGTATTTAAAGAAATTTATTTAGAAGGGAGCTAAATTTTGTAAAGATTATCTCCCTTAGCCTGCCCAAACATCTTTTTCTTTCCGCTGAAACGTTTTGTTTAGAGAAAAAAAAATCAATTTTCATATTAAACTGATTTATTAGAATTGAAAATATAAAGGTTATGTTTAAAAAATAGTTATTGATATTTCAAATTCAAGCAACAATTATTTGCAAGGGAATCGATTTCAATCAATATAATTTCAAACAGTCTGTAGAAAATTGTAGTTATTTATTTAACTTTGCATCGTTTTCTGTTGATTCCAAGATTAACTTCTATGAAGAAACTGTGAAAACATAAAACATGAAGAATTCGTTGCATTCTGCGATATGTCCCAGGAAATTAAATATTGAATCCAAATCAATTTTTAGATTTTACGAATTTACAAAAAATGTTTGTATCACACCCTCACTTTTCTATTTCAAGAATTTAACAAATGACATATCGAGAATATTCATTTTCTCTTCGTTTCCTTTTTTCTCTTTATTATCATACTTTAACTAATTCAATTATTTCTCTCTATATATATTTCAGCATAAAGTTTTATGTGTCTAAATACTACCTACCCAGTCAAAAGTTTATCATTAGAATTTTTAGTTTGTTTTTGTTTCGTTTCGTTTTGTTTCGTTTTTATTTGTTTGTTTGTTTTCTTTTTGTTGTTATTGCTTGTTTTTGTTTTTGCTTTGTTTGGTTTTTTGTTTGTTTGTTTTTATTGTAATTGAAGAGAAAGTAAAATGAAATGTCCAACTCAGGGACTGAACTCATAGCCTCCAGGTTATAAGTAAAGTTTTTTTATTGTTCTCTTCCTCCTGTTAATTAGAATTGTTCGATCAATAGGAAGATATAAAAACCAAAACATGAACTTCTGTCACTCGGCTTTAGCTCCCGCATCCCTTTCAGATCTTTTGCCTGGTACTTAGAAAATCAAGCAAATTGCAGTAGAAAGAAAAAAAAAGAAGACTAGGAATTCAAAGTGAACAGAGACTAGAATAAACAAAGACTATTCCTGAATTTAAACTTATAGCGGTGTGAAATGGTTAATTGTTTAGCGCTATATTTTTTAAGGCAACAAATGAATTACGAAACTTTGCTTTAACAACACACACAACAACGAAAGTTCTTTATTTGCAGCTTTGAATATGGTTTGTTCTTGGTGTTGCAAGACTCGTGGTGTTTAGGCTTGTTGGATGTTTGAGACGAAATGGCTTAGCGAGATTGTTGAGATGGCAGTGTGTCGTTGGACGTGTGAGGGAAGTATTCAAAGTCACCGTGTAGTTTTGTGTGTCGAGAGCGGAGTGGCGCTCGGATCGACATAGTAAATTTTTGGGGTGACAAGAAGTGGTGCCTGTGGAAGGCATGCTGAATGTTTCTAATTTATGTTCCACTGGGATTCCTCGTAAAGAATCCATAAATTAGATGGTTCCCTCGTTGAGCGTCCATGTTGCTGCTGCTAGTGTTAAAGCCACAGTGAGATGTCCACACTGGGTGGCTTGTTTAGCTAAAAAGCATTGCTAAGCAGGGACGACCAGAGGCACGTCTGTTCTGGTCGCCGCCTCAAGCTGAAGAGAGTGTGTTTGGCCGCTCACCCGTTTTGCTAGCCGGAAATGAAGGTCCGGGCTGAATAGGATATGTCATCCTGATTGGGTGAAATTCAGTGTTGAATTAAATTGCGCGTCAAAACAAAATACGAGATTTTCCTCTTCTCTACAAACTTTTTTCACGTGTTTATTTATTTCCATAATAAGATAAAGAGGTTTTATATTAGAAAAATAAATCAATTGTTTTTCTCTTGCAACATGTAACAGATATTATGAGGCGCGAGGCGCTGTAAGCCGAAAAATATTTAGAAAATAAACAATCCTATTGACATATAACAGAATATGACCGACAGAAAAATAAATTTTGAAATATACTATGAGCATTTTCCTTTAATTGAACCTTTTATTCTTTTTGTTTATGTCAGCATTGTATCCATGCAAGAAGCCGGTTTAATAGACAAATTCAAGAAACGTTGGTGGAACAACAGCATTAAATGTTCGGCACCATCCGAAGAGAAACATATGGAAGCGAGTGGGTTAAAGATGGACGCTATTGGAGGTGCATTTATCATTTACACCTGTGTCGCCATCTTGGGAATTTTATGCGTCGTCATCGAAATGATAGTTGCTCGACTGAACAGAAGGAAAAAACGAAATTGTCAACCATCAACCGCTGACACTTAACTACCGAGTTTAAACTAAAAAATTTCAAGGAATATTTGAATGCAAGATATATGTATATATATGCATGTATGTGATTGACGTCTGAATTCGTGAACAGGACACATTTTCTTTGAGGCGAGGTGATACCACTGGTATCATTTGCAGAAATCTGCAAATTTTTGTGCAGTTTGGAAAGATACATGACGGTAAACAAAAACCTTTTCCTAGTACCGTATAAAGTAGCATCTAAAGTCATCATTACATTTGTCTGTCACCTTTGCTTCAAGATTTGCAAAACTGTTGCTGAATTATAAATTCATTTGAGAAGACACAGTCAAAGAGAAAGTGTCAATCCAGACGATATAAGCGAATTAAGAGACATCAATCATCTATAAACATGGAGCAATCATCATATGGGTCCAGTACTTAAAAAGACATTAATTTTGAACGCTTTAACTACATATAACTCTTTTGTATTTAAGTATGGATATAAATAAATCGTAAAACACTAAATAATAATTGCTGGACAATTAATTCATTCTTTTTTATTGCTAAATAAATCACAGAGATCTTCACTATGAAACTCAAAACTGGAGCTCTAGTGTCATATTTTCAAAAATACTTTTTATGCTCAGTTAAACATTTCCGGTTGATATATATATTGTGACGGCAAATTGACTAAAATCCCAAAACGGGATTTTATTTTTGCATGTGTGAAGACGGGGCAGGTTGGCACTTGATCCCTTATAGAATAAGTCCTCGTTCAGAGTTTTTTCTCAGGCATATAAGAACTGGCATATTACGTGAGGGATTAATTTAGGGCTAGACTGACCGCCGCTGGCAAGGGGTTCCAAATTTCACACTATCCACACACCCACCAGGTCGCTTTCCTTCCTCCCCTAGACAATGGAAGATATGGACCTATAGGTTTAGTCGTAATAATATTATATTGTAGTAGTCGGCAACTCCGGTTTCCCGTGTGATATTTTAAAGGAATTTATAAGACAATTTTAAGCAAGATTACATAAGGCGAACAGAAGCTGAAAAGGAAGCATGAAGACACTGCAAATAACAACTTAGACCACGTGATAACATTAAAATACATGAATCTTTTGCTACAATTATATACACCTTCAAAGTGTCAAAATATATAATAATTGAACAGTCCATGAACATAAATGTCATTCTCCTTTTCTTTTCTTTTGTTTTCCTTCAAATTGAGAGAGAGGGAGTGGTATATAAAATTGGGTATAAGGAGAAATAAGCCCAAAGTTACTTATCTTATTTTTCGACAGGGTTCCACTGGAGAATCTTTCTTCTTTTACGGGCTAATAGACTTTAGGCTATTTTTAACACTGGCTTGAAGAAAATGGCTTCTTCGTGTCTCGCAGATATTTTTTTCGTCTTCTTCACCCGGAGTACTTGGCTTTTGGTTCTGTCTCCTACGAACCATGTCCAAAAACTAACTTTCTTACTATCTATTTCCGCTGGCGGGAAGGAGTCCCCACTTCCGTTTTGGGGTCCCAGCAAATCATTTGGCTTCTCTCTTCTTCCTCTTGGTGTCCGGCGACCTGAGTGAGGTTACCAAGTACCAACATCTGTTAGTATCCCCTCTGTGACCTACATTCTTTCTTAACGGTCACTCTCTGACGGCTTGCTACTGTTAATTCAAACACGGGGAATAGTATTAATCTTATTTCGATCGTCTCAGTGGGACACCACGTGACAATATATTGGCACATATCATTATGTTGAAGTATATGTTACGTGTGTGTGTGTGTGTGTGTGTGTGTGTGTGTGTGTGTGTGTGTGTGTGTGTGTGTGTGTGTGACTGCGCTCGTGCGTGCATTCACATATGATAATTGAAATAATAAAATTTGATTGAACTTCGTGTATAATTCTCAGTTTATTGAAAACCACGTAATTAATTTACTGATAAATTATTAACTGAAACAAGGTTTTTATCTTTTCTTTTGATTGTTATGAACAATCAGTGTCAATTTTAATAAGAATTTAGATAGATAGATAGTATCTATCAATGTTTACAGAAACATTCAATTTTTAAGAAAAATCAATCACCAAAATGCTTTCCGTTTCCTATAGATATATTTTAGGTAAAAAATTGTACCCAAAAACCAAACTGATTCTCTCAACTTTTATTCTTCATTCCTTAAACATTCATCAAGAAAATAAATGTGTGTGTGTGTGTGTGTGTGTGTGTGTGTGTGTGTGTGTGTATTACACGCACACACACGCTCTCTCTCTCTCTCTCTCTCTCTCTCTCTCTCTCTCTCTCTCTCTCTCTCTCTCTTCAAGTTATTTCCAAATTTTAATTGTCTGGCCCACTTTCTAAGAATCATCTTTCTCGGTAGATATCTACTGTCTGTTGTTATTTACTAAATTTAGTTTATTACGGATTAAGGTCACATATGTGAATCCCGAGTGCAAATTAAGGTCACTAAAAACAGTAATTGTTCGGTAAAAAGCTCTATAACAACTGCTACAGTGTCCGTGGTGTAATGGTTACTGTCGTAAGAAACTGACACAGCAGCTCGAGATCAAATCGCGGACGAAGCTGTATTTCACATAAGGCAATGTGTGCGCATGTGCGGTGTTAACGATCAGAAATGAGTCAGCTTTATTTATGAGGTCACACCATTCCTCCCTACTTCAAGGGATTTGGACCCCACCCCCATTATAATGTTCATAAAATATAGTCTTGTAAATTTCTTGGTGTTGTTTTTGTTCTTCTAGGTCGATTTGTTCTTGCTTTGTTTTGTTTTTGTAGTTCTATTTTCCTCTGTTACTGTCGTTGTTGCTATTGCTGTTTCATCTTCATGTGTGACTATTTCCTCTGCTTGATTTGGTCATTTATTGTAGTTTTCTCTGATGTTGGTGTGTAGTTAGTGTGTATTTCGTTGTAATCACCATAATTGTCTATAATATTTCTTGTCTCATTCATTTCAGTTTTCTCAGTGCTATCATCTATGTCAGTTCCTATTCTTTCATTCACTAACTGGTTTGCAAGTTTGAATTGGCTAATATCCCTGATTAATCTCACTTTCATCGTATATTCTCCTAGCTCTAATTTGGGAACCTTTCGTTTCGGTTACAATATAGAATGTTGGTTCGTATAGTGTAAACCATTTGTTTCTCTTTGGTTGTTTTACAAATTCATAGTCTCCAGGTATGAATTTTCTTTCTTTTGTCCTTCCGTTTGCATTTAATTTATTTTTGTATTTTTCATCGTTTGAATCAATTATCTCATTTATCTCTTTCATTTTTGATTTTAGGTTTGTTATAATCTAACTTTATCCTGATTTCTCTCCCTTCCATAGCTTTATAAGGTTCTATACTCGTTGCTGGGTGGGGCGTGGCTCTGTGTGTCGTAAACATCTCTATTATGTTAATTCTTCTTTCTGTCTTGTCTTTATTTTGTAGGTTGGCGATGTGTTCTGCTTTATTTAACATTCTCATTAATGATTCTACTCCCCCATTTGCTTGTGGGTGTAATGGAATTAGCCTGTGATGGTAGAATCCTTCTTCTTCCGCGAATTCTGCAAATTCTTTTGATTGGAATCGTGGCCCATTGTCCGTTAGTATTTTTCGTGGAGTCCTATAGGTCGCGAATATTTCTTTCACTTTGAAAGATGTGTTATGTACCTCTTCCACTACTGGGTATCTTGATCTCTGGTCAACCATAACTAGGTTATAGTGTCCGTCTGGCTATGGTCCTTCAAAGTCTAAATTAACTCAGCTTCTTTTGGGTATAACAGTGGGTTTTATTGGTTCTAGTCGTGGATCGCTTGATACAACTTTGCATTTGTAGCATTAGTCTATGATTCTATCAATCATATTGTTCATTTTAGGGAACCAATATCTTCCTCTAAGTTGTTGTTTGATCTTTGTTCTTCCCAGGTGTCGAAGGTAGTGTCCTATTTTTGCTATTTTCTTTTGTAGCGAAATTAGGATAATTATTTTATCACCCCCGTATACTGTTTCTTCGATTATACTGATTTCTTCTTTTATATGTTTCTTTTGTGCCATCTCTTGGTCCTTTTCAGCTTTGACCAAGTCGTTATCGATAATGTGTGATGTCAATTTTCTTAGTATATTGTCTTCCTTTGTCTCCGTCCTTATTCTTTCAAGCGATTCCGCTTTTTCTTTGTGTGAGATGTGGTTTATCACTTGTTCCGTGTTGTCTCAATCGTTCTCTGATATGGGGTGTCTCGATATGTAGTCTAATGGATCTACTTCATTTCCTCCTGGTTCGTATTTAAGTTCAAAGTCAAAGTCTGTTATTTCCATTATCCGCTTTTCTATGCGTGGTGGGAGTCTAGGTTTGACTTTATTGAACATTGGAATAAAAGGCTTGTGGGCTGTTATTATGGTGAATTCGGGTGTTCCTATTAGGTAGTTTCTTAGTCTAGTTACTGCCCATTTTGCAGCTAAAGCATCTTTTCCCGTTTGGCTGTATCTTTTTCCGTGTCCGATAGTCTTCTACTGATGAAGTGTATCGGTTGCTGTCTTAGTGGTCTTTTCTGGAATAATGCAGCGCTCAGTTCTTCATGGTAGCTCGCTTCTGTCCTTAGCATAGTTTGCTTGTTTGGGTCGAAATATGCCATTGTTTCAGAACTGGTTATCGCTGACTTTAGCTTTTCAAATGATTCTTTTTCTTGACTGTTTCATTTAAATATTGTTTTAATACTTGTTAGATTTCTCAGTGGTGCACTCGGTGTCGCTTAATTCCTTATAAAATTATCAAGGTATTCTGTCATTTCAAGAAAACTTCTAAATTCTTCTTTGGATTTCGGTTCTTTGCAGTTTAATACAGCTTCAATCTTCCTGAGATATGGTTTTAGCCGTTCTGACGTAAATAAGTGACCAAAAAACGTAATTTCGTTTTGTCCAAATTCTCTCTTCTATCGGTTGAATTTGACTCCGTATTCCTTGGCTCTCAGTAGTATTTTCTCTAAGGTTCTGTTATACTCTTCTCTATCTTTTCCTCCGAGGATTACATCGTCTCTTTGATTCATGCATAGAGAAATGTCTCCAAATATTTGGAACATTACTCGATCGAATAAATCTTGTGACGATTTAACCCCGAATATCAATCGTTTGAGTCTGTGGTTTACCCAAGGTGTACTAAATGTAACCAATTTTCGTGTTTTACTCATCTATTGATAATTGGTGCTCCCATGGCCCACTGATAAATATGGCCCCGTATGTCACATTGAAGGCCGATTTGAAATTGAAACTAAAAACAATCAACAGATTGACCGCTTAGGTAATTAAAAATTCAAAAAGGGGCGTAACTTTAAGAATTACCTTTTTTGAACGTAAATAAATAATTTATAAATTTCAAGAGAATTTATCAGAATCTATTTTAATTTCTAAATATGTTTTCAACACTAAAATGCATTTTTACACTTTTGTTTTAAAAATGAAAACAATAAATAATTAGCAATCAAAAGTGATCTCGCTTGAATGATTTTCAATTGCGTAAGCAATGTTTTGTTTTTGAAACTCCATATTACATATTTTTGCTAACGCATTAATTGCATTTAGATATTGAATTTTAAAGTATTTTTGTGATATTTTTGTTTAACAAAAAATGGTTAACAAATGTGTGGCCTTTGGCTGTTCCAGTGGATATGATACAATCAGTAAAAAAGTCTCCACATTTTCTTTTCCTCTTGGAAAATCCGATCATATCGAAAAATGGATTAAATTTCTCAATCGAAATAATTGGTTTCCTACGAAAAATTCTATTCTTTGCATCAAACATTTTGAGGATGAATGTATTTTGAAAGGTAAGAGAAACAAATTGAATTGGAATTTACAACCAATACCAACAATACATTCACAAAAATAAAACCATTTCTTTTGTCGACTCAAACAGATTTTAGAAAACCCCAAAGCAACGACAGATTGAAAAATAGAAATTACAAGATTTTCTTTCAATTGACACTATAACAGATTTTACCCAATTGACTGCGAGATGTTGTCCCTCGGGTTTTGAATTTAAAAAACATGAAGATTATATTCTAATCTATAGAATAGTCTTTGACATTGAAACACATTTTCCATCTATAAAAGAATGTATTCGTATTGACCGAAACCGTCATGCCCAGCTCCAAAGTAATGGAAACTCTATACCATTACCCCAATGGTTTATACATGGAAATAATGCTAAATTTACAAAATTTAACATGTTAGAAAATTTTCCAACCTACATCAAAAATGTAGTGGAAGAAGACCCATACTCGATTTTAAATGAGTTACAAAAAAGACATTATAAACCAAAAGGTCGTCCTCCATTTTCTGCAAACTTAATATGTTATGCCTTACTACTGTGCTATACATCAAGGCAAGCTTATAAATTACTTCTGGAGAAATTTCCATCACCAACTTTTTCTTTATTAGAAAAAATCCAAAGTGGTGGTGTAGGATCAATTACAGCAGTAAAATCACTCTTGGAAAAAGGTCATCTTTTTCAGAATTGTGTTTTATTAGTTGATGAAATGTACCTTCAAAAAGGAACACAATTTCATAGTGGGGAGTATATTAGTGCAAACGAAAATGATGAGCTTTATAAAGGAATAATAATATTCATGATTACTGGTCTAAAAAACAGTACTGTCAGTTGTTAAAGCCTGTCCTGAAGTAACAGTAAATGGTGAGTGGCTTTCTCAAGAAATCCTAAAATGCATTTTTCAACTGATAAATTCTGGATTTTTTTATCAAAGCTATTGTTTCAGACAATCATTTAGCCTATGTGAATGTCTTTAACATTTTACTTGATAAATTTGAGGGGAACAAAACGCATTATATAATTCTGCTTTTTTATTCTGTTCATTTATTAAAATATTCGTAATAGTTTACTGAACAAAAAGAAATTTGTATTTCCTGCTTTTACATTTGAAGATCTCTGTTTTCTCTAAGGAGGGATATATAGCTTGGTCTGACTTACACAAAGTATATAACAAAGATAATGCTCTAAAGGCTAAATTACGCAAGGCTCCAAAGCTAACATTCAAAGCATTGCATCCTAGTGACAATAAACAAAATGTTAATTTAGCTGTTGCCATTTTTCATGCTACAACTATTGCAGCTTGTGAGAGCTATTTTCCTGATCGAGCTGACATGTCTAACTTCCTTAGATTGATATCATGCTGGTGGACAATAGCAAATTCAAGAAAAAAGCTCGCACCTAGTTTTTTTAACAATGCAGTCATTTTAAATGGTGGAAAAATTGATTCCTACGAAAGATTATCTGATTGGATTGACTCTTGGGCACAAATTTCAGATTTTTGTCTGAAAAAGCAAACTTCCAAAGGTTTTGTTATAACTTTGAGAGGACAGGCTATGCTTATGCAAGAACTTTTAGATGAAGGGTATGAGTTTATTTTCACCCGTAGGTTTCAAATGACCCTCTCGAAAATAGATTTTCCCCATATCAGATGAGTGGTGGTAGATTTTTGGTAAGCCTTATGGAAGTATTGAGTACTGAGAGAATATTGACCTGTTGGTCTCTTTTAAAACAAAACATCAACTTTTGGGAAGAAAACCTCAAGCCAGTTCGAAGGAATAACAAAATACTTAACATTTTGGCCCAGCATGAATCAAAAATAAATAAACTCTTCTTGTCACCAGACAGCAAAGAAGTAGCATATACAATTTCTGGATATATCACAAATAAATTAATTAAACATTTTCAATGTGAAATGTGTTCCCTGATCATGGTAAGCAATGATAGTGATAAGGCTACAGATAAGGAATACTTTGACTTACTTTCTCGAGGAGGTCTTACTGTTCAATCTAGACAAATGGCGGAGTTTGTTTGTGCTTGTTTTGCTATACTTGAATATGCAGATCATTTTATAGTAAAAAAAAACATGAAACCACAAAAAGAGTGTCTGCAGAACAAGTTTTGGGAATATATTCTCCAAAATATAGTTTTACATGTGAAAAACACATTGAAAAAGGATTTATATTTGCAATAAAAATTGTTGTAAATATATTTTACAACAATAAACAAAAAATTTCATCAGATGAAGTTCGAAAGACTACTGTGGAATGTTTTTAAAAGATGCAAAGGCCCAAAGAAAATCCATTTTAAAGAGAAAATGTTAAGTTCCATTTACTTACGTTTTTGTATTACTGAATATTTTATTAATATTTGTTAGTTTGCCGAAAATATCTTGTTATTTTATTATCAATTTTCTGAAAAAAAAATAGTTATGTATTTTTGCACAATTTTAATATTTTTCAGATAAAATATACATAAATTGAAAATAAAAGAAATCAGCCTGTTAGAAATCAGCCTGTAAATGTGACATATGAGGCCATATTTATCAGTGGGCCATGATGCTACCGTGCTTTCTGGTCCATTTTAATGAACACCCTGCATCCTCTTAAGTGGTATATGAAATCTTCGATGATGGGAGCTCGGACATACCTACTTCTTTTTATATATTTGTTTGGTATTTGCATGTCTATACTTGCTCGTATCATGTTTGGTACCAATTTGTTGCGTTCTCTCATCGCACATTTTGGTTTCGGTTGAACGACCAAAGGGGAACACTAAGTGATGCCTTCATTTTGGGACACTTTCTCGAAATACCATCCGTTTCTCACTGTTCAAACCATTTTTAAGCGAAGATTCTAGGTGATATACGATAGTTCTCCCTGTATGGTTTTTACTCTGTCGTAGTTGGGTTTTAACTCACGGATTTTTGTTCTTCTTTTTAGCGCCTTGAATTGGTATTCGTCCATAATATTTGCAGAAACTCCGGTGTCTGGTTCACAAAATGGATCTATATGTCCGATTCTTACTTCTTTTATGTTATAGTGCTTCTGCTTTATAGTCTTTATTTTGTGTATTTTAATTTCATCAGTCATTTTTCTAATAGATTCCTCATCTTCCGAACTTTTGTCCGATTCTGTTTCAACCCTCTTTATTCTTCTGGGTGTGCTGTCCTGTTTTCCATAAGGGTGTCTGTCTTTTTTATTATAACCCCTGTGTCGTTGGTAATAGCAACATTCAGCAAAGTGATTCTTCTTCTCACATTCATTACTAGCTTTCCCGTATGTAGGACAATTTTCTTTCTTGTCAAATTTATGTTTTCTACCGCAATGCCGACATGTCTGTTGTCTGTGTTCGTTCATAGTTTTTATTTGGGTTTTCTTTATTTCGTTTACTTCTTGCTCGAGGTGGTGTCGTTGACTTGCTTCTTCTAAAAACTTGTTTAAATTCCATTCTTTTTTGTATTACTTTTCGTATCATTTCGCTGCCTTCAGTTGTCTGGATAAGCTGTTCTAATATTCTGTCTTGTCTGTTGTCTCTGAGTTCGCAACATTCAGCTTGTTCCTTTAGTCTCACAGCGTATTCTGTGATTGCCTCGTTATATTTCTCTCATTCTTTTTAATAAATACCTAGCGTGTTGTTTATTTTGTTTCGGTATAAAGTGCTGATTTAATTTTCTTTTTACTTCTTCATGAGTGTCGTTTTCCTTTTGATCTGTGCTCGGTAAATATTTAACAATCAGCCTTAACTCTCTTCCACCATATCTTTTTAAACATATTTTGTCGTTGTCGTCAGTGACTCTTTGTAAACAAAGTTTATATTCAAACTCTTCCATCCAATATTTCCAGTTTTCACCTAAACTGGCTGGGTCTGAGTCTGTTCTAAAGGGCTGAATGCGTAAGGTAATACCTGAGTTAGACATTTTAATTTTTATTTTTCGTTTAAATGAGCGAGTACAAGTTGTTAACATTTTTTTCGGTTGCAATGCACCGGGTAATAGTTATTAAACAGCACTGAGATATGAATATAGACAATAGTGACTAAAGAAATAACGTAACAATACACATAAAAAATCACTTATCTTTCTGGTGTTCTCTTTTCTTTCTTTCTTTTTTCTCCACGTGGTTGCCTAATTTCCTTTGTTCGTCTTTTATTTTTTCCTTATTCTCTTGTTTTTTTGTTTGTTTTTTTTTTTGTTGTTTTGTTTTTTTCGTAAATGTTATGGTTATGCCTTTCATAAATTGAGTTTATAAATGGTAACTGTGAGTTCTTCGCTGAGAAAGGAAACAAGTCGACACATTCTGACAACAAATAACGAACTGACTTTATTCAAAATATGTGAGTGTGTGTGCTTATGTGTGTGTGCGCGTGCATATGCGGTGTTGAAAATCTGAAGTGAGTCAGCGTTATTTATGAGGTCACAACACCTCCCTTTAAAATTGTCTTTATGTTGCATCCTACTCACGCGGAGGGTTTGAGTATATATATATATATATATATATATATATATATATATATATATATATATATATATATATATATAACCACCGCTCTACATTAGGCTACTGGAATTTCACTTCACTCACTGAGACCATAAAACGTAATTATCTCCCTTACGTGAGTTATTAGTGTCACAAAACTTTAAAACACATTTAAAATACTGAATTGTTTATTTTGAATCAGTTTTACATCAGGTTCATTAAAATAAAAAGAAAGATAAATGACCAAAAGTGTTTAAAATTAAAACTACATGTAAAAACAAGCGCAAATGAATTTCCAACCAAAAGTGATTTTGAAAAGAAAACATTTTTTCAAAATTGTTACGTGCTTTTAAATATACAGAAACATTTAAACCCGTTTTTCTCAATCTTTTCTTCCTTGTGGTCCATTTTTGGTATCAACAAATTTGTGGCCCACATAGTCACAAATAGAAACTCTATATTGTAAGAAATACATTTTTTTAAATGTCGTAGAAAATATAAATCCTGACAAATGATTACACTGCTTTTGGTGTTTATCAATCAGTTTGTCAATTGGTTGTTCCAAACCTTGGTTCAGCTTCAATAATAGGTCTCCTATCTTTTCAATCTGCATCCCAATCAACCAAGTGGAATGAAAACCAAGTAAGAATGGAACAACATTCTCAAAGAGCAAGGGATGGGAGGTTTTTACTTTTAGCCAGCTAATCATTCCTTCCTTTTCCATTGTCTCCATCAATGCATTGTCAACGTGGGGCTTATTCTAAAAATTTCTCAGACCCACTTGTGGTCCTAAGGACCCACATTGATAATCACGGATTTAAACAATATTTCATCATAAAAATGAAGTAAGAAATTTTCTTTGAAAAAAATATGTAAGTGTACAACTGATTTTAGAGGCAGTACAGCATAAACGTAAACACGAGAATGATTTCTTTCTCCTAAAAAATCGATGATTAAACTATTTAAAGATTTTCTGATTATTTTCAGTTATTGACGATTAACATATATAAGAGACATTGAAAGAGATCGATATGTCACTCATTAGCTAGAGTTTTACAAAACCCGTTCTCTTTCTTTATTGTACGGTTCATACGGGTTACTTTGCTGCAACATTGGTGCACACATAAGCATCTAAAATACTTGATACCCAAAATATATTTATTGGACATTTTAAATCAGTACTGGACAACATCATTAAGAGAAATTCTCTTCCGCTTATTCTGTTTGTGATTCATTATTTCCAGACCGAGAAGGAAACAAGCAACAAGTGTAAAGACGGCAAAAACGATATAAACGCCCCCGAGCGATTGCATATCAAGTGTCTTTGGTGTATGATCATCAGATTCTGAACAGGATGCTTTTTCTTTCCACCAGGTACGACGCCATTTATCTACTAGACCAGCTTCTCTCATAATGCCAAGCCTACAAAAGTAATACAGCAATAAAGGCGAATGAAAATCTAAAAAAAAAAATGTGAATATTGGTAAATTCCATAAAAACTAGAGAACAAGAGATAATCTGAGAAGTGATTGAGTGAAAAGATAAGCGAGTATTTTTTTAATCGTTTCAAATCATTTAGACTTATGATTGAAATGAACATACTAGGTTGTTTCTTGGTTTAATGGCATGTCAACTTTTATGAGATATATACGTGGTGCATTCAATACGTTTCCAGACTTTTTTTGTACAGGCATTTAAAATTGTCTTAGACTCTTGAAAATTCTGTATCTTATTGCAATACATCTTATGAGATGACTGACCAATTGTTATGATTTCAGGTTCAAATGAACTGCTACAGCAGCAATTGGAATACACCCTACTAAAGCCTGATTGTCACAGCTGGTGAATTTTAAAAATGCAATCTGGACGTCAGGACCCTTTAGAAGAACGATATGCAATAAAATTCTGTTTTAAACTTGGAAAAAATGCCACAGAAACGTATGGAATGCTTCAGACTGCTTTTAGAGCATCTTGCATAAATCGAGCATCAGGTTTTGCGTGGCATAAGAGATTCAAGGAAGGCATGGAGTCTGTGAGAGATGATGAGAGGCGTGGGAGGAGTAAGGAAGTCAATACACCAGAGTTGATTGACCAAAAGGGTTAGAGTTAGGGTTACTATGTTGAGGTTTTAAGGGAGTTCAGGAAGAGATTCGGTCGGAAGAGGCCAGCACTCTTCAAATCGAGTCAGTGGCATTTCCAGCGGGACAATTCACTAGTCCACAACTCCATCCTTGTCACAGACTATTTGACCAAGATGGGCACCAAGACAGTTCCTCACCCTTCCTATAGTTCAGACCATGCTCCCTGTGACTTTTGGTTATTCTCTAAGTTCAGAGGTTGTTGTTATGAGACAATTGAGGAGATGAAAGAGGCTATGACGAAGATCATTGACACACTCACACAAGAGGACTTCCATGGGGCGTTCCAGAAGTTGTTGGAACGGTTCAACGAGTGCATAGCAGCCGGAGATTACTTCGAAGGGGACTAGAGTTTCATGTGTGTACTATCAATAAAAGTGCCCATACGAAAAAAATCTGGAAACTTATTTAATGTCTAACCCATCCTTGTAGAAAAACTGTAGTTATTGTACAAGGGTAAATCAAAGATTTTACAATATTTTGGTAACGTGAGACACAATTTGGTAGCTTCTGATGCTTTTATCAGTCGTGAAGGTGACCAACCACACTGGACTTTGAGATGCTGACCTCCCCTGATACTTTTCGAATGCGACTTGCCAGATCTATTTCTATGGCTTGGAACATGGCTTTGGAATCCATGGTTTCACGCTTACCTAACATGGCCTGGTCATTGAGTTTCTTGCAGAGAGTGCGGAACTTTTAAAATTTGGTTACTGTATCGTGATTAACAACACCTTCACCTTTCGCACAAAATATTTTTGCTTGCTTTCGCGGCGTTATGGACTAATTCACATTTGTAACGTATAAGTTTCCGAATCAGATTTCGTTGGACGTTCATCAGTTTAGCTTTCAAATCACACACGGAACGAAGCAATGCACGGCGAATTCGCGCACTAACAACAACGATACAGCCGATACCTCCAACGGTTTGAACTGCCTTGGTCACGTGATATACTTACCGAAAATCAGCACGTTACCAAAATATTGTAAAAATTTTGACTCAACCAAATAAGATCCTATTCACACTTCACACATGAATTTATGACAAATATATTTATACTCTCATTCATGCCTTCCCTAAAGAAATGCAAGCAACCAAGTCCAGGATTTGTTCATTTCCTATGACGATAACCGTTAAGCTATGATCCCCTCCACGCATAAACAAAACACAAATATAAATGTATTGAAACTGATTATCAAATTTTTACTTACATTGTTGAAACATCAGCAGTCAAGGCAGATCCTTTCGGTAAGGCAAATCCAATTCGTTTTATACCATAAGGTTTACCAGGAACCATTAAATCTTCACAATTTTGAGCCGCTAACGTTTTCACTTCAGACCACAGACTGATAAGGACGTATTTTCCTGATTTTACTAAATCCAATGATTCCTCAGCTGTCTTTATAACTGGTGCAACTTTCAATCGCTCAAAAACCTTCTGTTTAATGGGGTCATCGGATACCTGGTTCAAGAAATAAAAAAGTGAGTCAATTCTCCTGCATTTTTGCAATGTAATTAATTCGTGAAGCAGATCAAACCGTGAGAGGTAACCACTGTGTTTGGTAATATCGTGATAATTAGTACGCTGACACGTTGTGCATTGCTTTACTCCGTATGTAATTTGAAAGTCGCACAGATGAACGTGCAACGTAAGCTAATTTGGGAACTTATGTTTGACGAATGCGAACTGGACCACCACGCCGCAGAAATGAATAAAAACTTTTGTTGGGCGAAAGGTCAAATTGCAGTTGATCACAGTACCGTAACCAGCTGATTCAAGATATTTCTCTCGTGTTGAAAGAATCTCAAAGATCAGGCATGGTCATATAGACCTAAAACCGTAGATTCCGAAGCCGTGACCCAAACCATAGAGGTAGATCCGGCGAGTAATATTCGGAGAGTATCAGGTGAGCTCAGCATCTCACAGCATATTGTGGTTGGTCGCCTTCACGACTTTGGTAAAAGCATCTGGAGCTGCAAAATTGTGCCTCGCGTAACCAAAATATTGCAAAACTCAGCCTGTATAATTAATTTTAGTCTGAAGATAAAAAGAATTTTTAAAGGCGACTCTATTTGTAAATAGATATTATTTTTCTTTTATAATAAGGTCTTTATCATTATTTCAAAAACCCTATTCTATGTGACAGAGTGTAAGTATTTGTATATTCATGCTTCTACATTTTTTCTTTTGTAAGTGTGTGTGTGTGTGTATGATTTTACAGAAATTCTTTTATATTCTCACTGGTTAAACAATAGCGTGTGTAGTCAGTATTGAATGACTAACAGTTCAATAAATCCGGTTATTTGATATGGGAATTGCCCTTTCATATTTGATTTATCTCGAACTTTTGTGACAATATGATGGGCGACTTCTGTAACATAAATTCAAAAACAAATTACCATATAATGCATATGTTAATATGCAACTACAGATCTCTATTAATTAATATCATTTAAATAATCAATAGACAATAATCAATAACTTAATGACTCACCCGAAGTTCTTCGTACATCGCTGATCCTTCTAGAGTCACAGGTACAACAGTTTCATCATTTGCAAGGTCACTAAGGCTTTCAATAGTTGAAGGTTCGTCGATAATAGTAAAGTGCGCAGTCAAATTGGCCGTATAGTAGGTACTAACAAGTATTGTGAAGAGCCACCAACACATAATGACGACCCGAGAACGGGAAGATGTCGGTTCATGGGCACCTCCTGTTGAAAAACGAATCACTCGATAGTAAATTCCTGCACGCATATCATAATTTACGGTAAAGACGATAGATGATTGGCGCTCCGCTTTCTATAGTTTTAACGTCATTTCAATAATTTAAAAGTATGAGAAGAAAATACATCATAAAGTCTGTTAAAAAATGAGTCAAAACTACGATCCATAGAAAATCTAAGGCCATCATTTATTTTTGAATACTTTAATCGACAATTTATCTCGAAGGTGATTACTAGCAGGTTTTATTTTCATGGGTCATTTATAATTATGAGCACTCTAAGCTTTGACCTTGTTAAATAAATTTCTACTTTTTATAGGTGTTAGCCTTTCAAACATTAATTGAAATTTTGGTGTAAGAAACACAAATAAAAAATTAATACGAAAATTAACCTATGTTCTTCAAATTTCATTTTTATATTGCTGTATTTTATTTCTGAAGAATTTTAAATATAGAATTTGCAATAAATTTAAATTAGAAAAGTTGTCTTAGATGTTATTTAGATTTAAATTTTCTTGTGAGGAAACTGCATACTTGTTATCAGTACCAACAACATCAAAGCATCAAAGCGTACTGGCAGCACGATTCCCTGGATTCTCTCTCTCTCTCTCTCTCTCTCTCTCTCTCTCTCTCTCTCTCTCTCTCTCTCTCTCTCTCTTGCTATTCGTTCCAATCACCCATCGCTTTTAACACGTCCTCTAGATGGCATCCTGTGTCCACAAAGAGCTGATAAATGTACGTTTTTGCTCATTTGACTATTTACAGTATCACAGAAATATCACATGCAATTTAGATTTGATTATTATTTATAATGCATTTCATAATTTTAGAAAAAGTGAAAATGTATCAACAAATGCACAAATCTCAATCCCAAAATTAAGCATACGTTATATTGTGAAATGTTTTATGAAGAAGTTAGTTTTCCAGTAAAAAAAAAACTATTATAAAATTCAATTGTAAAGTTATGTTTATCGATTTCGCTACCAGTAGAGATTTGAATAAAGATAAAATATTCTATTAATTCCAGAAGTTCATAGGAGTTTACAAGAGGACAACTAGAGATAAGGCTACATGAAACGTCTCAGTGACTTAATGGTATTTGTATTGGATAGAACTACATTATATTGGAGTATGCGTATTTGACAGTATATATATAAGAGGTTTTATTTCCAAGGTGATGCCGAGTAAGTTCGATCCTCAATAAGTATCTACAACTGTGATTTATCCCAGATTAGGCTAATTTAGATAAATATGTATTTGGTGAGTAGGTGTTAGCCTGTTTTTGTTTTAGGATCATAATTCAAATCCGAGAAAATGGAGAGTCGAATATCCATGGAAACTTTAAAGATTTGAGTAAATACTCTTACTTAATTCTTGTAAACAGAGTCTAGTACCGTTTGTCGCCTTTCTTACCTTGGAAGAGATGCATGGTATAGATTGACCATAATGTCTCTTTCCAACTGAGATTGGAGAAAAGGCAAATGTTTTTGGCAGTTCGGTTGTCCGGCAATCCTCGTATAGTGTTGTGTGAATCTGACAATCGTTTGAAGCCATCAATGATGGTCAAAGCTAATGAGACAACGACGACAACGACAGCAAAGGAAAGCCAGGTGGTTGGCTTAAAGGCACGAAAGACTTTGAAGAGATCAAACATTGATGAATCAATCGGTTTTTTTATCAACATTCCTCGGCCTTCTTCGGTATACGGATAGGTGTAGTCAACTACCAGTGATCGGCTATATGATACTGTTAAAGCACCGACAACCAAATCAACTTCCTACAAAAGAAAATGAGAGCAAATCAGTTTTATTTGAATGAATATATTAGCTTTCTATGGTAAACTATACAAGAACCCTCCAACCACTTTAGTATTATGATAAACAACAGGACTAGAATAAACCTTGATCAAGTGACCCACGACGGGTCTAACGTCAAATAAGAAAGAGAGACAAAACCAGTGGTGCTATAAATATATTGAATAAAGTTCGAAGAGAGGTAAGAATTGCATGAGTTACAAATCAAACGAAGCAATGTATATGACAAATCTTTCATGGTAGATCCTTCCACCATCCCAAAAAAGAACTATGTAAGCCGAGTTTTTAAATGTCGATAAAGACATCAATTGTCTCATGCTCGGGAGAGTTAATATTTCTGACCAGTATCAGTGACCAGTATTCAAGCTCAAATTTCGAAGTCAGATATCTCTCCCGACTTAAAAGTTTAGCGCAATTGAATCTTCTAACTCGTATTCATTCCCATTTCAGTCTTTGGCTGTTTGGTTTCTTTATTATGATAGCATATTAACCATCACGAGTTATTTAATGACAAAGCCATCTTTGAAGAAGAACAGTAGTGGTACCATTTAATCCCTAGCGAGGGTGGGGCTGATAATATCTTTCCCAAGGGCATCAATCTGAAAGTGAATGTAATCGCGCAACTTGAGTTCGAACTCGTTTGCTACGATGTTGCAGTCTAACATGTTATCCGCTACACCACAGGGATTCCCTTCGCTCTTTGCTGTGTTAACTCCATCGACATATGACTTGAAAATGTCTGCTTGCTCGGTAAATAGACCAAAATGAACCGTTATCTATTGTCAATCAGTCTACATATCCTAAATGTTGGGTAACGTCTTTGACAGTGAAAGAGATTATAGATCATTAAAATGTAAATTAATTCTCCTATATTTGAGTCATAAAACTTTTTTTTATCGAATTGCACCAGTTGTTACGAAGTTTTACTGTTAGTTATTAAAATGTTTATTGCTGGAAGCAATTTTGAATTTTTTTAACTGATTTACCCTTCTTTCTAATTGACCAACAAGTCCCGTGAAGGTGCCATTTTTTAGCATTCCAAATTGTTCGTCTTCCGGTTCCTGCCATTCATAGCTGAAAAATAATAATAGAATGCAAATATTGATACATGTTCATAATTACTATGCAGAATTATTTTCCTGATGAACCTGCCCTCCAGTCTGAATAGCATTTTTACGAACACACTCGCACACACATGCGTACATACATGATAACTGCCATCATCTTGACAGATGATGGCCGTCTTTACAATCAAATTAAAACTCAAACATTCTAATTAATAACTAATTCAACTTGTAAAAATATGCATGATGCGGAAGAAGACATCTAGACATTGTTGGATTATAGTGATATACGCTTGTACAATACTTGTGCCACTCTCTGGGGTTAAATTGCTACAATCCAGTGATAAGTATAGCAAGACAGTGGTTAACTATTCAAACTGTAGGTTTTATTTCAGAGTAGATTCTCTTAGACTTTTCCCTTCAAAGGATTCTTACAACTCAGCAGAAGTTTGATGCTGGGGCTTCTTTCTCCAGTTTGGATTTTGGAGTTAACTTTTAGAAGGGTTGCCTACACCACGGCTATGTCGTTAGAGTGGACTCCCTTCTACCTTACATGCATACACGCATACAATATACATGAAAAACAGGAAAATTCCAAGGTTAAATGACAAGTTAAACTTGACGTCGCTCGAAAAAAATTTTAAAAAACATACTGTTAAGCAGAATTATTGATATTTGACATCCAATCATTTTATAATGTAATACTCAGGTGAGTAGAAAAATTTACAATTTATTGGTACGTGCTAGTTCCTATTACTGAAGCAGTTCAAGCCGTGAAGAGTAACCGCTGTAATTGGTAGTATTGTGGTTGTTAGTGCGCTGACAAATTGTTGATTTCTTCCTTACGTCTCTGATTTAAAAGTCGCGCAGATGAAGATGCAATATAGTCTCATTCAAGAACTTATTTCGTACAAGTTCGAAGTGGGTCATAACGCAGCCGAAGTAAAAAAAGATGAAGGTGCAGCTAATCACAATAAATTAACTAGATGGTTCAAGAAATTTCGCTTAGTATGCAAGAACTTTGACTGTCTGACACTGTCAGATTGGCCAATCGACGAAGATTCCGAGGTCGTGCTCTAAGCCCTAGTGGCAATTCCGGTGACTAGAACTCGGAGACATGTGATGAGCACGACATTTCACAGTTCTGTGTGGTTCGTCACCTTCACAACTTTGCTAAAAGCAGCCAGAGCTGCTGAATTGTGCCTCACGTTATCAAGACTTTTGACTCACCCAAGTATTATATAAAAGATGGCTTTCTTTTTAAAATTAAATTCCAAGTAAATTCATTAGAGAATAAAAGAAGAAAATTTGTAAATATTTCCTTATAGAAAAATGAAAAACAATAAACCTGAAATTCATTCGTAGACTAAGTTCCTCTAAAATTTTCATGGCGAATCCTTTAAATCCTGAGTTCTTTTCTGGTGACAATCTCATGGCATAAGGAGACAGCTGAAATGGAAAAGAATAATTATCATAATTTCGCTGAAAGCATCATTACATCATCAAGTCACTCTGACAGCCCCGAGCACCTTGACTCTCTCTCTCTCTCTCTCTCTCTCTCTCTCTCTCTCTCTCTCTCTCTCTCTCTCTCTCTCTCTCTCTCATCCATCGTTCCCGGTAGGTTTTTTAGGCTGCATCTTGTGTCTTCACAGAGTTGATATAAATGTCTTTGATAGTCTGCCAACACTGGCACATTCATGCGCAGGTGTCCATCAGAGAATGTCACTTATGAGTTTGTCCTTCTTTCTCCAACAGTACTCTGGATGTCTTGTTCGTTTTGAATGGTTTATGAGGTGAGCTGTCAGCATCACTTACACAAATGAGAATGTAAATATATTCTTTTGTCAAAAAACATCCACGAATTTGAAAATATTGATTCAGCAAGCATTTTAAACTATATTGAATATATCATCGGGATTGATGCGTAAAGTTTTGTTATACAAGGAATTTATAGGATATAAAATCCTATATTCTACAACCCAGAAGGAAAGCATAAATATGTAAGAAACGCACACACACACATAAAGCGGATCAAAATCATAAAAACAAAAACTTTAGTACAAATCAGTAAAACATTAAATAAGTGGTTTCTGGAACCTAATCAGACGGTGTTTTCAACTACATTCGCGCAGTTGAACTCCAAATGAACTCGACCTGCGCAAAATCAACTCTTTTATTTGGGGCCGGTCATGTGATTAGGAGACCAACTTATTTCACGCTTTCGACGTCAACACTCTCTCAGACAGCCACAAATAGCTATTAGACAGCCGAACCGTGGCCTCCGCGATATATATTACCAAGGCCTGTCATATGATTAAACTTAACTTACTGACGTTCACTATCAGTGGATATCTGTTTTATTTACAACACGGCGTCTTTCAGCGTTGACACAGTTTCATAACAAAACATGCCTTAGTTCATTGTTTTTCGTTTCCAAAAAGTAAACATTTATTTGATAAATGGAAACATGCCATTAAAAAGGGAGAATTTTACCCCAAGTCCATTTAACACAGCGAGTAGTTAAAATTTTAATCACCATTTATTTCAACAGGCACTAAATTCAAAATTTGTTAAAAAATTAGTTTTGAGTAGCACAAGAAAGCAGTTTTAAAATTTAAACTGAAGCCAAAAAAACTTGTTAAACATTATATTTTCTAAAGATATTTGAATTTTTTTTTTTTCTAATATTTTATTTAAGAAAATTGTGTTTTCTTTTCAATGAAATACTTTAAAAAATTCTGAGAAAACGATCGTAAAAACTTTTAACATTTCTATACTTGAAACTTAATGAATCATTTTCAAACATGGAAAATATTCCTGAATTAAATTTTTTTTCATTCTTGAATGACCAAAAACTACAAAATTTATTCTTTAGTCAATTTTAAAAGAATTTTTTTTATTTTTAAGGTTTTTTTTTTATTTGAAAACTCTGTAAAATTATTTGTACAAAAAGTCAAGTCACTATTGCCGAAAATTTGAATTTGAAAATGATGACTTAAACTTTGTTTAAACCTATTATTTCTGAATAAGTTTTGAATTTATTTGAAACATAAAGGTTTAAATCACACGACCACACTTGAATTTTAAAACATAATTTTAAAAATATTTAGTTTTTAGAAAATATTTAGCGCAAAATGAACACGCAAACACACTCAAAAATATTATCCAAACATTTTTTCCTTTTTTGATAATTTGAAAGTTTAACTTCGATATTAATCCGTAGAAAAAATTGGAAATAAAAAAAATTAGATTTTTAACTTATGAATAATTTTTTTATGGTTAGTTCAGGGTTTTTAGTCCTTAAAAAATTAATTAGTAAGTAAACATTAAACCAAAAAAAGTTTTGCAAAACAATGATTATTTATAAACAGTTTAACTTCATTAATGAAATAGAAACGTTAATTTTTGCTTTTTTTTTCATTTTTTGATATTAAAATATTTTTAAATGCAATTGAATTACCAAATATCCTAAAAATTTGTAAATGTATCTCTTTTTGAAAGGTAAAAATATCTTATTTCATCCGGGAGAATTAACAATGGATTCAAAATATTTCAAAATATATATATGTATGTATGTATGTATGTATGTATGTATGTATGTATGTGTTTATATATATATATATATATATATATATATATATATATATATATATATATGAATGTATGTATGTATATGAATGTATATATGTGTATATACGTATATATATGTGTGTGTGTATATATATGTATATATATGCATGAAAAACCAAAATGGTTTCTGGAGAAATAGATCCACAACCTCACAAATATTGACCATCCGTAGAATCCTTGAAGGTGTTCGGGCAAAAAAACTTCAGGCGACATTACTATTTGTCGACTTTACCAAGGCCTTCGATTCCATCCACAAAGGGAAAATGGAACTAATCCTACTAGCATACGGCCTACCAAAAGAAATTGTGGCAGCAATAATGATCCTCTACAGAAACACAAAAGTGAAAGTACGTTCACCAGATGGAGACACGGAATACTTCGACATTGTTGCAGGAGTACTACAGGGAGACACGCTTGCCCCATACCTCTTTAGCATCTGTCTAGACTACGTGCTTAGAACTTCGATCGACAAAATCAGAGAAAATGGCTTCGAGCTGACTAAGAAAAGAAGCAAAAGGTACCCTGCAAAAACAATCACAGACGCCGACTACGCTGATGACTTGGCGTTACTGGCGAATACGCCTAATCAAGCAGAGACACTACTGCATAGTTTGGAACGAGCTGCAGCAGGCATTGGCCTCTATGTCAATGCGCACAAAACTGAATATATGTGTTACAACCAAACGGGCTACATTACCACACTAGACGGAGCCTCTCTGAGGCTAGTGGACAAATTCACCTACCTAGGAAGTAGCGCCTCATCAACCGAAAACGACATCGACACACGACTGACGAAAGCATGGACGGCTATAGATAGGCTCTCAATCATATGGAAATCAGACCTGACCGATGAAATGAAACGCAGTTTCTTCCAGGCAGCGGTTGTATCGATACTGCTATATGGATGCACTACATAGACGCTAACTAAACGGCTGGAGAAGAAACTTGACGGCAACTACACAAGAATGTTGAGAGCAATATTGAACAAGTCCTGGCGACAACACCCCACGAGACGCCAACTGTACGGCCACCTGTCTCCCATCACGAAAACTATACAGGTTAGACGAGCCAGACACGCGGGACACTGCTGGTGAAGCAAGGACGAGCTCGTAAGTGACGTACTCCTATGGACCCCCACATATGGCCAAGCAAAGGCAGGACGACCAGCCCGAACTTACATACAGCAGCTATGTGAGGACACGGGATGTAACCCAGAAGACTTGCCGGAGGCGATGAATGATAGGGAGAAGTGGCGAGAGATGGTCAGGGATATCCGTGCGGGCGGCACGACATGATGATGATTTTCATGCCCAACAACACAACTACGGAACATCAAAATAATAAACAAAAACTTCAGATTATCGAAGCATTACATATCAGAAACCTGCAATCGACACTCAATAGAATTAATTATCGAACCAGTGCTAATGTACTTAAATGTCTTTAGCTACTGGCACTAAATATAGAATCACATTCAAAAACAAACGCCAAAACCTTCAACGGCAAAGACGCCCTTACACAGTAGTAATATGCTAAAACAAAAGTTACATCACTTTTGTAGTAGATCCTCCCCTGATGATGGCCCAAAGTCGGGCAGAAAGTACTAGGGATACATGCAACTATGGACAATACATAAATCAATTCCCCCAGAATACAATAAAAGTAATACGGGAATTCGAACGGATCCAAAAGAAAATATGTAGGCATAAAATGTCTATTATGTTTAATGAAATTTGCATATATATTTGTGTATATATATATGTATGTATATATATATATATATTTATATATATATATATGTATATATATATATGTATGTGTATATATATGTGTGTGTATATATATATGTGTATATATATATATATATATATTTGTGTATATATATGTATGTATATATATATATATTTATATATATATATATATGTATATATATATTTGTATATATATATATATATATATATGTATGTATATATGTATGTATATATATATGTATATAGGTATATATATGTATGTATATATATATATATATATATATATATATATGTGTGTATATATATATATATATATATATGTATCGACCCATGAACTTGTCGAAGCAGTCGACCTGGAGGCAACCACGAAGAGGATAATAAGACCATCCGGTCTTAACCATTTCGATCGATACCCGGCTACGCAGTTGGTAAGACACAGTAGTCTTAGCCACCGGTTCTTTGCTCGCCCCTCGGCTACGCAGAGGTACGACACAACAGTCTTAGCCACTCGTTTGCTCTTTCCTCAGCTACGCAGAGCTGAGACACGGCAGTCTTAGCCACAATACTCGTTTGTTCTTCAGTACCGTAACGCTGAGACACGGTAGTCTTAGTCACGTGTTCATTCGTTCGTTCCTCACTTACATAGAGCTTTGACACGGCAGTCTTAGCCCACTCGTTCGATAATGCGTGACCAGACTACCAGCACCAACTGCAGACCGGCTCCAGCATTGCACCATCTAGTCCACGAATGACTCATTGCTCGGATTAGCATCAACGGAGATCACATCGACACACCCCGGTTAAACCAAAGTACTGCACAACCGGGACATCGATCATCCAGCTGTCTCTACTACTATCGACAAACACTAGCTGTCTCTATTACCAACGATGACCACCAGCTGTCTCTACTATCGACAACCACCACCTGTCACTACTATCGACGACTATTCCACCAGCCTTCCCTTCTATTTCCATCGTCAATATGACCATAGATTGTAACCTTCGACAAAATAAATCGCCATTTGTTATTACAGTTATCTCGCCTTTGTTTTCTTCATTGTCTTCCAGTTGTCAATTTACTCATACGAACAACAAAAAATAATTTGCTGGATTGACGTTCTTATTGGCCCCGCAACATATCTATATCTGTGTATGTGTGTGTGATAAGATTACTGATTACCTCCCTTGTTGTCCTTTTCTGTATAGATGCGGTACACTGTTTTATAAACGGTTTATAATCACTTGGTTCCAGGAGGTCTCTCCCCCATACTATACCTGCTTTGCAGGGTTGAATTTCTTGCCCGACGTCTAAGGTACCTCCATAGGCGAATGCTGGTAGTTCCAAGAATTTAGGAGATCAGCCACGCATGAGTATTGATTTGTTCGTGGCTCCCCACTATAGACCGACCTTATCTCATATATCGACGGCGTGGAAAGTCCGTTAAATACGTCATATCTGTATTATTTTCAATTAAGGCACAAATAAGATAAACAAATCTCCGAGTTCTTATTACAATATATATATATATATATATATATATATATAATCAACTGATTTCTATACTGAAAAATAGTTTATTTTTTTTGCAAAAATCGGCTCGAGAAGCTGTAGTTTTTGTATCTGTATTTTTGCATTTATTGACCAATCAACCCTTTCGTACGAAACGCGCCGTTTTTTAAAAATTCTTTGAAATTTCACAGATGATATTATGACTTACTGCGCAAAATTTGAAGGATTAAAACAGAAAATAATTTTTTAAAATCTTTTCCCACCTAGATTTTAAATATTCATTTTTTAACCAATTTGAATCATTGATAAATCATCAACTTTTTGGCTAATTTCGAGTCTACCACAATCTTATAAATAAGCGATGAAATGATAAATCTTATGTAGATCTATAGATTCATTCTGTAAATCTACTCAAAACTTTTGATTTTATTTCTTTTCAGTGAATATCTAACATTTTGTTCCTCCAAGAATGTATTCAATTTCAACGTCGCTTAATCATTTTCAAGAGTGAAGATCGTTTGTTTGTATAGATTTGCTTATAGTAATATTACAGTTCCTGGTTGCTGATATTAAGCTTTTCTTACACTTACATCTTAGCGTCATAGATATACTTTCGCACAACATAGTGACATACTCTCGAAAAGATCTTTAATACACACAAACATTCTTAAGTTAGACAATGCCAACTGCTACAGTGAGTTAATGAAATTTTCTTTCTTATAAATATTGAAAAATATTTACGGTCTAACTAATAGAATCTTTTCTTACAAGAAAATTCTTTGTAACTTTAATTTTTCAATAAACTTTTCATTCTAGTAAAAGAAATAGGATTTATCAAATTTGTAAATTTTGTATTTTATTTAATTATTTACACACTTTACACACACACACACACACACACACACACACACACATATATATATATATATATATATGAACCACGTAGGTCCCATGAGAAAATTCTTTTAATTAGCATACTGAAGATCTTCCTCTACTCAGGCAATTTAACAGTTTTGAAAAATGCAGATCTTCAATAGTTTTAAAAGGAATGTCTTTTTTCCAATATAAATATCATATTGAAGTGATCTCTGGCTTTCCTACACTTATGTATACCAGTTACTTTTGCCTTGGCTTTATTTCTAAAGTTCAAATTTGAAATAGTGAAACTTGGGTCCTAATAGTTTTCTCCAATTCCAACTATTATGGATTTTCTACGTCCTCCTTCTTTTATATATATATAGATATATATATTTGTGTGTTTGTGTTATATATATATATATATATATATATATATATATATATATATATATATATTGTTAGTTACCGGAAGTGTCGAGACTTTGAGTGTTGCATTTCCTAGTCTGTATCTTCTATTTGGGAAGAAGTCGTCCTTTACAACAAGTTTCGTATCCGGTCGCCATCTTGCAATCGTAGTAGCTATGGAACCAGCAAACCCTTCACGTATCGTGGATATTTCAAACGCCGGATAGCAACTGCTGGAGGGCAATGACTGCGTAGACGTTAAAATTCCGCTAGTATTGGACTGGAAAAAAGGCGAGAGAAAGAAGATCATTCAACAGATTAGAAAATATAATGTTATTATTTTGTTCCATTCTTAACCTTTAATGCTGCATTTTAGAGTTTATTTTCCAAGAGATTTGAACACAAGCGAAAAAGTTAGACTTCAGAGTATAATCAGTGAGAAAGATAAAGAAGAAAGATGGAATATGAGTACGAGCCTCGCAAAGGAAGGTTTTCTTTATTTTTAATTCATGCTGCTAACAATCGTGTAATGATGACCTGAGTGTTGCGGTAGTAATTTACTAAATATTTTGCTAAGATGTGGCACAAGGTCATATGAATGGAGCACCCAATGAAAATCGAACTTAAACCTGAATACTGCTGTAAAAAGCAACTGTAAAAAACAACTGAGACGTGTCTTGTAAACAGTACAGATGTAACTTACAAGACACATTCAGGTTAATAGGCTGCACAATTGCCATGACAAGTTAATTTGGCATTGCTTGTGTGCGATGTGAATAAGTGGCTCAGTGGTAGAGTTTTGGCTCTGTGGCCGCATGTTTGATCTCCAGTGAGGGAGATCACGGTATACACTACTGATGAGACCTAATAAGTTGAAACAGCTGTCCAGTGTTTCCGTATGTCGCGCGCAAGTGTTTGCCGGATTTTCTGGTCATGTTATTTCAATGTACAAAAATTTTCTCATTCCTTCATCGGTAAAAAAAAAGGCCTTAAAATGTTCGGCTTTGGGTTACCTTTATCGCGGTTTTAACCTGGACTAAAAATACGAGTTTAAAACTTACCATGGAATCAACTGGTCGTTCTGTACATTTTGCCAAAGATTGAAGACCCGGCGTGTCTTTGCTTCTCAAAGATTCTATTACCATACAAATCAAAGTCAGGATATATTTGTTATCTCTTGGTAACTGGTCATAAAAGAAAAGATACACTTATTGTATATTAACTGCCGCTTCTTTTGCGAATTGATGGTTTGTTCCTTTATCAATAATTGGTAAATAATAGATTACAATGGTAAATAATTAAGAGCGCTATTGGGGATTCCCTGTAGCATAAAGACCTGAGAGCTAGATTGCGGTCTCGAAAAAAGTATGGAAACCCCATATCTCCCCCAGCTATTCTTCTACAAGGATGGATTTGGCATTAAATAACCCATAAAGGTTGATACTCCAAAAGAAACTAAGAAATGATCTTTTTTATTTATGAAAAAGCGTGAAATTGATGAAAGTACGTGGGGGTAGGCTGAAAAATTCATATGATGACGTCATATCTGTTGTTGATGACTTTCTTTTACCAATGCGATTCAAGCACTGCAACACCTAATGGAAGAAGTGCGCTGACAGCAAGGGGGTCTCTGTTAAAAAAAATAAACCCTTTTGGTCACATTCCATGAGTGTATCTTGGTCAGCCAATGAACTTTTCTGCTAACACTCGTAAACATTTTCCTTATATCACAACCATTTAAGTTGTAATTTTTCAACGAGTATTTAGTCTTAACCGTTTGAACTTGAACGGCTGGTATTTGTGCCGTTAACTAGAAGTACCTAAACCTGGGCGGCTAGAATTTCGACCGGGTTTTTGACCGGAGATTCCTCTCTTCTACATCACTATTGCCAATAAAATGTTACAATTCTATATTTTATATATAATTTATTATTCTTTAATATATCTTAAATTGCCTATAGAATTTTGCAATCAGTTATTTAGTTGCCAGCAAAACAGATAAATAACAGATTACAACATTTGGCATTTTCAGCTATTTTTCAAGCTGGGAGTCTTGGGTAGAGAAGTCAAAGTTTGTGAGAGGCTCGAGGTTCTAAGAGTTAAAAGATTAAACAATTGTAAACATTCGAATGATATGAAGGTAAAAATCAAGTATTTTACATTTTCAGCAATTTTTCAAGCCCTGTGTCCAGGTTGAGATGCCGGTGCTTGATGGGAGGCTCAGTGTTCCAAGAAATAAGGTTCGATTTGGGCTTTCTTTCTTTTTTTCTTTTTCTTTTTTTTTTTTTTTTTTTGGTACGAAACAATGTGTCTAAAATTATTTTGATTTCTCGACCGTTTTGTTATACAAAACCAAGTGGAAAAATGCTGATTTTGCGTGGGTTTTGGATATTCTTATTTAATTCGATTGAAATTTTCAATTTATTTTTTATTTGTGTATTATTAATTCTGGTATCCATTAAAATTGTCACGCTCTTTCTCACGAAATATGCATTTTGGTACTTTTAAACCAAAAGATCTTATCATTAAATGTGAACGTTGTAGAACATTAACATCAAAATGAAAAGTTCTACAATATCAGATATATGATACAACAACAAAAAATTAAAGAAATGAAGTATGGATTGTGTTATTCCCATCTTCCAAATGAGGACGTCCGACCAATTTGTGTTGGAAATTTGAAACTGGCTTTCAAAGTGCCCTAACTTCTACTTCTAGCATCAAAGGCAAGTAGACATCACAGGGTGTTTTCGTAGCGTAATTGCTAAAGTGCTGGACTGCGAGGTAAATGAGTTGGAAATCCAGTCACGTTCTTATGTTGGGAAAGGTAATGAACACACTAAACACACTAGCTATCGGTTGAATTATATCACCGCTGTTCTTCTACAAGGATAGCTTTGACATTAAATAGCCCACGAACGTTGATACGCCATTAAACAAAGAACCCAATCCAAATAACTATCCCAGTCCTCAAGCTAAACATTACTAGATCTTTGATTCGATTTGGTCGATGCTGCAAGTTTGCACAGAAAAATGTTTATATTACTGGAGAACATTTTTGGCAAAAATCTTATTTTTGCTAGATATTTCCTACACAGTACGAAGACTCGGGAGATGAGGACTTTTAAATCTGTTTTCAATTGAAAACTTTTGGGTTTTTTCAGCAGATCCAAACCTACGCGTAAACAAATATCAACAAATATCAATTTGAAAAACACACGGGAGATCAATCATCAGGTTGATTTTAATCAGTTTAACTTTTCTATACAGTCAGATTTTTTTTCTTTACGTTCCTCTGGTTGAATAATAATAATAATAATAATAATAATAATAATAATAATAATAATAATAATAATGCGGTAACCCAAACTCCAGGGAAAAACCAAAAAACTATCAGCTAACGCTGATGTGAAAAACTCTAAAGGGTAATAAATAATAATGATAATAACCCCTTAAGAACTAACTGTATCAAAGCAAAAGTTGATAATACACGTGCGATTATCATCAGAAGTGATAGAGATGATATAGTTAATTAAATAATAATTGAATACTGTAAACTATCTCAAAAGAAATACAGGAACATGTACGACTGAGTGAGGAAGGGGATCTACTGGGACTTATACAATCGACTGAAATTTTGCAATACTGACAAATGATATATGCACAAACCAGAATCTGTCCTTGGAAATAAAACGCATAAAATTATTTGGGACTTCAAGATACAAACAGATCACCTAATCCCGGTCTTAAGACCAGACGTAGAGATTGAAGATCAGAGGAAGAATCGAGGCCATAAAAACCAAACCTTAGAACTGGAGATCAGGGGAAAAATTGAGACCATAAAACCAGACCTAGGAATTAGAGATCATAGGATTAATGGAGACCTTAATGACCAGACCTAGGAATTGTAGATCAGCGAAAGAATTGAGAACATAGACCAGACGTAGGAATTGGAGATCAGAGAAAGAATCAAGGCCATAAAAACCACATGTTGGAATTGGAGATTAGAGAAAGAATTGAAACCACAAAGAACAGACCTAGGAATTGGAGATCAGAAAAAGGATCGAGACTATAAAGTCCAGACCAAGGAATTGGAGTTCAGAGAAAGAATCGAGATCATAAAGACGAGACAAGAATTAGATATCAGTTGAAGAATCGAGACCCTAAATACCAGACACAGGACTTGGAAATTTAAGAGGTGAAACCATTAAGACCAGACGTAGGAATCGGAGGTCAGAGGAAGTATCGAGACTATAAAGAGCAGACCTATGTATTGGAGATCAGAGGAAGAATTGAGTCCATAAAAACCAGACCTAGGAATAAAAGATCAGAGGAAAAATCGAGACCATAAAGATCACACCTAGGAATCGGAGATCAGAGGAAGAATTGAGATCATAAAGACCAGACGTAGCAATTGGAGATCAGAGGAAGAAGCAAGGCCTTAATGACTACACCTAGGAATTGGAGATCAAAAGAAAAATCGGGACCATAAAGAGCAGACCTAGGATTTGGAGACGAGAGGAAAAATCGTGACCATAAAAACAAGACGTAAGAACTGGAGATCATTGGAAGAATTGAGACCATAAAGACCAGACTTATGAATAGGAGATCAGTGGAAGAATCGAGATCATAAAGATCACACCTAGGAATTGAAGATCAAAGGAAGAATTGAAATCATAAAGTCCACAGCATTAAGATATACTTGAATACTTAGAAAAGTCCTGGAGGTCTGGGGGGATTTGCTGTCACTCAGACTTCAATGAAAACCTGCCTATTAAAAATGAAGTGGAAAATTTGCAAGGAGTGGACTTGGAGAAGAGATTGGGGGAATTGGAAACCAGAGGAAGAATGAAAAATATCCAGAATGCTGCATTACTGAGATCGGCCAGAATACTGACTTCTGTGAAAAACTTGCCGAGAGTAAAATGATGATACTTGTGCTTGAAACCTTTTGGCCTAAAACTAAAATTTTTCAGTTCTCTTATTAATGTCGATTATATTGTTTTTACATTAGAAATGAGTACTTGCCACTGTGATATGACTAACACACTATTTTTGCACAATTATTGTTTATCGGTTGCATCTTCACTCAGTACTCAGTTATTGCAATCATCTACCAGGCTGAGCTCACTCAGTACTTAGTTATTGTAATCTTCCAGGATGAGCTTTGTTTCATAAATCCTAGATTTCGAACTTTATATCCAGAAATGCTCTTATCATTAAGATAAGTTTATTTTAGAAAATTGCAAAAGTAGATATCATAAAAAGAACTCTGAATGATATTTAAAAGAACAAAAAAGTCGAGAAAAGTCAAAGTTACACAATAAATAAATAATTCATAACGACAAGGGATCGAATTTGTATTCGAATATTTGTAAACATTCCAATATACAGGCTCCAATGGGTAAATTGTTGTCTAATTGCATAAATAAAAATAACTTTACCAAATTTACATGAAAATATCCTCAAATGCATTAGATTAAATTCATTCTAAAAAAACCATCACTGGCTTCAACCACGACCGCTAGACTACTTTGGAATGTCCTTGCAAGCCTTTCTGATGGTCTCTCTGTTTAAATTGGTAAACACTTCCATTATCCTGGGTTTTAATTCATCTTTAGAGTCGAACATTTTGCTGGTCTCTCGCTCAACCGCGCCACACACATAATAATCAAAAGGATTGTAATGTGAGTAGTTATGCGGCACGGGGTGATGTGGTCGCAACAATTTTTTTACAGCCATGACTGTGTTCTCCTGCTGATCTAACATAACACAGAGTTCTTTTGCCAGAGTTTTCAAGCAGCCACCCTCTCGATCCAGGCCACCTATACCTCTTTTAGGCGTTTGAAGTAGACCACCGTGTTGAGACCGAATCCATATCGGAAAATGAATGGAGGCATGTCATCATCAATTATGACCACCCCAAATACCATGATGTGAATTGGGTGTTTGGTTTTTATCAACATCGATACATCTTGTGCAGACAGAATAGTTGTTCTGTGAGATCACCCTCTGATCCTGGAAGAATTTTTTCTCATCCGAGAAAAAGCAAAGCATGTTCGGTTTGAGAGTATGCTCAAATTTGTTCAAAATCTTTGTAACACGGTCTTTCCTCGTGTCCTTCATGTTTTTTGATAAAAATTGGCCCTTTCTTATCTTGTATGAAAAATACCGAATGTCTTCACGCTCTACCTTCCTGATAAGAAACTCAAACACTTCCTTATCCCTGGCTATCGACCGAACTGATTAGCTAGGATCCTTGTCAATAATGGCCTGGATCTCACCAACTAATTCGGAAGTTATTTTCATATCAGAAAAATCAGAGTGAAGCTTCCACGTTGCCGTATCTTTGTAATCATCATTGGACTCATCCTCTTCTTTTCGAATCTTCTGCTTTGTCCCCAGATTCACTCCAAAACATCTTGAAATCTTCGTATTGGAGCTTTCAGCATGTATCCTCAGCAGTAGAGCATGCTATTTCCAAATTTCTGGAGGAGTGAATCTGGTCATGGTACTCGTTTCCTCACACACAGCACCCAACTGACTCTAGTTTGTTGCATAGTAGACAAAATCTTAAACAAATAAAACGCATACGCAAAGTTGATGATTTTAGAATGTCGGTAATTTACCAATTACATCTTGTGTGTGTGTGTGTGTGTGTGTGTGTGTGTGTGTGTGTGTGTGTGTGTGTGTACGAATGTCGGCTAAAAATTCCTCCAGCTCAATCAAGATACTCTCATTGAATGTGACCAAATGATCTTGATTTTTCAACATAGCTCCCCTCTTGTGGTCTACACACTTCTTCTGTCGGTGTTGCAGTGCTGGGATACCATTAGTAAAAAAGTCGTCTGCAAATATGACGTCATCACATGAACTTTTCCGTCCACCTCATTTACATATGTATGTTAAAATTTAGTGTAATTTATTAATAATCAATAAAAATTAATTTAAACAAAGGATATTTAAACTATTTGGAACTAATTTAACTAAATACTTTCTAAACTCGATTTTTGAAAAAACAAAACAGGTTATTTTATTCTATTTGATATATTTTTTCTAAACTACACTCACATAGATGTTCTATTTTTTTAATTTTTCAACTTATCTCCTTAATTAAATCGGTTCTAAATAGATTTATTATTACTCCTTGTTTAAGTTAGTTTTCATAAGTTATTAATAAATCGCACTTTATTTCAATAGTTTCTGTAGAATTTCTAATCACTATATATATCACATACAAACATATTCAGCAAATGATTTGATATTTAGTGTTAGATTTTACAAAATTGTGTGTTATCATTGATTTTATTATTTTATAATTTTATTATTTTATCTATTTATGAATCTTCTTTACAGAGAGAGAGAGAGAGAGAGAGAGAGAGAGAGAGAGAGAGAGAGAGAGAGAGAGAGAGAGAGAGAGTGTGTGTGTGTGTGTGTGTGTGTGTGTGTGTGTGTGTGTGTGTGTGTGTGTGTGTGTGTGTGTGTTTCCGAAGCAGTATTAAGAAAAAAAGGTAATTATAGTTTTGAGAATTAGAGATGATTTACCATTTCCTGAAGATCCCCAATTAAATCATTTACTTTCCGAATATCTTTCCTGTCTCTGTCGCATGCACTTCGAAAAAGCAGCATGTTGGCATTTCTTGGATTGACCCCAAATTCCACCAACTCTTCAGGTTGTAGATCATCATTTACTGACATCCAATACATTTTTCCCATGGTCATCATAAGAATCGATGCCTAAAGAAAAAAAAACAGAAAGTGCAGTAAGGCTTCAATTTTTACAAGTCGATAAATTTAAAAAAAAAAATAAAGATTCACTCGCTATTTCCGTATCAAATCATCTCAGGTTTCTTTAAAATATCCGTTAGACTTTGCATCTTTCTATTCCCTTACTTTTCGTGAAAGACAGAGAGTCAAAAAGAAGACAAGACAGTGATTTTCGAATTGGTTAAGACAGTATTCGTCAGTTAAATCTCATCACTTAAGGCTTTATGCTATATTGTGTTATTGTTTGTCAATATAGCACTCTCCTGATTGTATTCATTTGTGTACAAACAATGGAGTATCAGTATATTACGTTTTTGTTTCGGTCTTTATTTGAATTTAAAAGAGTGAAAGAAAAAGAAGGTAATTGTAGTAGTTCGTGAAATTCAAAAAGTTAAGATACCCAAAAAGTGTTTATAATTCAACTCGAAAGCAATTTTACTATCATCGCCGGGCAAATTTCAGGATACATTATCGTAGGAAAGTTTATGCTAAAATGTTCCATTTTCCAAAAATAGATAGATAGATAGATAGATAGATAGATTATTAGAGAGCAAGAAAGAGAAGGGGAGAGAGGCAGTGATAGAGAGAGAGAGAGAGAGAGAGAGAGAGAGAGAGAGAGAGAGTGAGTGAAAGGCTGATTTGAATTTACACGTGCATCAAATGTGAATATGATATTGAATTTTGTTTAATTATGATCGGAAATGAAGAAACTCTCAACCGGAAATAATAAACTGAATATTTAAATCGTAACTTAAAATGTAAAGAACGAAAAGGAACTAAAAGTGAAGAAAAGCGAAAAAGAAAGACGAAAAATGATGACCGTTTTAAGATGATTTGAAACAAATCTGAACAAACTGACAACGATGATACACTGCAAATATTTACCGATTGAAGAACTTTACTCAGGGTTTCATTGTTAAGAATCATAAGAAACTGATTCTGGGAGAAACTCTTTTGGTTCAATGAAATGAACTTTTCAAAGATTTTTTCTTTATAATCGGCTGATGTCGAATCAATTCCACACAAAGAAAATTTGACAAATCTCGTTGATAATTCATCCATGAGCGACAAAAGTGAAGAGATTCCTATGGAAAGAAAACAAAAGCAGAAAAATGTCTATTCAAATTAAGCATTTATCAATTTAAACATTTACTCAAAATCAATCTTATGGAAAGAGTTTCTACCCAAAACCATTTGAAGCGACCAGCATACGGGCTTGAAGCGAACTTGTTACTTCGCTCTAACGAGTATCATCCCGAATGGCAACAACTCGCCGTTTTCATAATTTACACAAAGCTGTTAGAACTTTCTTAAAAAGGAAATAGTCTCGCAGTTTCTTTTCCGTTTAATTTTGTCTTAACGTTGACATTTCTAAAATCTGTCAACCAATATATATGTCTTGTAAAGATCTAAGAAGATTTTAAAATGTCTTCGTGGGGACACCTATGTCTTTACCAATCACTCCGCACGAGCATAATGTGATACAAGGTAAATTTCTAAAACAAATTTTAACTGGGTTGAATTCAGAGATTTCCTTCCCCTAGACTGGTTGCTATATCATGATTAAAAATTAAATATGCCAATTTACCATACTATTTTACTTAATTTAGGTGAGAGAATAGTTGGATGCATTCCTTCCCCAAAGGTATTAGCGTTATGTGAAATTCAAACAGCTTGTCTTAGATTTGAACTCGAATCCCCCTATCCATTTTCAACAACGATAACCATTACACCACGAACGCCTCCTAACAAAGGAGTGCATAATTAAGAAAATTGTGTTGTACTTGTTTTTAAAAATGATGAACCCAACTATGGGTTAAATAGTACCACTAATATTCCCAGAAGAATGGATTTGACATTAAATAACCCACAAATATGCCATTAAAGAAACCCAACCCAAAATGAAGAGAGATCACTAATCGCTGATGCCGGGGAGAAATAAATACCTACTAAACTCCATAAACTTATAAATTCATTAATGAGTTCGGCAGGGTTGCAGAAACTGTTGCTGCGTTTCACTTCGTGCCAATACTCTTAGAAAAAATGAATCTAGATGCTTTCCCTTTAACTATGGGTCAATTGTAGAGTATTCTGGGTTCTTTGGCTTGGTTAGAGTATATTGATTCATAGCAACATGAATGAGATCAAAATATGCACTGATCAAATTTTTGACATTATAGTGTTTCGAATATATTGTCTTATGTCAGTTATGAAAATGATTTGCTTCTTGTTTATTATATTTACTAATATTTCCAATCAAAGTTTTTACATTTACGTTTTTTTAAGTCAATGAAAGTTGGGATCACATAAACTTACCGATTGAATTATCATATATGATGTTCACATCTGGCCATTTTAATCGCTGGATAACATCAGCAATGGCAACAAATCTCAAACGAAGACTGTTGGTGGGTTTCGGTCGGTCACAGGGGTCTACAGTGAGGAAGATGTTCATTGCACTGACTGGTTGCAATTTATTGGGAAGAAAATCTAATGTTTCACACGTAACAATCCATAGAATAAACTGCACATTTTCCCCAAGCAATGGTTCGACTAGGAGAAGAGAAAAATGAGTTATTTATCTTCCTCTCGCAACACACACACACACACACACACACACACACACGAACATGCAAACATATACACACAATATATATATATATATATAGAGAGAGAGAGAGAGAGAGAATGTGTGTGTGTGTGTGTGTGTGTGTGTGTGTGTGTGTGTGTGTGTGTGTGTGTGTGTGTTTCAATAAATTTGATATCATTGGAAATGTACGTAGTGTTTCAGAAAAATTTATAACATTTCGTAATCTAAAGATTTCCCCAATTCTTATTCAAATGAGATGAAATTTTAACAGTATATGTAGAAACAAGTGAAAATTATGTTTAATCTTTAAATGATTTTTCCCCTATGTGTTACATTTCTATACCTGAAAAATATGAAAAATTAAACATAAACTTTTGAGTTGTTTTAATATAGGCTGTAAAAATTTCAGGTCATTTGATCAAGAATTAGCTGAGAAATTATATCAATTTTTCTTATATATGTATATATATATATATATATATATATATATATATATATATATATATAATTGCCCTATTTTTAAGGTTTTGTAAACTTTTAATTTTTTTTAGAAAAAAGAAAGCAGAAAATCTTTCAGTAAATTATTTGGTGACACTAGTAATTAGAAATAAGTTTTTAAAGTTTCAGTAGTTTTTCTTGCAACACGTTGCTCTCAATTTAAACAGAATTTTGTTTCTTTTCTAGCTTCAAATTAATTCTTTTTTAATGAAAATTGTTTTCGCTATATATTTTTTACTCACTATGGCTGTAACTTTAAATGAAGTAAAACTCCTTACCGGCCCTTATTTCTTATCTTTTTTTTATTATTTCACCAATTGAATACAACGATTTGTCTTTAACATATTTTTAGTAAATTCTACATCAGATAATTTTCCCTAATTTTTTAGTCAATCTTTACTTTTTCGGATTGGGGAAAATACGATTGATGATTATTCGTCTTATCATCATCATCATCATCAACAAGACATAACGACAGCATGGATTCCTGTTATTTCACCATCAGCCTCTTTAAGTCGATCTGGGTAGATCCCCTTAATAGCAAACAATGTCCACTCAAATGTTGATGAACAGGTTTTTACTGGTCAGCCAACACTTGGGCGTCTATGTGTTGTGGTCCATAGGAGAATGTTGCTTAAGAGTTTGTCTCTCCTTCCCTAGAAGTGGCCAGCATATCTTGTTCGACTGAAGAGTTCGTCTTTACTTCCCTAGAAGTGGCCAGCATGTCTTGTTCGACTGAAGAGTTTGTCTATCCTTCCCTAGCAGTGGTCAGCATGTCTTGTTCGACTGAAGAGTTTGTCTATCCTTCCCTAGCAGTGGTCAGCATGTCTTGTTCGACTGAAGAGTTTGCCTTTACTTCCCTAGAAGATGCCAGCATGTCTTGTTCGACTGAAGAGTTTGTCTTTCCTTCCCTAGAAGTGGCCAGCATGTCTTATTCGACTGAAGAGTTTGTCTTTCCTTCCCTAGAAGTGGCCAGCATGTCTTGTTCGACTGAAAAGTTCGTCTTTACTTCCCTAGCAGTGGCCAGTATGTCTTGTTCGTCTTGAATGATTTGTGAAATGAGATGAAATAAGTCATGCAGCTGCTGCTCTGTGTGGTGCTGCTTCCAGGATTTGCTCAACGCAGAAGGCAGCATCCTTGAGTAGTTCTCATTTGACTTTTTCTTCAAGCATTTCATTAAATTCAAAGTGTTGCAACCATACAGTAGTACTGACACGGCGACAACTGAGGAGAATTCTCGTTTTATTTCATTAGATCAGATTTCTATTGGGTTAATAACCTGTAAATTGCAGCCCATGCTTTATCTATACGTATGTTGACATTGCCTTCAGGAGATGCGATATTTTGCTACTGACGTCTATGAATTGATCTACTCATTTCAAAAGTGATATTTTACAATACAAACATATTTCAAAAAGTGTTTCTAGCTCCTATAATTAACTAGATATCACTGAATCAAGAGAAGCGAGTAAATTCTTATTCGAAAACTCGCCGCTAGCCTAACAATTGCGTTAAAATTGTTTCAGTATGTTTAGTCATAGATCTTTATATTCAGTAAAACCGAAAAATTAAAACGAAACAAACCAAGACATACCCCAATCTTCACGCACTTAGACAAAACGAGCTTTTCTTATCCTTTTTTTTTTATTTTTTTACAGAGAAATCTTTTCTTAGATTCGCATTACAGTTTAACTTATCGATTGATTCTTGTGTCCCTTTCACTTCCATTTTCGAAAAGAGTCAGGTATAAGAAAAAGAAAATTTAATTTAAACAAAATTGAGGAATATCAATCACAATTATATTAGTTTATCAGTGAAAGGAACTTCCAGAGGTCTCTGGTAATCTTTTTCCAGATAAATAGGCTCCTAATCTGCCAACTCATCAATGTAGATAGATAGATAGATAGATAGATAGATAGATAGATAGATAGATAGATGCTGTTTGCTAATTTGTTTGCTTTGAAAATCGCACTATCCACTTAAAAAGTTAACAAAATTTGCCTAAAAAAGAAGATAAATATACTTACCGACAGAAGTAAGATAATAACTTAATAAAACCGAATCATCAGTTTTCTTATTTAAGTCTTTATTTTATTTTATTTACTTAAAAATCTTTTTTACTTTAATTTATCTTAGTATATTTTGTAGAGTAAAGTATTGCTTATCTGCTCATATTTACATGGACTTTTTATTTTTGGACTCGTCCAATGCATATAAGAGTTTCTTACGCACCGGGCAACGTTCTCTATTTTTTATTGCCCCTTAGATATCACAATATGTATATTCGGTGCATATTCCTCTGAAAGGCATTTTCATGTTGCTTTTCATTGTGACGATACAAAATGATGCCTTTACAACAGTAGATGCATTTTTATTAACCAAATTTAATAAACAAAAATATAAATTGACATCGATTTGCTTAAAAATGTTATTTATTATTTAAATTTATGCATTTATTGTACATATATTCTACGGAATTTCTACTTGGAAATAAGAGGATTTGTCTTATTATCTAAGATTAAAACTATCATTCAGCATTAAATAAAATGGGCTATTTAATTTTGAATGTAAAGTGTAATAGCAAAATATTTGAAAAAAACTATGACATAATCTTATAGAAAAGGATTACAACCTGATGATGATTGGAGAATTAATTGGATTACTGAGAAAAAAATGCAAACATTTGTCAGAAATGTTCATTCCAATTTATGAAAATAGTCAAAATACAGCCATAGTAATATTTTCTAACAAGAGATTATCTAATTTTTTCTGCCTTCCTTTTTTTTTGCTGTCTTTCACAATATTTTTCCAACTTATTATTATTATTATTATTATTAACATTTTTTATTCATTAGAGGTTTTCACATCAGCGTTAGCAAATGGTTTTTCACTGGAGTCTAAGTGACAGCAAGTCTCCTCAAGTCTCCAGAACTCTTCTCAGTATTCTGGCCGTTCTTAATAATGCAGTAGTTTGGATGGTTTCCACTCGTCCGCCAATTTCCAAGTCCTCCAGTCCCTTTAGTAATCCTTTAGTTACTGTTCCAAACGCACCAATTACAATTGGTATAATTGTCACCTGCATGTTCCATAGTTTTTTCAGTTCCCGAGCAAGGTCAAGGTACTTATCCTTCTTTTCACATTCTTTCAGTTTTATTTTGCGATCAGCCGGGACAGCAAAGTCGACAATTTTGCAAGTTCTCTTCTTTTTGTTGATTATTATTAGGTCTGGTCTTCTGGCCGAGATTAGGTGATCCGTGTGCATGTCAAAGTTCCTTAGGAGTTTATGTATGTTATTTTCAAGGACAGGTGCTGGGTTGTGCATATACCATTTGTTGGTATGGTCAAATTCAAATTTCTTGCACATTTCCCAGTGGATCACCTAGCCGACCCAGCCATGTCTTGTCTTATATTCGTTCTGCGCTAATTTTTTGCATTCGCTTATTATGTAATTGATAGTTTCATCTCTGTCACCCCATAGCCTACATTTGCTATTTTGCTTCGTCTTATCTATTCTGACTTTGATATGATTGGTTCTTATGGCGTTGTTTTGTGCTGCTATTAGAAGAGATTCTTTTTCTCTCTTAAAGTTTCCTTTTCTTAACCATATCCAGGTTTTGTCGTCTGAGATGTTATTTATCAGTTGTTTAAAACGTCCATAGAGTTGCTTTCCTTCCCATTTGTTTCCTAGATATTGTTATTCTGTTGTCCATCGTGTTATCAGTATCGTTTCTGATGGCTGTAATGAGTCCTCCATCGTGTTTTTGTATATAGTCTTCGAGTCGTTGTTTCGATGCGTCAACGCTGTCTTCAATGCTGGTAAGTCCTTCTCCTCCCTCTTTTCTTGAAACATATAGTCTGTCAACGTCGTCTCTGGGATATAATGCCTTATGCATTGTCATTAACTTTCTTGTTCTTTGATCCATTTGTTTGAGTTCGTCTCTGGTCCATTTGAGAAAGGGTCCGGAATATCTAATTAGTGGTATAGCCCAGGTATTTATTCCTTTGATAAGGTTTCTGCGAGAGTTTTGTCTCGAGTTGTTTTCAAGTTCTCCTGAGATATTCTTTTTTTAATTTTGTCTTTCATTTCCACTTGTATGATGGTGTCAGCTTCCAAGATGCACAAGTATTTGAAGGTTTCGTTTACTGCAAGCATTTTAATCTTGTCTTGATTTGGTAGTTCTATTCCGTCAGTCGTATGTCGTTTGCCACTTTTCATTACAAGCATAGCACATTTTTCTATGCCAAATTCCATTCCTATGTCCTGACTGTATATTCTAACTGCATGTATTAGACTTCCCAGTTCTTTTTCATTTTTTGCAAATAATTTGATGTCATTCATGTACATTAGGTGACTGATTTTTTTCTGCGATCTACTAAGTTTGTATCCAGCTGTGCATTTTCTGAGTATGCGGTTAAGTGATATCATGGCAATTATGAATAGTAATGGTGATAGAGCATCTCCTTGGAAAATACCTCTTTGGATCTTTGCTTCAGCTAATTTTCTTCCTCCTGCTGTCAATTCCACTCTCCAGGTTTTCATGGTTTTGTCGATAAAATTTATGACTTCATGTGATATTTTGTACATTTTGAGGCAGTTTATTATCCAGCTATGCGGAACCATATCATACGCTTTTTTGTAGTCAATCTAGGACATAGCCAGATTTTTCCGTCTGGTCCTGCTCTCATTTAAAATGTGTTGAGCTATGGAAAGTAATTCTGCTGTGCCTCTGGATCCTTTGCAGCATCCTTTCTGTTCGCCAGGGAACAATCTGCGGCTTGTTAGCGAGTAGTAAATCTCTTCCCTTATTTGTGCTGTTAATATTTTCCACATCATTGGTAGGCATGTTATAGGTCTGTAATTGTTTGGGGCGCTTCCTTTGTTTGGGCCTTTTGTATCAATGTGGTCTTTCCTTTGGTCATCCATTCGGGTACGTGTGCTGTTTGTAGGCATTTATTCATTTCTAGTGCTAGTCTGTCGTGAATGAAGGTGGATATCTTGAACCAGAAACCATGTATTCCATCATAGCCTGGTGTTTTCCAGTTTGATATCTTTTTAAGTGTCGTTTTGAGTAAATCGGTGTGTATTTCCGCTTTCGGGTCTTCTTCGAGTCCTTCTAGTTCCCTTGTCATATTGTTTATCCATTCAGCCTTTTCGTTATGTTTTTTTTTTTTTGGTTGCCAGATTTTGGTTCAAAATCGTTGGGTCTCTTTTGCATCTGGTTGCTGGTGTGTTTTATTGTAATCTCCTCCCAATTGGTGATAGAATTTTCTTTCATTGTTTTGGAATGTCCTGTTTTGTCTGTATTGTTTTACCCTTTGTCGATATATCTTTAATCTTCCTTCTTTCGCCAGTACTTTCTGGTTTATTTCCTCAAGTTGTATTGTAAGTTTTTCCCGTGTTGTCTTTTCATTTTTGTTCCTAATTATTCTATCATCTCTCTTTTGTTTTATCATTTTTGCCTGTTTTCGTAGATTTTTTATCTGAGTTTCTAGTCGAAATTCCCATCCTGGTTTTGATTTTTCTTTCGTGCTTTTTGAGGGGATCCCAATTTTCTCACAAACTAATTCCCCTCCTGCATAAATTAGTTCATTTAATTTGGTTATAATTCGTTGATATGTATGCTAGTACTTGATTCACTTTACTTGTCTCTGCCCTAACTATTCTCCATTCAATGTTTCTTAATGATGGTAAAGTAATCTTTTCACTGTTCATAATTGTCTTTAAATTTTCTAGATTTAACTTTTGTTCTTGTGATAGTGTTTGTTCTGGTTTTTTTGGTTGTGCAGTGTTTGGTTGTGTGGAGTTTTCATTTTCCGAAGTTGGCGGTTTCTTTCGGATGGGCTATTTTTGTTTGTTATTATTTAATGTGCCAGGTAATGTATCAGTACCACTTTGCAGATCATTTATTTTCTGGTGCATTTCTAAAATATCAAGGTCATAAAACCAACCCTTCTTTATTATTGTTTTGACTTGATCAGCAAGTCTCTGACTAGTTGTCTGAAAATTAGAAAGATTTGCCCAAATCTCCATTATTCTTTTCCTATAGCCTCTTTGTGTAGGGTTACTCATAAAAAAGCAGTGTGGCGCTAGTTGGTTGTCTTCCCTTGTCCATGCTTTCTGTTTAGGTCTCTGGTTGATGTAGTTCCTTAAATCACCATTTGTGTACCTAAATCATTATTATCATTATTATTATTAACTCCTTGAAAGTTTTTCACATCAGCATTAGCTGATGGTCTACAACACCATCATCATTATTATTATTATTATTAGAGTTTTTCACATCAGCGTTAGCAGATGGTCTTTTACTGGAGTATTCTGGCCGTTCTCAATAATGCAGTGGTTTGGATGGTTTCCACTCGTCCGCCAATTTCCAAGTCTTCCAGTCCCTTTAGTAATCCTTTAGTTACTGTTCCAAACGCACCAATTACAATTGGTATAATTGTCACCTGCATGTTCCATAGTTTTTTCAGTTCCCGAGCAAGGTCAAGGTACTTATCCCTCTTTTCACATTCTTTCAGTTTTATTCTGTGATCAGCCGGGACAGCAAAGTTGACAATTTTGCAAGTTCTCTTCTTTTTGTTGATTATTATTAGGTCTGGCCTTCTGGCCGAGATTAGGTGATCCGTGTGTATGTCAAAGTCCCATAGGAGTTTATGTGTTATTTTCTAGGACAGGTGCTGGGTTGTGCATATACCATTTTTTGGTATGGTCAAATTTAAATTTCTTGCATATTTCTCGATCTCAACAATTCTGAGGTCTGTATGGTCTCGATTCTTCCACTGATTTTCAATTCAACCAGTTTTTTCTCAAAATCTTTGTGGACAGTTCCAAGAGTTCGATCTGCAACTGGTATTACCGCCTCTTTCATGTTTCACTACTCTCTAACATAATCCACATATTTCTTTATCCTTTCGATTTCTTTTATTAACCTTCTGTGCTCTGTTGGGCCCGTAAAATTCATTAAATGACAAGTTCTTCTTTTTTGTTAATTAACAATTATTATTATTATTATTATTATTAGTAGTAGTAGTAGTAGTAGTAGTAGTAGTAGTAGTAGTAGTAGTAGTAGTAGAAAAAACTAAGATCGGTATGTGCATAGAAAGACCCAGTTTTTATTTCTAAAGTAATAGCTCTCTTAATCAGCATTTAATGGTGTTCAGATATTTACAAACTTATGATTTGACTTAATGGTTCATGGCCTTCAAAGTGCAATAAAAATCATCCATAATTCAATAACTATGGCATCGATACTCAAGTTTATTGTTAATGAAACTTATCATCGATATTCTATTGATTAAATAACGTTTCCTGGTCTATTGAAGAGAAATTTGATCCGCTAACGCCATTCAGATATGTTAATACTCATCGTTAACATTTTTCGTGTCAGTTTTCATGAAAAACAGATTGCAAAAGTAATTTGAATAAACACGTGGTTATCATGGCAACAATTTCTCTAGTTTGTTATGCGTACAAAAAAACCTTTCATCTCTCTCCCACACTGTCAGCAGGGCTTAGAACCCTTCTCAAAAATTGAGTGAACTGGGTATAACACTAAACAACATCTAATGGTAAGTTCTGTAGCTCTAGGAAGTGTGGAGTATTCTTTCATTGCCATTACTCCCATGTCCGCTCTGACCAAAGGGGTAGTACCGGTTTGTGTCCTACATATGGGTCAAATTGATCAGTTTAAAAGTTATTCGTATTCGATTGGATCGTGTGCAAAAAAAAAAAATATTTAGAAACAATTACACAAAAAAATGTAAATATGAACGTACACTTAACCTCTTAGCATAAAATGACAGGAGATAGTTTGTCATTCGATTAAAAACAATCTAACAATCTTTCATATCTCTCATGACCCAAGTAGAAATCTGTCGTTACAAGCGAAATAATCATAGGAACTTAAAAAATGGCCAAACCTTGACCGTCCATGAAAGTCGGGTGATTTGAAGTTAAGTTATGAGTTTCAAATGCCAATTCCATCCGAGACGAATTGGTTTGTCGGCATAAAAATTGAATGACTTCCAATGCTCTCACGTGATAGATGCTATCTTCGATTATGGCGGCTGTCAACAAAAAGATTAATATACTTAAATTGATGTCAAAGTATATGTTTTTAGATACACAAACTTATGTATATAACAATCAACCCAAAAAAGGAAAATAATTAAGTAAATTATACATGAAGATATACGCTTCTGTAGGCAAGCACGTGCGTGCGCACGCGCGTGTGTGTACTGCGCACAAAAGATAAAGAATTTAGCAGTTACATATTTGCCTTTTTCTGGCTTAATAACTTTTCTGTTGCTTTTGTTCTTCGTTGTCCATGGTCATCATTGCATCTGGTCTTCATAGTGTGTGGTCTCAATTGCCTCAGGTCTTTATTGTTAGCGGTCTCTATTTTCTCTATTCTCCATTGCTTCTGTTCACAGTTGCTTCTGGTCTCCATCATTTCAGGTCTCTATTTCTATTGTCTTTGATCTCCATTGACACTGGTCTTTATTGTCTGTTGTCTTCATTGCCTCTGGTCTTTATTTTTAGTAGTCTACTTGACCTATTGTTTCAATTGCTTCTGTTCTCCATTACCTCTGGTCTACATTGGCTGTCGTCTTCATTGCCACTGGTCTCCATTGCCTCTGGTTTTGATTGCCTCAGGTCTCCCAGTATAATGTTGGCTTCTACTCAATGTCCTTATATCAGCAACGATTCACCATCGTTAAGGATTTGCACTAAAAAATCACTTCATTTTTTTTTTTTCAAATATAAACTCAGCTTCGTAATAACTTCTTTAGTCTATCAAAATGTAATTATTTTCAAAGTTTTTTTCTTTCTTTTTTTGGGTGTGTCTTGTGATTGGTTGGCAAAATAAAAGCTACAAAGAAATGAAGGAAGGAAATTTATCCTCCGAAAGCTGTTTGAAACATACCCTGATAATAAACTGTCAACCCCATATTTTCCAGATGATTAGTTTCTTCATCTTTATTTCTGTCAATGAATATCAAATTTCATTCCGGGAAATTCTCATGGAGTTTGAGTGACAATAAGTCTCTTCAAGTTTCCAGGACTCTTCTCAATATTCTGGCCGATCTCAATAATGCTGTAGTTTGGATTATCTCCACTCATCCTCTTATTTCCATGTCCTCCAGTCCTTTTACCAATACATTAGTGACTGTACCAAGAGCATCTTTCTTTTCGCATTCTTTCAGCTTTACTCTGTGGTCAGCCGGGACACCAAAATCCACAATTCAGCAAGTTCTCTTATTATTATTATTATTATTCCACCAAAGATATTGTTATATCCTAGGTATTTAGGAAAAACAAAATATAACAAAATAAAAACAGTTGAATATATTTTAAACACAATTATATTCTTTTTATTTTCTCACCGACCGTTTTACAGTAGTGGTGGATTAGCGCTGACTGTCTCTGCACGTGGTTGTTGTTAAAGCAGCCATTTTGCTGTCTCTTCCTACCTCGTTTCTCTGAAGAGTTAATCATTTCTTAGGGGGGGGGGGGTGAATAACTCTCTTACCCATATTTACCAACCCCTCCGCAGGATATGACACTAGGTCAATTTTTAAACGGAGTTTAACATGTTTAAATTCAGAGTTTTCCTTCTCCTAAACTAGTTGCCTCACCAAGACTGAAGAACCAAGTCTGTCCTACTATTTACCCGTAGCTGGAGGGAGAATAAGTGGATTTATACCTTTCCCAAGGGTATTAGTGCTATGTGAAATGCAATCAGCCTCGTCCAGGATTTGAACTCGTGTCACCGTTTCCATTTCCTGTGATGATTACCATTACACCACAGGCACCTCCTAAAATAACTCTCTCCTAACAAGTATCCAGTAGTTTTTGGTGATCAAATAACTGCATATCATATCAACAGTCTCACCGACCACAACATTCTCTCCAATTTTTGTTGTAGATCTCTAGTCGGGTCTAATTCACCTATCAGTACTCTTATCTGTACTCCATTTATCATAAACTCGATCATCGTTCTCGTATTCAACATTTTTTCTTTCAGACAAGGTCTTAGAATTTTCTTCCTTTTTTTTTTCCACTTTCATTCATTTTCAACCTGAGATCCTTTAGCCAAGGACCATAATCAGCCATTATGTATTTTCTATGTCATCAACATCTGCACACAAAGTGCATTTTCAAAAATAGATTCTTAGTTGAACTGATACCATTTTGATTGTATATTATCCTCCTTTTAAAGTTATTTCTCGAATTAAAATGCTTCGAGGAGACGATTTCCAAAATTCCAAAAGTCATGTATTCTAAAAGTCTGAAAAAAGGTAAAAAAAGATAAAAACACTGTTCATTCAATACTGATAAAATCTGATTACTAAATATCTTTCACTCACCGACTTTAATTCTTTTGAAATTTCGATTGAATTCCTCGCATTGAACAATCAGCAAAAACATCATTAAGGAAAAGAAAAAAAGCTTCTTTGACTGAAAGAAAAAGAATACTACAAAATATAAGCTAACGTAGAAAACAAAACCTCACGACTAAGCATGAAAATTAAAATAAGCATTCTTATTCTTAGAAACATATTTTTTTCTGTCTATCTTAAAACAATAAACGCACCAAATTCTTTAGTCAGTTTTATACGCGTCCCCCAGGTTGCGTGGAAAGCACTTTTAGAATTCCTACTCTCACCGCTCTAAATCAATAGATTTTCCCGTTGTCATTGTTTATTTTACAGTCCACAGGATAATTTATTTTATGTATACTAAGGTGATTCAAAAGTTTTGCAATATTTTGGTAATGTGCTAGTTTGTGGCGTGTATATCATGTGACCGAAGCAGTTCAAACCGTGATGGAAGGTAGCCATTGTGGTCGATAGTATCGTGGTAGTTGGTACGCTGACACGTTGTACATTGCTTCGTGAGTGATTTAAAAGCTGCACAGATGAACATGCAATGAAGTTAAATTTGGGAATCCTAACGCATTTGCTTTGCGTAAGGTGAAGGCGTAGTTGATCATAGTACAGTGTCACGTGGTCTACCACTGAGAGGAGAGAAATAAGGAATGTCCCCTACCCCTCCGTGTTTGAATTAGCAGGCCGCCAAAGAATGACCGTTAAGAGAGGAATAGGAATCTAGGTCAATTCCTCGCGGCCGAAGTAACAAATCCAGGTCAGAATGAAAGCCAACAGATGTTTGCACTCTGTGACCGGGCGAAAGAAATAGTAGTCCTAACGAACCGCTAGGGAAAGGAAGAAAAAAGGCTAAATGATTGGCTTGAATCCTAAAGCGGAAGTAGCACCGTTTTTTCGTCGGCAGAAATAGAGATAAGGAAAATCAGTTTTGTAGATAGATGTCGCCGTGAACAGATGGGGCGAGTCTCCTGCCAAGACTCCGGGTGAAGAAAGCGGAAAGAATCTTGGACAAGGAGAACCTATGCCTTCAAGCCAGAGCTATATATATATATATATATATATATAATTCCGCCAGCCCGTTAAAGAGAAAATACTCTCCGAAGGAACCCGTCAAAAGATAAGTAAACATTAAGACTGTTTCTCCCTACACCCTTCTTAAGCATTGCAATTATTCTCTCTCTCTCTCAATTTAAAGAAGGACGAAAGAAAAGAAAAAAAGAAAGGAAGAAAGACATTTATAGTTATGTATTATCCGCTGATAATATAGCCGACACGTTGAATATGTGTGTCCGCGTGTATATTAAAAAGATTGTTATATTTTAATGTCCCCACGTGTTGAAGTTTGTTCATTGTGTCGTCTACTGTTTTCAGCTTCTTTCGCCTTAAAATATTTTCGCCTAAATTGTCCTATTCTTTCCTTTAAAAATATTATACGGGGAACCGAAGTTGTTGACTACTATAGTTAATATTATTATATCAAAACCTAAAGGCTCATATCTTCCTTTATCCTAGGGGTAGGAAGAGCTAGTGGCCTGGTGGGTGTGTGTGTAATGTGAAGTTTGGAAACCCCTTGCCAGCGGCGGTCAGTCTAGCCCCAAATTAAACCTCACATAATATGCCAGTTCCTATATGCCCAAGAAAGGACTCTGAACAAGGACTTATTCTATGAGGGATCAAGTGCCAGACCGCCCCGTCTTCACACGTGCGAAAAATAAATTCCCGTCTTGGGATTTTAATAATTTTGCCGTCACAACAGTAACTAAATGGTTGAAGAAATTTTGCTTGGGTTGCGGGAACCTCGATTGACCAGACAAGTTCACGTAGATCAAAAAGCGTAGATACCGAAGACTTTTTTTCATATATATATATATATATATATATATATATGCCCAGTCGGCTCAGGATATAGAATACATGGACTGTTTCTCTGCAGAGGAGTAAGACCCCACCAACGAGTGTCCTGAAATGACACTAAACAATCTGATGCTGAGGTCCAGTATTGCAGGATATTTAAACTGCGTACTTATGCTAAACTGAACTATTTTTGAAATTGAAACAGTACGCTAAACTAAATTGTTTGAAATAGAACTGTTTTGACATTTAACTGTGTGAAAACAAAAACTGCACATTTTCTAAACTGAAAAAGAACTGTTTGACTAAACTGAATAGCTTGAAACGAAAATGTTTTAGGCTATTACACTGCGTACTTATGCTAAACTGAATTGTTTGAAATAGAACTGTTTATGTGTATAAAAATTTATTTGGCATTAAATAACTTACAAAGGTTGATATGCCATAAAACCCAAACAAACTATATATATATATATATATATATATATTGATGGAACTCAAATAACATACACTTTATAGTTTATGCTATTTAAGTTCTATCAATTTTACGTAAATATAAATTCCCGTGACACAGAGAGTAATCGGTGAACGAGAAAATTGGAACTGTAGTTTTGTTGCCTTATTCAGAATTCGAATAAAGTCGATCTCATTGATCAATATTTCTTCGTTACGCAAAAACAAAAGAATGTATTTCCTAACCTCCTTATTGTAGTGCATTCGATCAATCAGTTAATCACTAACAAAAAGAAGTTGTCGAATTTTACTCGTACGATTGAATTGCATCCCAAAATTAATGTCTCTTTATGGATTTTCTATTATATCAATTGCGCATCTCTGACGAGAAAACGACAGGTGCAACACGTTCAGAGAAACATTCATTGCTTAGAAAACAGGTATTTCGGCGTGAGGTGACAAAAGTAATCTCAAACCTTCCGTCAGAAAATTTCTTTCTATCAAGGTTTGTTTTTATTTAGAATATTTCCAACTCAAGACTGGATCGAATCGTAGTAAACATTTGATAGATAGATAGATAGATAGATAGATAGATAGATATGTGTATAGACGGCTTTTACGTGATTTATTGCACAACTATTTTCAGACCCATTACTTTGCTGTATAGATATATAGATCCGACGTTCTTATAATGCTTACTCTATTTTGTACAGAATAACTTGCTTCTCTGAAAACACATAAGAATACAAATTTCAAAGTACATCCATTTAAACTGAACTATCATAAGTAATATTAATAGAGTGAGTCAATTTTTTTTTCAATATTTTGGTTAGGTGAGGCACAATTCGGCAACTCCAGATGCTTTTGCTGAGATCATAAAGATGACAAAATACAATGGATTGTAAGATAATGTGCTCACCTGATACTCTCTGAGTGCTACTCTCCAAATTTGAATGTTTGACTTGAAGTACGACCTAGTAAATCCAATTTTTAGGCCTACCTGACCTTACCTGATCATTTAGGGTCTCGCAAACGGAGTGAAATATCTTGAACTATCTGGTTACTTTACAGTGATCAACTGCACTTCCAACTCTCACACAACAAATGTTCTACTTTTTTCTGCGACGTTATGGCCAGTCCGAACTCGTTAAGCATATTCCCGAATTACCCTATGTTGAATATTCATCTGTACAGCTTTCAACTCTCATTCTAAGCGAAGCAATGCACAATGTGTCAGTACGCCGACTACCACGATATTACCAACCCCAGCACGTACCTACCTCGGCTTGAACTGCTTCGGTCACGTTACGAAAATATTGCAAATCTTTTGACTCATTCTTGTACTTTCCACATATTTTAATAGAATTTTTAAAAAATCTACGTAAACCTTTCAAAAGTGGCAAAACAAAATTGTTGAAATATATTTTCTTATACAAATTGTTTCTTTCACAACCAGTGAATTACAAAAGTTAAGACTCGAGAAGAGAAGACATACTTATAAATGTTGCATTTTGTGCAGTTCTTGACAATTCAAAATTCCACTGTTTTCTTTCTTTCTTTCTTTCTTTCTTTCTTTCTTTCTTTACAAATTTTGGTAGCAAGAACATGAGTTAACCTTTCTTTCTTTCTTTCTTTCTTTCTTTACAAATTTTGGTAGCAAGAACATGAGTTAACTTTTTTTTCTTTCTTTCTTTCTTTCTTTACAGCTTTTGGTTGCAAAAGCACATGTGAACCTTTCATGTTTACGAACTGCAATTAATGAGGCACTTTGGCATAATGGTTATCGCCGTCGTCGTAAACGGAATCAGCAAACTAACCATAAAGACGAAGCTATTTTCATTTGCTTGGAAAAGGCATGAATCCATCTCATTCCTTCCTAGGGCAAATAGCAACAAAAACGAAGCTTTTTAACCCTTTAACGGCAAATTATCGAGAAAAGGGAAAGCTTAAGATTCAAATCCGTTGTATTCTATTTAAAAATTGACCTTGTGTCACAGCCAGCCAGTAATGATGTATTACATAAAATATTTATTGTCTTGAATCAATCATTTCTATTTCTCCGGTCCCTTCAAAATGTGGACATTAGCAATAAGATAGCTATCTAGCTAGATAAATACATAGAATTTAGCTATGTAAAATATGATGAATAAAAAGTAACATTAAATAGGTACAGAACTAAAATGAAAATAATTCAAACCAGCTAGAATATGCATCAAATTCAAGTATTTAAGTTTTGATATGATAAAAAATTACAAAAACTAATGAAACTAAATGAGAACGCATATAAAATTAATTATACTTATTTTTTATTTCCTTTAAATTGATTTTTATATGAAATTATACATAGGGTTGCTTTATGCGTGAATAAATATTTAAAAAAATAATAATATTGGGTAAAGAAAATATAAAATAGTAAGATAAAAAATAGCATTTAATGTTATTTAAAATTGATTTATTACGTTAAACTTATTTAAAACAGAAAGGATACAATTTTAACTCTTCCTATCACTCCTTGTTTTCATTGCTAAATTTTCTTATTTCAACTATTAAATTAAATTAGACCGTGAAAAATTGAATTGCTGTTATTTCTTTTTCTCAATGGATCTTTTGTGATTTATCGAAAGAATTTTTGCTCATATGTAGTGAAATAAGATCAAATTAGTAGAAATCTATTAGAAGAAATTATTTATAAAATCAATGAAGATCAATATGTAAATTAGCCTTCTCATTCATACTGTAAAACGCTATTTGGTTGCAATTTTTTAGTGACTTCAGAAATGAAGAATTTTTTTTAAAAAGTAAAAACTTCTTGTTTTTACTTACCATTTTAAAAAAAATCAAAGTAAAGATGGATTCCAAAAATCAACGATAGAAATATCCACAACGTAATCCAAACAATACTTAACGAAATACCAAATTCATTTTTCTAATAAGTTCAGCGGAAAACTTTTTCAAAAAGCTTCAATAGACAACTTTTTCTAGAGGGTCCAGTAAATAACTTTTTTCAGACGATTTTCTGACAGGAGCCTGTGAAGCGTATGTAAACATTCGTACTTGTATGTGTGTGTGTGTGTGTGTGTTAAAGTTTTCTTTCAGAGTTTTTTATGCGGAGCAGGTGCTATAATCATTTTCATTAGCCAAATCATTATCTCTTTTTTTTTTTTTTCCTTCTATTTAAATCTTTTCCGGACGACAAGAGCCATCTCTTTCGCTGATAATCTTCGAATGAAATAGCTGGATCGATTCCTACGATAAATTATTCCATACTGTCTCCTCATTAACATTGTCCTTTCAACATCTTTTAATTCTTTTCTTTTTTCTTTTTCTTTTTTTTTTTTTTCATTCATTTATTTTTTCTATTTAATATTTATTAGAAAATCCGGTGATGATTGAGGCAGATTATTGATAAAAGCATAAACCATCAAAGCCATCTTATATTCGATGATTTTTCTTATGCCATCTATCTAACATTTTTTACAACTCATTAGCACTTTACGGGGTTTATTCATATTGAAACAGCACTTTTATCATCAAACTGCATTAGAAACTCGCTTGTCTTGTTATTCCTCAACTGAACACATGACATATTTTGCAGGGACAAAATCAATTGAGTATCTAATGATTCAACAACAAACCAGTCGATCAGACTCGCGTCTAAGACTATAGGTCTTACAGACTAGCGGTAGTAAGCAAAACTAATTCAGTTGATTAAAATTATTGAGTTCGATCCCAATTAGCTCCCCCATGATTGATACTTTGTTTCATATTCTTTGTTTGTATTTACAGTAAATACTCACTTGCATTTAAGACTATCAAAGATGTTCACTTTGTAAGAAGTAATGCAAAGAACAGTGTAGATACACGAGTAAAAACAATGTTGATTGCAATTAAAACTCAGTCGATAAAATGTGTGAGTATGTGAGTGGTGATGTCTATATAGGTTATATTTGTATGTGGACTATAGATCTGCACTCGCATTTTTGTTTATGTCGAGATACTTATATATGAACGCTGCATATGCCCGAATGAAACGACGTATGTAAGCCTGATCCAGTGTAAAAATTATTCCTCATTTCTCACTACTGTAGGTAGTCGCCGTTTAAGACCAGATAAAGCCAATATTTCCATGTCTGATTTTCAAGACATGGCCTCCCAATTTGGAAAACTAGCATAGTACAATTTTAGTCTTTTGTTAATTTTGCTTTTGGTGAAAATATTACAAAGACATATAAACGGGTTTAAATTTTGTGATAAGACTATTTTCACAACTATCCATACAGTTTATCAACAATAAACTTTGAATAAATTTTGCACACTTACTCACACACATACACACACGCGCGCGCGCAAATATATACCCACGCATGCAGACGTCAATAACCATGGTGCTTTCAATAAGTTTCCAGATTTTTTTGAACAGGCATTTAAAATTGTTGTAGACTCTTGAAAATTCAGTATGTTATTTCTATACATGTTATGAGATGACTGACGAATTTTTATGATTTCAGGTTCAAAGGAATAGCTACAGCTGGAATTGGAATACACCCTACTAAAACCTGATTGTCACAGCTGGTGAATTTCAAAAATGCAATCTGGACATGTGGAAGAACGATATGCAATAAAATTCTGTTTTAAACTTAGAAAAAATGATGCCAAAGAAATGTATGGAATGTTTCAGACTGCTTTTGGAGCATCTTGCATGAATCGATCATCAGTTTTTGAGTGGCATCAGAGATTCAAGGAAGGCAGGGAGTCTGTAAGGGATGGTGAGAGGTGTGGAAGGAGTAAGGAAGTCAATACACCAGAGTTGATTGGCCAAAGGGTTAGGGTCAGGGTTACTATGTTTAGGTTTTAAGGGAGTTCAGGAAGAAATTCCGTCGGAAGAGGCCAGCACTCTTCAAATTGGTTCAGTGGCATTTCCGCCAGGACAATGCACCAGTCCACAACTCCATCCTTGTCACAGACTATTTAACCAAGATGGGCATCAAGACAGGTCCTCACCGTCTCTATAGTCCAGACCTTCCTCCTTGCGACTTTTGGTTATTCCCTAAGCTCAGAGGCTGTTGTTATGAGATAATAGAGGAGACGAAAGAGGCTGTGACGAAGGTCATTGACACGCTCACACAAGAGGACTTCAATGGGGTCTTCCAGAAGTTGTTAGAACGGTACAACAATTGCATTGCTGCCGGAGGAGATTACTTCGAAGGGGACTTGAGTTTCATGTGTGCACTATCAATAAAAGTGCCCATACGAAAAAAGTCTGGAAACTTATTTAATGATCCTCGTATGTAAATACATTAGTATATGGTGAGACAGCGAGTATGGAGCCAAGTCACGACACTTTTAAAAGTTTGAGGGATTAGATATGACAACACGACAGAAGCCAATTGAGCTTAAATTTGTCCAGCATAAGACTAGAATTACAAAGCAACAAGTGAACATCGAACTCCTTTCAGTCGTAATTGCCAATGAAGTTAGTTTGCTAAACATTTCTCTGTGATGAATTATGGTAAAAATGTCATTATTGACTGCACGTTGGACGTGTTCGTAGTGTAATAGTTATCGTAGTGGGAAATAGACACGGCGACCCGAGTTCAAACCCTAAACAAGGCTGTTTACATTTCATATAGTGCTAATATGAATCCAGTTATTCTCCCTCCAGCTCTGGATAAATTGTAAGGTTGACTAAACTCTTTAACGTTGGTATGGCAATCGGTCTAGGTGAAGAAAAACTGAATTCAAACCTGTTAAACAAATTGAATGGAAGTATATCTTTACCCAACCCGTCAGTACGAAAAGTCTGTTATACAACAGACTTTTCGTACTGACGGGTTGGGTAAAGATATACTGACAGCACTGAGACATTCATTTGTGTACATAGACAAATACTAACTTGTATGCAGTTGGTAAAAATTTGCGCTGTATTAGTGATGAAGCTTTTCCTACGGAAAGCCCCTTCAATTCGTATAAAGAACAGAAATATACATGTGTATTTTATAATACCAGTAAGAGTCAACAGTTTTGCTTTATTTTCATACGTGCCAGTTTCCGAAATAAACTCCAGAATTTTAAGCAAGCCCACACACCACTCGAATGATTGCTGAAACAATCTTCTTAACACTTTGCACATGTATTTGACTTTGTATTTTCTTATCATAAAGGTCGCAAATCCTGGATGCTGTTTGCATTTCATTGCAAATACTCTTGGTAAAGATATGTATTCAACTATTCTCCCTCCAGTTTTGTATAAATAGTAAGACAGATTGGGCTCTCTAATCTAAGTATGGCCACCAGTCTAGGTGAAGAAAAATTCTGAATTCAAACCTGTTAAACTCCAAATAAAAAATTAATCTTGTGTCACATCCTGATCGAGTCGGAGGAGTTGGATAAATACATATCTAATGCAAATGGCTGAGAGCAGGTTAACAAGTTGAAAGAAAAACGTTTTAGGCATTTGGCAGCCTCACTGTTGCAGGAAAGTGTTACTTTTATATTGAAATCTTTTACGGATGTTGAGAAATATTAAATAAAAACCAATGGGCAAAATTCAACTCACTCTGTTTTAAACAACTCAGAAAAAAGCGATCAAAATATATTTGGGTTTCCGAGTATGTCCGTAAAACTGAAATCTTTTAATCCCTATATTGATAGATTTTTTAATTAGATTTGGCATTAAATTCATCTTTGAAATTTCTTCTGAAAATTATTGTCTGAATCTATGAAAATAAATCCTTGGAAAATTCTCCTTGGTCACAAAGAGTTGTGGAACGAAGAGTATTTATGCTAAAGCATTGCTGTTTAACACTTTCCTGTCTGAATTTATATTTTTCGTTGGAAAAATTTGATATCTGAAGATACGTTTAGTTTGGTTTGGTTTGATTTCTTTAGTTTAATTCTTGGGTTATTTAATGCCAAAGCTATCCCTATAAAAAAAACAGTAGTAATATGATTTAACTGATTGCTGAGGGTTATAAAAGCGTTCATAACTTTTCCAAAGAGTATTAGTCGCAAAAGTAAACGTTAAGGTGCGAGTGGATTTTGATCTCGCTTATGACGGTGTTGTAGTCTAACCCGTTCGCAACGGGAACTACCCACTGGAAAAAGGATCTTAAAGCAACGGAATAAAAGAATATATGACATTTTTTAACTTTATTCTGTATATACTCAATATATGTCTGAAATGGTAAATTTGCAACTTATATCGGGAATGGTAGTTATGCAACATATTGTTGTATTGCAGAGAAGAAAGCTGATGAACAAAAATATAATCTGCTTCATTTCTTTTTGATTACCCGAAATGTATGTATAGGCAGAGTAAGAGAGGGTCGGAGGTAGCTGAGGTGTGCACCCATAGGGGCAGTGGTGAGGTTTTTCTGTGAAACCTCATTGCCTTTGAACTTTGTTCTGTTGTGTCGAAATCTACACAAGCTAATATAATTTTCCGGACGCCCATGTAATCCTCAGGGTCACACCTCCCCACTACGCGTTGAACGTGGAGACGCCTCCAATCTAGGCATGCCAATCGCGCAGCTTATGTGGCACTTCCACTAAGGAAATACCTGCGTTCTTTTTACTTTAAGAAACAGGTGTATATCTTGTTATGCCACCCGCGCAATTTACGTGACATTTCTGCTCGGGCATCTGCATCCGGTTTACTTTAGAAAATAGGTTAATATCCTATTATTCCACCGACACAATTTACACGGCATCTCAAAGGAATCTTCCGGTCGATATCCAACTATATGTTAGGAATGGTAGTTAAGCAACATATGTCTGGAATGATCGTTATGCAGCCTATATCGTGAATGTTGATTATGCTTTATATATATCTGGAACGGTAGTTATGCCATGTACATTTGGTATGGGAATTATGCAACCTATGTCAGGAATGGTAATTATGTAACTTATGACAGGAAGTGTAGTTATGCAATTTGTGTCTGAAGTGTAGTTATGCAACCTATTTCTGGAAGTATATTGTTGAAGCATATATCTGGAATGGAAGTTATCCAGACAATGCCAGGAATGGAAGTTAAGTAGCATATATCTGGAATTGTAACAAAATGCATCAAACCTTTTAAATTAGTCGAATAGGTCTGCTGAAGGTGTATGATTCACTGTTGCAAATATGCAACAAATAACTTGAGAGGGTTAATCGCATCATTTTCAGAAATAAAAACCATAGACAGAAAAAATGGGTCAATTCCTATCATGATATATCAGGGAGTGTGTGAATTAAGATTGAAATATCACATAATTCGTCATGCTGTCACGTTTTTTTTATTGAATACAGATTAAATATGTTCTTTATGATTACTTTCATATACCAGTAGAGGTGTACATATTTATTTATTATTCGTCTTTTATTTCTCTTAATCAGTGAATATCTTCCCTACTCACTTGCTCACGTACTGTTTGTTTGGTTGGATTTTTTTATCAAAAGATCAATTAAACTACAAACACTTCCGAAAGGTATTAAAGAAGAAAAAACTCATACGAACTAATTAATCCTGTAACGGGAGATAAAAGCAAACAAAACAAATTGCTACTTTCGCATATTGATTAATAGAAGCTTTAACTGAGATGTAACAATCAAAACAAAAAAAGAAATGAAATATATTATACATGCAGATACATGTCTCTCTCTCCCCCTCTCTCTCTCTCTCTCTCTCTCTTTGTAAGCGGATATACATGCTATATATTTTGGTGGTATATGTGTTCATCCCACCCCACCACACCAGCAGAATGTGACACAAGATCAAATTTTAAAGCAACGTTTAACAGGTTGAAATTAAGAGTTTATTTAAACTGCTCACCATAGCCTTGTTTAAGAGCCCAGTCAATCCTACTATTTACCGATAACTGAAGGAAGAATAGTTAGATTCATATCTTTCTCAAGGGTATCAGGGCTGTATAAAATGCCTCGTCCCGGACTTGAAATCGGATCGCCGAATCCATTTCCTTCAACGATTACAGTTACACCACGAAATGATATTAGTTCTTTCGTAAACAACTTTCATTAAACAGAATTGTTACCTGACTCCGTAATTATATAAATTATTTTATATTCCCAGACAGTTTTTTCAGAAGTTGTAATTCTGTCATTATGATGTTTTGTAGATAATCTATTGTTCTTAATCATTACTGAAGTTTATTAAAATATGAAAACTGAATAGAATTGGTAGAATTAATTTCATTTTCATAAAAAATTTTAATCTTTTCTAAAAATGGTTTCAATTATGATTTGAATTTTTGAAGTCAATCTTCTATTAATCTTTCAGACGAGTTTCCTCACTATTGCCGTTTTCTGTCGGTGGAGATTAGAATATTTTCGACAGTATCCCCAGCAGTCAAGCAGACCCTCGCTCTCAAAAATAGGGGGTGTCCTGTATATTACAATTAACTGCATCTAATAGTGAGACTCCATTTTTAATGCTCTAGAGAAAGTGGAGTACCCCTTTATTGCCATTACTCCCTGGTCCACTCTAACCCGGAGTGGTAGTATCTGTTAGGGTTCCATTTAAGGATAAAATAGTTCCGTTTAAAGATTATTCGTATTCGATAGGACTGTGTGAAAAAAAAAAACAACTTTTAAGAAGCAACTACATAAAAAAAAATGTAAATATGAACGCACAATGAACGTGATTCCCCAACCTCTAGGAATAAGATAACCCTAGACAGGTTGGCATGCGGTTAAAATCAATCAGTCTAATCTATTTACGATGCTCTGTTTGCTGAACTGTCTGTCCTTGATCAGTTGTATGTAGCACCAAATAAATCTGGCAAAATTGTATCGAATCTAGTAAATCTTTATATTTAGTTTTATATCGATAGGTATATTATATTATAGCGAATTACAGAAACCAATGAAATTCGTCTGTGGACCTGCAGATATTATCTTGGTAAGAGCTAATGGATACCATATGTACTTATAAACACATTCAATCAATATCAATACCGCCAATAAAATATCAACAGATTACACACTATCGTACTGCTACTCGCAGTATATCATACCTACCGGTAGTAAAACACTAGTAAAACGGCATGTAATATAATTCTTAATTTGTATTACAGTTTTATAATTTTGTATTAATCTCTGTGTTGATTTGTTAAATATTTTTACCAAACACGAGTTTAAGTTGGTAGTCTACTGGAGTAATGGTAAGTGGTGTACATCGGTTGTTGAGAATACTGTTCCCTTGGTTGACCACTATGGGTTAAAGCTTTATATTTTAGTCCTGCTCAATAATTCAACCTCTAGTTTTGTAGAGATTTTTTCAGGCTTAAAAAGCCAATTTGCACACAACAATTTACAGTAAAAAAAAAAAAATTAAAAAAAACAAGAGTTCGAACAAAATTCGCTACTTCTGATGTTTGTCATGATAATCACTACACCACTTCGTATCCAAAAAATATAAATACAATTTTAAAGGTCGTATTTCTTAAAAATCTTATTGAATTTGGCGAATATATTTTCACAGACATTCAAAGAAAAATAATTTTTCTACACGCAATATGAAATTTATAAAATATTAATGTCATAAGTTTGAATTCGGTTTCTTTGTTTATATCAACCTTCATGGCTTATTTAATCCCAAATCCTTCCTTGTTGGAGTATAATATCAGCTCTATTAAATCCATATCAGAGGAGATAAGGGTATTAGTTCGAAAGTGAATATAATAGCACAACTAGAGATCGAACTCACTTACCACACTATCACAGTCGAACACGTTAGACACAACGCCACGTATACTCAACCCCTATCGATAATTTCGCGTTATCATCTATTTTCTAAGATGACAGTTATACTCTAACGGAATCAGACATCTACTTAGATTAATGGGCTTGTCTTGTTCTTAATTTGAAGTTTTCTTTTAGATAAAAGTGTACCAAAAAGCATCACTAGTCCAGCAACTACGATGGAATTTCCGGCCACTTAACTGATTAAATGTGAACATTGACTGCTTTGAAAACCTTTCTTATACGAGAATACAACTTGAACCTTTGACTTTGTGTCGCAATTTTTAATCAGTTTTGCTTCTACATTTGGACTTATCAAGTTTGTAGTCATAAATATAAGATATAAAGTTAGTGGCTAAGGTTACGGTTACGGTTAAAAAGTTAATGGTCCGAACTTGGAGCAGTCTTTCCTGTTAAGCTATGCAGTAATTGTTTCTCAGTTTAGAAAATATTCATTGTCTTTGTCTATTTTTGATATCTACTTTTCTTCGACTTTGGAGTTTCTAGAGGGAAAAGGCTGCGTCATGAGAATGACACTAAACTGCAACCGGTGGTGAAGTTCCACTTCTTGGGTTCTTGGGAGTACGGAGTACCCATTTATTGAAATTACTCCCAGATCCACTCTCTGGGTCAAATTGATCTGTTTGAAAATAATTACGATTAGATAAGAATATTTGATACCATGCAGCTGTACTTTATCAGTATCAAAAATACTTGAAGATAAGATTCTTTTCTAAGGGTTATAATTAGTAACTGAAAACTAATATAACTATATAAATTAATATTAGATTAGATTACAGCTGTGGTCAAATTATCTGTATTAGATAAGAATACTTGAAATCATAACTGTGTACAAAATGACTTAGCTATCATTCGAGGTTTTCAGACTATCATCTTCATCTGTATTGTTATTTTCACTACGTTTCCGTCAATGTGTCCCTCGGCCGTCTTCATTTGTTTCTGGTCATAATCGGGAGCCTACACGGAGCTTCGAACCACGTCCTTTATTTAATCCACGGAGGGGCGCTTGCTCTTATTCCGTTAATCATAACCGGGTACAAGCATTAAGTCATTAAGTATTCTTGTATTGTTACTCGCCTACAGTCGGGAATAAATCTGCCATCTCCAGATGAATGTCACTTAAAAGCTAAGGGAACCAAAGCCAATAACCGTTACGCCATGTGTCCTACTGGACAGTTCAAAGTAAATGTTTGGGACTTATATACTTAATATTCTTACATCACAATGAATTACTACTATTATGTATATTTTTTAACGTAATCTTATATTACGGTTTTTTAACTAACCTTTTTGTTTATTGGTTCACATATTGTATTCATCTCTATACTTGGTCTACTCAGCAGGTCATTGCAGCCCAACATATGTGCTCATTCCTTAAGACGTCTAATTCTCCGGTGTTCTTCTCTATCAATTATCCTAACTTCATCCCATATGGGCAGATGGTCTCCCTTTTCCTTCCATATATGGTCCGCCATACCCGACTTTTCAATTTCACCTCGATGTTCTTCTAACCTTATTTTTAGGAGGCGACATGTCTCGCCTTTGTATACTTTATCACAAGGGATGGAGTACACGCAGTTCTTGGTCATGTTGAAATCTGTTGGTGGCTTGACACGGAAGAGATACCTCCGTAGATTTGAGCCACTTGTGAATATTGTCCTGATGACAAATGGATGATATATCTTTTGGGTCCTTTCGGCTAGGCTTTTGACATAGGACAGACATGATGAGTTTTCGGGTATTGTTCTCTATCGTCCTTTCTAGATTTCTTGGAACCAATGTTAAGCTCTCTGGGTAGTTGTTGCGATGGATGTTATGTTTTAAACTAATCATTTCTTCTTGATATGCATCCATATCACTCCTAATGGCTTTGTTCGATGCACGGAATATCAGAATCCTTGCTCTGTGTGTGTTAAAATACATCGAGGGGGGGATTTATTATCTTGTTCTTTCGCCATAGTGAACTGTATTGATAGTCGGATTGATTTCATGTGATCAAATGTTTAAACAACTTCCTGATGAGACCAGAGAATGAATGTGTCATCAACGTATCAAAGTAACATTGATGGTTTTAGTGATGTAGATCTTAATGCCATTTCTTCTAAGTATTCCACGTATATGTTAACCAATACTAGTGACAACAGTGGACCCATAGCCAGTCCTTCCTCTTGTTGGTATATATCAGATCCCATTTCCACACAAAAAGTCAACATTTCCATTTGATTATCTATCGGGATGTAGGTGGGTCCTTCCAGCTAGGAATCTGCAGCCAGCTTATTCCGCACAACAGCAAGTGTTTCATCAGTAGGTACCTTTGTGAACAGACTTACTGCATCCAAACGCACCATCTAGTAGGAATGAATAGGAGCGTTACTGATTATCTCCACCAAGAGGGCATACTTCATAATATACGATGAGGACTTACCCGTTAGTGGGCTTATGATCTCCACAAGGAAACGGTTCAAAGGGTGACATGCTGAACCTCAGTTGCTGACAATGGGTCTTAATAGAATACTATCCTTATATATCTTAGATGGCCATATATGTACGGCAGCTTAATGTAACGTTGAGTTAGCTGTCTGTATTTCAATTGTGGTATGAGATATTTATTCTTACTGAGGATCAATGACAACTTCGTTTCCGTCTTCAGGTTCGGGTTCTTCTTTACTTTATAATAGCAACCATTGCCAATCAAGTCTGCGAATACGTTGGGGTATTCCACCCTATCTATTACCACAGTAGCATTGCATTTATCTGCTGGGAGGATTATAATATTGTCATCATTCTGTAACGATTTGATAGCCAGTCTCTCCGCTGTTGAGATATTTGGTTTCGGATGCTTCGATTTGTCAAGTGCTTGTCTCACTTTCCATCTTAACTCATCAACCTGGGCCTTAGAAAGTTGCATCCTCGATTGGGGCTATCAAATCTAAGTAAGTGATCCGATTGATGGTAGGGGCAAAGTTAACACTTTTGTTTAGCACTGATTTTTCAGAGGGAGTTAGCTGTCGCTTACTGATGTTGACCATGGCTTTTACTGGTGAATAATGGCTAGGATTTTCGTATTTCGAGGTTTATCTTCTCCAAATTCGTAATTTAGCGATTCTTGACTTTATCAAATCCCTGTTTGTATGATTTATCAAGATATAGTTGGATACGGTTTCTATCTTTAATCATTGATATTCTTTCCAGGAACGGGGTAAGTTTGCTTGAGATTTCGAATCGTAGTTGATATTTCCTCCAACGGTTGTTATGAATTATATTTCGGACTAATTTATGCTCTAATCGTTTTGTAACTTTCCGCTCCCTCCTGGAATTAACCGGGATTTTCAATGTTAAGTCTGGTGGAACTAGCTTGAGATCTCGGTATCTGTAGATAAATGTAAAGTTCAATCCTGAATGCAGGGGAGTAATAATACAGGAATACTTAACACTTGTACCCGGTTATAATTAATATAAACAGAGCAAGCGACTCCTGTGAATTAAATAAAGGGCGTGGTTCGAAGTTTCAACAAAGTATCCGATTATGACAAAAAACAATGGACGAAGGCCGGAGGACACATTGGCAGAAACGTTTTGAATATAACAATACAGTTGAAGACGATAGTCCGAAAATCCTGAATGATAAAAATCACCAAGCTTCGTCTAAGAAATTGAGACAATAAGACTTAACTATAAAAAATATAATTATAAACGTAGAATGAAGGCGAATCCTAAACTTTTACACATGAAACAGCACTTAATGAGTTGACAAACCATCAAAATCAGTCAATCAAATTAGGAAAAAGATTTTAATAAACACTAAGAATGTGTTGATTTCTTTTACTTGGCAAACATGACTGAATCTTTTTATAGCCGTCTTTGAATTTACTTTAAATTTCTGAATATTAGTAAATAATGATTGACTGATAAACGCCCGTACCAATTCGTTTAATAACGATTCGATTTTTTTAAAAAGTAATCATCATCATCATGTCGTGCCGCCAGCATGGATATCCCTGACCCACTCTCGCCACTTCTCCCTATCATTCATCGCTTCTGGCAGGTCTTCAGGGCTACATCCCGAATCCTCACATAGCTGTTGTATGTATGTTCGAGCTGGTCGTCCTGCTTTTGCTTGGCCATATGCGGGGGTCCATAGGAGTACATCACTGATGAGCTCGTCCTTGCTTCTCCAGCAGTGTCCTGCGTGTCTGGTTCGTCTAACTTGTATAGTTTTCGTGGTGGGGGGCAGAGAATCCTTGAAGGCGTACGGGCAAAAACCTACTGGCCACATTACTATTTGTCGACTTTACCAAGGCCTTCGATTCCATACACAGAGGGAAGATGGAACAAATCCTGCTAACATACGGGTACCAAAAGAAACCGTAGCAGCAATAACAATTTGCTACAGAAACACCAAAGTGAAAGTACGTTCACCGGATGGGGACACAGAATACTTCGACATTGTAGCAGAAGTACTACAAGGGGACACGCTAGCCCCATACCTCTTTATCATCTGTCTAGACTACGTGCTTTGAACTTCAATCGACAAAATGAGAGAAAATGGCTTCGAGCTGACAAAGAAAACAAGCAGAAGGTACCCCGCAAAAACAATTACCGACGCCGACTACGCCGATGACATAGCGTTACTGGCGAATACACCCAACCAAGCCGAAACACTACTGCATGGTTTAGAACGAGCCGCAGAAGGCATTGGCCTCCATGTCAATGCGCACAAAACTGAATATATGTTATAACCAAACAGGCGACATTTCCACTTTATACCTTTTCCTGTTCAAAATGGGAGTAGTTCAGTTCAAAATGGGAATAATTCAGTTCAAAATGGGAATAGTTCAGTTCAAAATGGAAAAATTATTATAAGTATAAATATAAGAAATATTTTATAAATTATTTTAGCAATAAAATTGTTACCATTTTATAATATAAAAAATTTTTTTCAAGTCATTTATTAGAACACAATATTTTCTAATGCTACAGCTGCAGGAATTTTAGATTGAATTTTAGCTATGAAACGATTGCATACTTCTGGTGTAACCCTTCCCAATTCTTCCTCAATAAATGAAGTCAAAGCTCTTGCCCTTTATTCAGTAACTGACAAACCATCTCTTCTCTCCATTGCAAGAATACTCACAATTTTAGCAGCGAATTCCTGCTTGACGTAAGCTTTGATTAAAGACCATACTTGTTCAATCGGATTAAACATTGGACTGTATGGTCCCAACCTAAGCACTTCACATCCTAGAAATTCTTCTTCACTAAAAACTTCTTCAACGTTTGAGTGACATGGGGCATTGTCAACAACCATCACAACTGGACCCCCATATTGACTCTTTGCAGCTCTCAAACATTCTCGCATCCAAGACTGCGCTTTCCTTCCGAAAAGATCCTCTTTGAATTTCATGGTACACGAGGCTATTGGGACCAATACATCCAATAACGTGAATATTGGCACGCTGAGTACCGGTTGAAACTACGTTACATCGCCTACCCTTTAGAGAACGGCCATCTCTCCTGGAAATATGAAGATTAAAGTTCGTTTCATCCATAAATAAAATGGGTTTTCCAGTTGATTGGTAATTCAATAATTTTGAACAAAATAAACTACGTTTATTTTTATTCTCAATTGAATTTGCCCTCTCGGGCACAAATCTTACAGCTTTAAGCGTATAAGTCATCATATCTAGATGCTTCGCTACTGTAGATTTGGACAATTTAAACCCAAACTGGGCTTCAATCCTTTCACTGATCACCTTTATTGTGATCCTAGGATTTTCATCCACTAGTGCTTGAATAAAATCAAAATGCACCTGTTTGACCTTACAATTTCTAGGCCCTCCTCTTGTATCAGGTTGATTTCCCTTATTAATCCAGCAATAGAGAGTGGCTTTCGGAATAGAAAGATTTTCCGCGAGGGTTTTCCAATTTCCATCCATCTCATATACCTCCAAGATACGTGCTTTCGCACTTCTCCTGTTATCGCGGTTTTCAGTTGACCTAACCATTAGGCTAAAAAAAAATTAACAAATCAATACCTTGTTGTCGCACCAAAGATATTTATAAATTTAATTTTTTTAAATTTTAAATTTCTTATTTTGAACTGAACTATTTCCATTTTGAAATTAACTATTCCCATTTTGAAATGAACTATTCCCATTTTGAAATGAACTACTCCCATTTTGAACTGGAAAAGATATAGACGGAACCTCTCTGAAACTCGTTGACAAATTCACCTACCTAGGAAGCAGCGTCTCATCAACCGAAAAAGACATCGACACACGGCTAACGAAAGCATGGACAGCAATCGATAGGCTCTGGATCATATGGAAATCAGACCTGACCGATAAAATGAAACGCAGTTTCTTCCAGGCAGCGGTCGTATCGATACTGCTATATGGATGCACTACTTGGACGCTAACTAAACGGCTGAAGAAGAAGCTAGACGGCAATTACACAAGAATGTTGCGAGCAATATTAAACAAATCCTGGCGACAACACCCCACAAGGCACCAACTATACGGCCACCTGCCTCCCATCAAAAAAGTAATACATCATTTTTTTTTTTAAATAAATATCTTAGATTTTATGTTGATTACTTTCATGGTTTTATTGATAATCATTCAGGGATTATATTGATTAACTCAAAGAAAGACCAGTTAAATTAATGGCTAATAATTGTCATGCACGAATGATTTGAAAATGTCTATAACCAACAAATTCTTAACAGACATTTTCTTGCTACGAGGATATGTCAAAAGATTTGCAATATTTTGTTAATGTGAAGCACAATTCGGCAGCTCTGTATGCTTTTGCCGGGATCATGAAAGTGACAAACTACACTGGACAGTAAGATGCCGAGCTCGCCTGATACTCGGAGTGTAAGAATTACTGTCACTCCGAGTCTGAGAGGACCTGGGAGTAATGGCAAGAAAGAGGTACTCCACATTTCTCAAAGCTCCAGGACTGGAGCCTCACCATCAGATGGTTTAGTATCATATCCAGGACACTCGTTCAGAGAGGGGTCTTACTCCTCTGCAGAGATGCAGTCGGTGTATTCTACAACTCCGGCTGACTGGGCTGTACAACGTATCTGTTCACCAGCTACCACTATACTACCAACCACAGCGCGTACCTACCACAGCTTGAACTGCTTCGGTCACGTGATATACGTACCTCAAACTAGTTCGGACAAAAATATTGTAAAACTTTTGACTCGTCCCAATAAATTATAAGTTTCTTCTTTGTTGTATTAACACAATACATCACAAACATAAAAAAAACTTCAAGATAAACGATATAACTCATGAAATTTCTTTTTTTGTTTTTTATTTTTTGTTTTTCGTTTTTATTTACTTATTTATTTATTTATTACTTTTTGAAAAAACAATTTGAATTCAAAGTATTATGATTTTATTCTTTAAAGTTCTCATTTTAAATCGCATTTCAACGTTGATATAATTTTATAAAATATTTGGAAGATAAAAAGGGCAAAATAAACAAAGTTCAAGGTGTTTTACAGAAGCATCCACTCCACACATTATATATATATATATATATAAAATTCAAGAGAAATAACTTTTATTAATTATAGATTTTTATATTGATCAATTTATAAACATATTTATTTTGTATAAGCGCTGGTTTTATTTTTAAACAGACATCTATTACGAGAAAACATAAGCATATTGAAAGTCACATGTGTTTTCAACTCGTGTGTGTGTGTGTGTGTGTACTGTTGTTTCGGAAGACGATCTTTTAAAAATTTGTTGTTTATTTTCTAATGAAAAATCATTTGAACCTCATTTCTTTCATTTAATATTATTCTTCTATTAGTCTCTCCTAAAGAATAATTATGCTATCAAAAATAACTTCAACTTTTTTTCATTGTTCCTTTTTTCATTTCTTATCGGTTTGTAATTTCACAACTTCTAAAACCTTTTTCTCTATTTCTCTCTTTCATTTTTTCCTTCTCTTTCTATTCCTATCTATTTTTTTCGAAGACTTTCAACTTAAAAAATATTTCTATATTTTCTTTTAGGTTTTCCTTTTTATTTCTTTTTTTATTCATTTTCTTTTCTTTTTCCTTTCTTGAAATCAATTCTATTTCCAAGACATGTTGTTTCATATTCGACTAATTTTTTTCAGTGTCTCTCAATTAAATCAATGTGTTGATATTTGACTGTATTTACGAATAAATGTATACAAATAATTTTTATACCTTAACTCGAATTTTCCTCCTTCTTGGCCAGATTTCCCCAATGCTTATTTTTTGTTAGCACCAACTACAACTGTGTTGCCATGATCTGAATGGGGGGTAATTGTGGCGGCAATGGTGATTTTGGAGGCATAGATGAAGAAGGTATGGACGTTGAAGGCAATTGCGATGGCAGTGGTGGCGGTGGCGGTGGCGGTGGTATTTCTGGTGCTTTTCCTTTGGGTGTGGTTATCAGCGACTGAGACGAGGGTGATGGTGTCAAAGAGGGTAATGATGATGATGACGGTAGCGGTGGTGGAAAAGTTTTCGATGGAGGGGGCAGTTGTGGTGGGGAGGACATCAAACTTTCCAGATGAGATTTAAATTCTTCTTTTGAGGAAATCGTCGGTTTTAAGGCTTCCGATGCCCACACGGGTAATGTATTATCATCCTCATTTTGGTTTATTTGATCTTTTTCGGTTATTAGAATGCTATCCGAATTATTCCCATCAGCAGTGCCACTACTTTTTAAAGGGACCTCAGTTTGAAAGTCTACCGGAGCTGATAGGGATTTTGAAGGAACTGATGCTTCACCAACATTTTTAATAAAGTCAGGTGTTAGAAGAAATTCACTGATCTCCGATTCTAACTGGCCACTTGTCCTCGGTACGACCCAGGTGCTTTCCTTTGACTCGCATGGACTTTGTGCATCGTCTGAGACATAGTCAGGGGCTGGTATTTCTTGTTCCAGTTCCTCTTCTAAACAGGTGTCAGTAATGGGTTCCGAATTTTTTTGTTTTGCCTTGTCCGACTCATTTTCATCAGTTAAGTCATTTTGTAATTCAGATGTATCTGATATTAACTGATCTGTTCCGTCTTTGCTGTTAGTGTCTTTTGAGTAGTTCTTTCCTATATCACCATCCCTGGCTATATCTCCTTCCTCAATTCCTGCCTTACAAAGGTCTTCGATTGTCGGGTATATATTGGCTGATTTCAGATTATAACCGACGCCGTCTACATAGTGATTACTGTGCAATGACCGTGGATGAACATCATTATCTTCCATTGATGTTGTGCTCACCTTCTCTAACTTTTTATTGTCTCTATCCTCTCCACCACTCTCAGAGAATTTATCAGGCACAAACGCTGGATTAATCACACCAAGCATACTATTCTCTATCACTTCCATACTTGTCCTATTAGTCTCTTTTTTACTCGTCCGAAAAAGTAGCGAATTCGTTGTCTGTATAATAACGCTTGATGCAAATGGTTTATCAGCTTTATAATTCGAATCATCCGATGCGCGTGTTTTTTTGCTTTTTACCAGAATGATCACAATACAGAGAATCAGTGCTGCTACGATGATCATCAATGGAATCAGGACACCATAAAATACAAGGGACGAATAACCTTGAATCATGGAAACCTAGAGGAAAAGAAAACATGGAAACAACATTAAACAAAGTATGGTTGTGGGATTTGGAAATAAATAGTTTATAGTCATCAGTGAATCAGTCAAAACAAAATCATTTGCTGACTTATAGTTTTGTCATTTTTTAACTGACAATTTTATCAGACTTAAATAAATAATTGTTAGCCATATAGAAAAATCATTGATTAATCCATTCAATTCTTTTCTACTCTCAAACACAGATTTTGTACATGTATCCAACTTTCTTTAGATTCATTCAATCGTCAGTTGTCTAAGATACCTTTTCAGTGGTGCATTACAATCATTTGGATTGCATCACCTTCCACTTCCTCAAATATCATATGAAATTTAAGTAAACAAGATATAAATCTATTCAATATCATTTTTGCTTTGATTATTACTTACTTGGAATATGCTAAACAAATTAGATTATTGTCTTAACTTTTTAACGAATTCAAATTTCATGTATCTTCCACAAATCATCAGTTATCAATAAATAAATCACATTAAAGAATAATTGCCACAGTTTACGTACTGTTAAAAGTCCAGGCAATGAAAAAGGAAGTGTTTGATATTCCGTAGAGTATGAGTCAGTTGAAAGCTTTGATTTAATATTTTGAAATCTGATTTATATAAAATGTTCACAAGTCCTCTATCAACGGGTCTCCCGTATACATAAATACATTAGTTCAAACATTCAAATACATATAAACGTAGACAGAAGAATCATTTGAATACCAACCATAGAGCGATGATTAACATTCAACTCTTACTGGCTGTGGTTAATGTAGCTTAGTAAATATCGACAAGAAAACTACATGCCATGAAACAATGGTTTATATACGGACATGATGTTCAATTAAAAATGTGCTAGTTCTTGAATGTGAACTTTAGAATTGAAATCTCAAAGTTGGCTCGAACAAAATACGAGAGTCATTCAATAAAATGTGAATTTACCTAAGGAGCAATCACAATTTGTAGTCGCACATTTTTCAAGGAAATCAATAATGATAGGTTCTTTCATGTCCTAGAAGACGGTCAGTATGACCTTTTTACAGACCGCTGCGCTCAGAACTTTTTTTGACTGAACACTTTTGGATTAAAAGATACTCATCCATACTCAGCACACATTCTTCTGTAAATTTCACATGGTTTACATTTCTCAGCCACCAAAAATTTGATGACACGTATCTGTTCAAGATCTGTTTGATATACCGCTATTTTGAATAGTCCCAAAACAAATATTATAGTGAGATTAAAATAATTTTCGCAATAAAATAATTCCAAACAACGCAGTGTTTACATTTATAGAAAAAATTTGGAAAAAATATTTTCTTTTTCACAAAGATGGCTTTATTTTTGGAATGACCCTCGTATATCTAAATATCCCCATCTAGACAAAATACATTTTACCTGAATACTTATTTAAATTCATTTGTGTGTCGGAAATAGATCAACAAATTCTATTTGTTGATGGCTAATATGTTTATCTCTGTGTAGGTTTATGTATCTGTGTCTTTGTGTCTGTGTAGGGTTATGTATGCGTGTCTTTGTGTCTGTGTAGGTTTATGTATGTGTGTCTTTGTGTCTGGGTCTACGCAAGTAGTATTTGTTCTTGTCTGAGCGTTTTTGTCAATGTTTCTACATGTGCATGGTTATGTGGTTTTTACTTGTATATGCATGTTTCCTTTTGTTTTGTTTTTATTTTATGTGAATTGATATTAACTTAAAAATAAATTATGATTCAAATAAATTTAAAATTAGGCAAAAAGGTTTTTTTCGCTTGAAAAAAAAACTGTTTCAGTCAGTATTGTGAAAAGAATGACGTATTGTTAAGAGTTGGTCAGGCGAGAAGAGACAGTTTACTTGACTTGTAATATATCTTTCCTTATTTCTAACTAAAAGCAGATTACTAATCTTAATTTGGATTTATACTCAGTGGTTTCGCGCCAGAATTGCAATGTGGCCTCTGACATAGCTATTTAAGGAGGTGAAATGTATATCTCACTTTTTTGTCGAAATCAAATCAATCGACTCAGTACTGGTCATGAAAGTGCACTAATTTTCGACCCTCCTCCCAACGTGCTAACGAATCGCAGCCGATTTCTCAAATTAGGTGCAATTGCCTTTTCCATCCTGATCAACCATACATAAATTTTTCCCTTTGTTTCCTTTGGCGTTGAGAAATAATTTAAATACAAACAGAAATGAAATAAAGCATTCAAATACAAATAGAAGTGAAAGAAAAAGAAAAGTGGCGTAAATTTGCTGTGAAAAATTAATAAAAAAGCAATAATCACAATTAAAAGCAGCGATGAATTTAAGCAGTGAGTGACTGCACAAGCTAAATTTAAAGTGACTGAAAAGGTTTTGGAGACTGTTTTTCCCCTTAAATTTTAAATTTTGTTTTTCATCTTTTTCCAGCCCTTTGAATTTCGGTCAGTTTTCCTTTCCCTTCTCCAAATTTGTGCTCACGTTGAAAATAGTTGTGCACAAAGAAGCCATATTTTATTTTCGAAATAAAACAAGTGATTTTCGTGCAAGTATTTCACATTATCTATTCTATTTCAAACGCAACAATTAATGGTGATGGTGGTTTTCATTCAGGATTTTCTGTGCAGTGAAATGTGAAATGGAAATTTGAAATGAAAACAGCAATCATTACGTCATTGTAGTTTTTGGTTCTTTCATTTGTTTTGTTGTTATCCCGGCTCCAAGGGTTCAAATTTGCTGGCAGCATCACAAAACTGATTTCTTTCGATGAGACTGTATCAGCAGATTTATTGACCAAAACTTTGACAATCAATCACCTTCAATTCTTCTGCTTCGGCCTGTAATGCTTGATTTTTATTTCACATTATTTCATAATTTGTTGTTTCAAGAAAGAAATTTCACAGATTATAACATGATTAAATTAGTCTTGATTCCCTTTCATCCGATGTAAATTAATCTTTTCAAATTAGAATCATATTATCATTTATCATTTGATAACAGAAGAAAGCATTTCGTCACCAACTAGCGGTGGTCAGTGTGGCGAGTTCTGTAGTCACTTTGTGATAAACTCTGAATATTTGATTATGATAAGAAGCAATTATAATTATGAAAAGCAATATTTCAAATTATCTTTGTAAATTACAAACAACTCGTCGGTTTTACTGTTGTAGAGCGATATTTTCTTAAATTGATCAAAATTTATTATTTCAAAAGTATTTTTTAATTCTTTCATTACTGTATTCTTCAACTTTTGATAGCTTCTTATTCTGCATTTTCAAACAAAAAAAAAACAGTTTCAAAAAACGTTAGTATCAAACCTTTAAATTAACATATGAAGTTATTTCGAAATCTCATTCAAGGATCCCTAACAGATGGAAAACACTGATCAGCAAATGGAACGTAGTCTGAAATTTAACAATATTTGCGTGCTACAAGGCGTTAGGAATTCGACTATACTTTCACACGGTACTGTTTTTAGGAATTCGACTACAGTCGCGTACGGCAGTGAGAGATGTAAAAGTTTTCTGAATGCCATATCAATAAAATCAATGCTTTCTTATTATTCACCTGCCATGATTACCGTCATGAAGTTTTATGCATAGGAGATATGGTCGGGGCTAAAATACTGAAAGATAAAATCCAAATACATTTTACGACATTTGATTTGGAAAACTTTCCTTTGTAAACGAAAATGTCTTACTATTTTAATAATGTTTGATGAGTTTTCATTCATGAAAGCTAATCTTCTGATATTTCAAATTCTTTTTTTTTTTTTTTTTTTTTGAAAAATCTTTTTAAAAAGATCGAACCCATCGACGTTAGAGAACAGAAATTTAAAAAAAAACACTAATTTTTTAAAATTTGGTTCATGTTGGAGTTTTGATATTTTGCTTTGAAATTTACTTTGAAGTATGAGAAGTTTTCAACAGTATACTGGGCACTTTAGTATTTTGTCCAAACATTCCTGTTAAAAGCTGAAAAACAAGTCTCTATGGAAAAGGAAAAGAAAAAAACAGAATAATGATACTCGTGAAATAATGATAATTTTAAAATAAAAGTATAGTTATTTTATGGAGCAATTTGTAATCTTATAATTTATTTTCTCCTTTCAATATTGAATATTTTTCAGACTTATATTACAAAATTATCTTAGTAAAGTTATTCGTGTATTAAATACTTACCTTCAAACCTTTAAGCTAATAAGGTGTAACCTTTAAAAACCTTGAGAAGACTTTTAGTCTAACAGCTGAAATTTAAATATCTAATTGAAAAATCTACTGTTGGATTTATCCCCCTTGATTTAATATTCAAACATACAGAAATCCAATTATTATCGAGGAGATCACTATTTATTTTCTCTCTCAACGAACAAGCATCCTTCAGATTGAAAATCGTTTGGATCAATTTGTTGGATGTATGATTCTCAATAATAAACAAAGATTTTAATCTATTTCTTCATATCCATATGTTGCTTTTAACTTTGAAGTAACAAATTTGGACTTATTGGAATTAAATTTGTTTTCTAATATTCTGTCTATTGGACTGTGTGAATTCGTCATTTGGAGTTCTGTGCATGTTTAACTTTTCAGTAAAACTATGTCAGCATTGAAATAATTTTTCTTAGATGAGATTCAAGTACAGTAAGAGCAAATAAATAGAGTACTTCCATTCCAGTTACATATTTTGAAGGATAGATAGATAGATAGATAGATAGATAGATAGATAGATAGATAGATAGCAAATCTGTGTAATTTTGTACATACACAGAGACAGTGCAGATAAAACAAAAAATACCATTCTCATATGAATATATACATATGATTAAAAAATTTATTTCTGATAAAAAACAACACTGGTTTTCCAATATTGTTGACTCAAAATAGTCTAATATAGCAAAAGTGTGAATAGAAATTTAAAACATGATATTCATCTATGTAAAATCAAATGTTTCCTTTTGTTTTTCACTGTTTGTTGTAGTTGCTTTGTTCGTTTTCTATTTGAAAATGTTTGTATGTAAAGTATTAATTTGGTTTTTCTTTCTCATTGTAAATTAATTTGTTTAATCAGTCTGTTTAATAAACATCGGAAAGCTTTAATCGATATCTATTTTTCCCACCAACCCGTTTACTTTTCTTCATTTCGATAAATGTCTTCTGCAGCTTTGTTGTGTTCTGAGGGTTCATCTCGTTAAGAACGTTTCCGAATTCGTTAACTATTTTGTAGGCATTAAGAACAGGTTCCTCATACACGGTATCTACCCCATTCGGTAAATCTACTCCATTCGGCAAGCCCCCACTTAGATAATAAGAACCAATTCGGCTGTTGTCTGTCTGAATCATCATATCCGATTCATCATCAGCTTCCTTTCCACCATCAACTTCATGGGACATTTCTTTTTCATTTTGATCAGTAACCATCGGGTTGCCGATTGGAGATATTTGATCTGGTGGTGCCGTAATTCTCGGATGACATGCTCTAAATACTGATTGACTGTCCGATTCTGCAGACGAAAACGTCATTGTATCTTCGTTATCGAAAATAGAATCAAACAATTTAAGAGATCGGACTGTTTCACAGTCGGAGTCTGAGGGTTCGTATAATTCGGAAGACATCACAGTGGCGCAGTCAGAATGGATCGATGTATCTGCAATTTGGTTTGAAGAGTCAAATGGACTACCGGAACCGCCGTCACCTCCGTCACCACTGTGAATCGATCGGGACTGCGAAGAACATATAGGGGGATTAACCAAGTTACTTAAAACGTGACCATTTTCATCGTTGTTAGATAAAATACTCAAAATATTTACTTCCGAATGAATCATCTGCAAAGCTCTTGTCTCTCTTTTTAGATTTGTTTTGTGGATATTTTGTTCCTTGCTGGTACAATTTTCTACTTCCTCTGTTCTTGACGAAATTTCTTCCAGACAGGTTTGTGTTTGCGATGAAGACCTGGGAATCGTATGTCGGTGTACAATTTCGTACTGATCAATACCATCAAAGGAAATCGTTTGAGGAAAGTCATTTTCATTCGCACTATCATCACAGTTTCTCAAACTTGAAACTTCAATTTGGCCACTTGAGGGCATAGAACTTTCCGTACCTGCTTCCATAGATGTTTCCACGTCTCGAAAAGAAACTGCCATTGATCTAGCTGCTTTAGCCATATGAATGTTTGAATCGGCGCAAGGTGTGTCCACAATAAATTGTCCATAAGAATTTACTCGTCCGAAATGACAACGAGATGAGTTTGAAGAACTTGAGGTGACTGAAGCACAAGGTGATGTTGGTACTTTCGTTGCTCTTGCTAAACAAACTGTTGTATAATCTTCCATAGCTAAATGATGTTGATGCAGAGCAGCAAGAGTTGTTTCAGGATCTGGCCAAACTACATCAGTTGAACTTAAAAAAATGTTTTCTGATGAGTGACTTTTAAGAAAACTTGTGTTTGCTAAATCGTTCCTTTCAGAAGAAGAAGAAGAAGAAGAAGAAGAAGAAGAAGAAGAAGAAGAAGAAGAAGAAGAAGAAGAAGAAGAAGAAGTTGAGAATTTGGGCACATATGGTAGAATTTCTGTAGCAGAAGACTTCTTTTTTATAATTGTTTCTTCCTTTTTTTCATCTTCAGAATCGTTTTCCTTCCTTTTTCTTTCGGAATTTCTCTTTTTTTGCAAAGCAGAAGCCAAAATTAGTTCGAGTTTCGCGCGAATATTTAAATCTGCTTCTAGGCACGGTAGCATCGGAACTGGTTCCAGATAAACGCTTTTTTCGCTGCCCTGTGATTGCCTCTGAATCAACGGATAAGAAAACTCTGTCAAACGACTTGAGAGTTGTGTTGAGCTGTCACCAATCAAAGTTGTGTATTTGACATTAACATATTGCGGGTCATCTTCCTCATTGTTCTGTATATCACCAGTTGTCATAATATTGACAACAGGGTTAATCTTGCTATTTCGTATAGGCAAAGGTGGTGGTGTCCGTCGTTTTTGTTGCGTTGAATCGTCCAAACAAAAATGATGTGTATCAATTTGTGTTTCTCGAGATAATGACGCATCTATGATGGAATTCTTTGGGCTTAACGGCAATAGTGGCGGGGATGGTGATTGACGTCGAGCCCTCTCTGATTTTTTAGGCAATCGTTCTAACGTTTGATTGCGTCTTACATTCGATACGCGAGATTTCTCTAAAGACTTCAATTTCTTTTCAAGGCTTTTACAAGTTTGTTCTGTTTTCAGTTTTTCTGTCATTTTTATTCTGCCAGAATTGAAACATGTTTGACCGACACCATTAACAGATCTGCTAGAAATTTCCATTGAATTTGTTGGGCTATGTCTTGTTCTTTCCGATAAATCATGAATTTCTCCCAGTTTAATCAAACTGTTCAGGTTTTTGTCTTGATCAAAGAGCAAACTTTCTGTACCTGTGGATGATCTATTAACTGCATGCTTCAGAATTTTATCAACTCGATTCGGTTGATCATAAGATTGTGCTAAATGCTTTCTTTCTTTATTTGCACATTTTCGAGGGGGTTTGGCGGGAGTTGGAAGTTTTGTTTTATCATTACGGCAAGGAATTGGTGGTGCTATCTCTCTGGGCATGTTCGGATCTTTATTTTCCCATCTGAATTGCATGTGTACTGAATGACTTTGTTTAGAATCTTCGTTTTTCTTTCCACGTTGGCATCGTTCGACATGCAATGATGGAGCGGTTCGACCACGATTTTCCCTCATCAAATTGATTTTCTCGGTATCTCTTCGTTTGAATGAGCTTCGAGAAATAGAAAAACATGGAGATTCACATCTTAGAGTTGGATAATCAGACACGTATGTTTCCAAAGTTCCATTCGTTACCGTCTGACGTCTTATTCCACGGGATGATGTTGAATATGATGATCTGAAAGTTCCAAAGTTTGATCCTGTTGGAGATTTGGTATCAAGAAATATTTCTTCTGATCTTACACTTCTCGTTAATTCTTCTTCAAACTGATCTCTTTTCGGAGTTCTTCGTTCCGTGCGAATTGGTAACGCCAAAGACCTTAATGATTTTGGAATTGGACGTTTCCTGGTTTCCAGGGCTGCTGCCACTTGCTTAAGATGACATTTTGCCGACTCATTTACAGATAAATTCTTTCCCATTGACTGTTCACCGTTTGGACGATCAGATGTCATTTCGTCACTGTCATCACGAAAGATTGTAGTCATGATTGTACTACCTGCGTAGCTTTCATTTGTATGTTTGTCTCGTTGTGGAAATACTTTGGTTGATAGATTAGGTCGGGTGAAGTAATGGCTAGAACCGGATGAGGGCTGGGGGAAATGTTTCTTTTTACGAATCCAGAAGGCCAACCCAAAGAGAGAAAACACAAAAATAGCCGAAAGAAGCACCCCTAAAAGGAGAAATAATTCACCTACCGAAATAGAGTCGGGCGGTTTCGTTGATGAAACGACGATGGTAGAATTCTGAAATTTAAAAAAAGTCAATGTTTGACATAACTTCATTTTGACAAAATGACAAAAGAATTACACTATTCTCTGTTTACAAGGTTTAGTTTAATATAATTGAGATATAAAAAAGGAACACTCACAAGTAGTAAATATGCCAAACTAACCTGATATGCATACTTCCATGATAGATAGATAGATAGATAGATAGAGTGTACATTTTATTCAATCCATTTTCCTATTTGAATCAATTGTAATAAGAATTTTCTTTTTTATTTGATACTGAAACTAAAATATGAATTCTTTAATATGTAAACTTACTCGATCTAAGATGTTGATCATTAAAATGGCAACGGACGAATGTTTGAGGGGTGATAGTTCTTCAGCCTGCAAAATCCAATAAATTGAAAAACAAAACGTCATTTTTATCAGATAAAATATCAGTGTATTTTTAATGAATATTGATGGTAAACATGTTGAAATTCCGAAATGATTAATTTCATAGAAATGTAATTCTTCATCGGTGTGTTCACAAATTATGAGTGTTGTGTTTTGTGTGTTTGTGTGACAATATATATATATATATATATATATATATATATATATATATATATATATATATATTGTGTGTGTGTGTGTGTGTGTGTGTGTGTGCGCGCGCGCGTTCTATTGTATTTTAGTTTTCAAAAGACTCTTCAATAGTTTTCTTTATATTTGCATAGAAAGATTAAGGTATATTTTCCCTCTTTCTCGTTCATTTTTGTCTCTTTTTCAACTTCTAACAGTGATTTCCACCGGATTACTAAGTTGATTTCGTATGTAAAGAGACTGATTTTTGTAGGGTTAACAAATATTTTGAAAGTAATGCAGATGATTTGTAATCAAGCTAATAATTCTTTTTAATATATCCATACAATCAGTCTCATTACTTAATAGATCGACCGTGTAGAATTCTAAAATCTTCTGTTTATATATCTATATTTCCGTCAATTCAAATGTTACTGATTCCATATAAAACTCCTACGATCATTGTTTACAGGATATGTTTGATGATAAAATTATAGATATGAATTTTACATCGCTACTTTCCTCCTTTAAAATTACGTTACATCTGTCGTGTTAATTCGAATGTTAATTGTTATCTTGTCTTAAAAGAGCAGAACACACTCTTACACTGCATTTCCTTTTATGACAAGTATGCAAAATATTTCTTACCACGATGTTGAAACGATCGAATTATCCAAATCTGTAGCTTACAAAAATGCTAACACCTTAAATCCCAAAACGTTTTGGAAAAACAAAGGGAAGATTAAGAAGTTCAGTGTACAAGGAAAATGTGACTTGGAAAGATTTACGTCTATGAAAACATAATACACACTGAGAGGTGAACTCGATGATCAGTCATAAGATAATAATTGGTAATTCAAAAAAGCACTGTAGCTCAAGTCTTGTAACTTTAATATTAAAAATACTATTCTAAACTGCTTCACACCTAAACACTACATAAATGAAAAATTACCCTTGCTTATAATCAATGATCATAGATCAATAAAACAACAACAACAACAACAATAATAATGATAATAATAATAAACACCCAGTTAAAATTGGTATGAAAAATCGCATGAAGTGAAAATAATACCGCTTTGTTGTTATCACCTTTATAAAAAGATTAATTGGTGATGTTACATTCTTTGGAAGGTCTTCTTCTTTTGTAATTATTGCTTTCTGTGTGTCGATTTTAAAATATTTCTCAATATTGGTCGGTTCTCCTGAAAAAAAGATTCATAAAAGAATTAATTATACACTCTCGTTTAATATTAAACAAACTATATAAAAATGTGAATTCTTCCAAAACCTTTTGCTCTTCCTCTTATCACTCACAATAAATCTCTCTCTTCTTTTCTTATCACTCTGTCTGCTTCTTTTGTTTTTAAGTTTCATTCTTTTTTCCCCAGAATCTGGGTAGTATATATACATATATACATATGTGTGTGTGTGTGTGTGTGTGTGTGTGTGTGTGTGTGTGTGTGTGTGTGTGTGTGTGTGTGTGATGAAAAAACATGACAAATGAAGTCACTGAACCCTCATCGATCGTTCTCGATGGGAAAGTCCACAATATATAGACAGAAAGAAAGAAAGAAAGAAAGAAAGAAAGAAAGAAAAATAACACAAAGTAAAAATTCATTGTAAAAAATGTTTAGTATTATATATTATTGGCAGCACTATCACTTAACATACCACGATGTACTCACTACACCTAGTAGATAGATAGATAGATAGATAGATAGATAGATAGATAGATAGATAGATAGATAGATATTAACAAGCTGAGGGATAGGAAATATCCTTACCGTGTGTAAATGAATAACTAATGTTGTAATTGTTAATTTCCATGTCCACTGCCTTCACTGCATTTGGTAAAATTGATATTTGCCCCTTAAAAATAGAAAGTAATAAAACTAAAAACTTTGAATACAAGCATTTATTTCACTTAGTAAATATTATTTATGAATGTATAAGTGAACAGCAATTATTTCGCAGCTTATCAAAGCATATACTACTTAGCTTTTAATAGATCAAGAGATAGCTAATTTTATGATTTGTCAATTAAAACCAATAAATCTTACCTTGTCGGTCGCTTTTATCTGTCCATGATAGAAAACAGGTATTTGACATTGATTTTCCTTTGTTGTGCACGGGTTGGGCAGAAATATCGGGTCAAGGTCATCTACATCAGAGATATTTATCTTTAACTTAGTTAAACTTTGATTACCATATGTATCCTAAAAATCATGAAGAAGACGCATTATTTCAAAACAGTGATATATTGTTAAATGATTAAGATTACTCACATTACAACTTTGCTTTTACCTCTTGCCTCTTCTGTTTTACTTAAGGCCATGGCGTATAAATAAACGGCAGTTGAGTGACGTTATTAGTAACGCTTCCGGATTCAAGTTAAAGTAGTTTTGACGTTTTTGTTATAATGATATCAATTCGATGCAAATACTTTCCGGTATGGTGTACAACCCAGATGTAGAACTGTTTATTACAAGCGTCAATATTTTTATATCTAGCGATGAAATGAAGAAAATTATATATATATATATATATATATATATATATATATATATATATATTCTGAGAGAGATGATAAAACCAGACAAAATGCAAGTGAGACAAGTGGCATAAAAAGTGCTACTTTAGAAGTGTAGTGGTTAGCGATCTAGGCTATAAAAACATTATTAAGGAGTTTAATTTTCATTGGCTGCACCATATGCTTGGCCTTGTGCAAAACTTAGCAAATTACAACAAATTACTTTTGTAAAACCTACCAATGACTACACTGTTGATTATTTACCAGATAATTGTACTCTTTACAGCTTTATTTTAAAACTTAAAGTTCAAAACCTAGATTTTGATGTTTCTTTCTATAGAAGATTCATAATAATTTTGACACACTTATGTAAACAGAAATAGAATGAGCGTGAAAAAATATCTCAAATAAACCTACTTTGACGACGATTTGGATTTCATAGTATTTCTGCTCTTCGAAATCCAAATGACCGTTAACAACTATTAGACCTTTTGTCTGATCAGCCATATTGAATTTTCCCGATGCAATTCCATCAAATTGATTCTGTAGAATAAAAAAACAAATAAAATCTTAACTGATTAAACATTTCAAATAAATAAATAAATGTGTGTGTGTGTGTGTGTGTGGTTAGAATTCAACGCCACAAGCAACTGTAAGTCGCTAGCTCTACATTTATTTATATGAATGGGTTACGTTAAAAAGGAACGGAATTATATAAAATTAACAACTTTGAAATGATGTAATTTGAAACAGTACCAAAAAAGGCCGCTGTCCAGTACCAATACCAATAGGCTAAAAGTACTCCTACTGTGGTTTAGTCCGGACGGTTTCGATTCTTCTTATCTTGAGTTCCCCAATTGTTTTTTCTAGGCCTTTGGAGATCGTTTCAAGAGCACCAACTACAATTGGTATAGTTCAAGGGTTTGTCTATCTTTTAGTTTTCTTTTATTTTCACTCTGTGTTCTACTGGAATGGTAAAATCCTTTAAATGACGTTTTTGTTGTTGTTGGTGGTGGTGGTGGTCAACGCTAGGTCTGGTCTTCTGATCGAGATAAGATGATCCATTTGTATCTCAAAATCATAAAGAATGTTATACGTCAATTTCTCAAGAATAGATTCTAGTTTGTGTATATACCATTTGTCAATATGAAGAAATTAATCTCATGCACAATTTCCAGTGAATCACTTTCCCCACTCAGTTGAGCCGATCTTGTACTTCTTTTGTGCTACTTTGTAGCCATGGATCTATATGAAAATGAAAAACGGATACATGTGTGGGTTATATTATGTATTCTCGTAGGGATCAGCTCTTCTCGTATTATTGTGAAGTTCATTTCCGCTCAGTCCACAGTAAATCTTGTCTCACTCATTTCCACAGCCACGAAAGAAAGCGAATCGAAAAATCCAGCTTCTTTTATTGTTGTTTACAGAACACCACACCGCAATTCTGTCCTTGCGGCGGCGACATGGCTCGACCATTTTTCTCGATCGCTTAGATTGCCGACGGAGTTTGATTGTTTCGCCGACTTTTGTCTAATTGTTGTTTTCAGTCCGAGGCGCAAGATAAAGTATATCTTGTTACATATAGCCTATAGGGCGTAATTTTGAGCTTTTTCACCTTGTCTCTCTTCTGGAAGCTGGCTTTTTTATAATATAATCGCACCATTGCTTACACTACTATGCAAAGAACAGGTCGTGTTACAAACTATTTACATCCTTTTACCTTCGCCAAGTTTCCTGATGATGATAGGTTGTACCGGCAAGATAATTCAGTTCTTCCATTGTGTGCAGGTAACTTGAAATTGGTTCGAAGAACATTTGGCTGACCTATAGGTATTTCAATGGCCCTAACAAACACAACTTAATTATGAAAAGAAATGACTCCCGCGTCTCGTAGACTCCATGTCACCTCACGTAACCGCCTTTATTCAAGCAAAGGGAGGATCAACAGGTTATTAGATTGCTGTTTTGTTGGAACTTAGGTTTTTATACATAGTTATTGATATCTGGAATTCTTTAAGTACAATGTCGAATAAACTTTATTAAGAAAAAAGTTACTTTACTCATTGAGTTAGATAAATTTATTTACCTTCCTTTGGGGATATCTTAATACATCAAAAGTCATCTTGTCGTGATAGTCTTTGTCTTCTGCATAATTAGAAGCTAAAAAAACAGAATCACCAATTCTCGCATTCTAAAAAAGAAAAAAGAAAAGAAAAAGAATTTGAACTGTGGATTGATCAAATTATATTTTGTGGATCAGAAAAACGAATTTGATTTTGATTAACTGAAAACCCAAGATTTTTTTTTTATTTGCCACACAATGGATACTTTTTCGAATGTGCACTTTACACCAGAACTTCTCAAATTATCTAATGTGGTATACCGGCAGGATATTTTTCCAATGCGCTACGGACTGGTGTTATATTATCAGTTGTTTATAATCTTAAAAAATATTCTTCTTCTCGAGACATTGCGAACTGCTATTATTTTGTTTGTAGTATTCACGTTTCGGGCGCTATACTCACCAGTCTTTTTCTGGTGTCTTTTGGATTCGGTAACCTTCCAGGAATACTAAACTCAATATTTTATTTAAACCACGACGTTAGACAGTTCTCATTCCTCCGTCCATGCCTTTGGAGTATCTCACACCAGTCACATTTTGCCTTTTTAACCGCTATTAGCGAAAGAGAGCACCAAGGATTGAGCTCACAACCTCCAAGTGATAGTATTCGAGAATATTTGACTTGACAATTTAACCCTCTCAGCCAGGTGGAAAATTCGGACTGAATTTTGGGGACTTATAAACCTAATGTCACAGTTGTCTGCCAGGCTTTTTATCTTGTTATTTCTATTTATTAGGTTATCGGCTCTCTCCTTCCTAATTACTAGTTACCAGCTCTCTATACTTGGATGCAATGTATAGAGAATAATAACAAAGCTTCATCTGAGAAATATATACAGATATTGTCTAGAAAATATCGTTTGAATATACGCTGCGATGTTAATTTATACTGGAAAGATATTAAAATATAATGGACATAATAAAAGAAAACAATCTTTTATATAATCTTTGGAAACGAGTACTTTAATGTGAAACTAGAAACTCGCTACGTCCGGCAATCGATGACTTGCGTACCAGCACCGGTACGCCTAGCACCACTTTTAGTAGCACTGCTTTATAATAGAGCTTCGAACTGTCAGTGAGAATCTAAGCTTTTATATCTATTTATTTTATATATCTATTAGCAAGATGTGTTTTGAAACATTAGAAAATCCCATGAGTGCTCGTAAGAATTTTCCTATAAGCGTAAAACTGATTGTAATGAAGCATTTTTACCGTAGTGAATTAAACGATATCAATGCGCGTTGGTTGAATCTATTATTAATAGCTCTTACATAGACCTATTTTTTATCTTTCCACTCTCTCAGGTGCTCAGCTCTAATGTGTACGTCGTTTCTTGGGTTGGAGTTGTCTCTCCACCCATATTGGTTACACGCATATTCTGTAAATTTGAGAACTTAAAAATAGAAAAACAGGATTTTATAAAGGACCGACTAAAATTTTTAAAAATAGAAAGGCTGATTTTTTTTAAAAATCGATTCAAAAATTATTAAGAGTTAATCTTTTAAGGCAATTCTTTGTGTTTGTAAGTTTTAATAAGAATGAACAATGACAAACATAATTCTAAAAGAAAAATTATTTAAAAAAAAACCGTCGTCGAGGACCTACTTCAGAAATGCTTCTTTTATAAACAGATTCTGTGAAAGTAGGTTTGAATTCATTGGATGGTTTCAGCGTAATAAACACCGTATAGCGAGTCGGCTGAAAAATACAATGTAAATGGTTTTCCAAAATTAAAAAAAAATGCAGTAATAAGGAGAGTGAAAATACTTTAACAGAAACTATCAGTAGACTTACAATAAATTCCCATCAAATCAGTCAAGTAAAGATGAGCCTGTTCAATTCTGGAATGGACGGCTATTTAAGAACAAAACGACCTGAAGCCAGTGTGACAGACTCAGCAAAGCTTTGTCATGGAAGCAAGACAGTCAACAGAGATGGTTCTATATTTGCCTAGGGGGGGTTGTTTCTTAAAATAAAATATTACAAGGATGAGTTAAAAGTTTTGCAATATTTTGGTAAAGTACGAGTTTGTGACACATATACCACGTGACCGGAGCAGTTCAAGCCATAGTGGAAGGTACCTGCTGCAATTAGTAGTATTTTAGTAATTTGTGCGCTGATACATTGTGCGTATCGTTTCACTCCGTATGTGATTTGAAAACAGCTATGATGAACGTGCAACGTTGTCTAATTCGGGAACTTATACTTTACGATTTCAAATTCGAATTTCGAATGCCACGGAAGCCACCAAAACATTTGTTGTGCGAAAGGCATAAAAGCATGGAATCCGAGGCCGTGTTCAAAGTCATTGAAACAGTCCAAAATAATTAGTCACTTTCATAACCTCGGCATCCAGAGTTGCTGAATTAGGCTTCACGTTACCGAAACATTGCAAAACTTTTGACTCACACTAGTATTATCCTTAATGTAACTTGGAGCTTAGGTTTTCGACGAAAAAATTCATCAAATATGAATAGCATTTTTCCTCAGTATTAAAAATTTTCGTTCGGAATTACAAGAACGATTTTATCATAATTTTTTAAGAAACAGGAAATATTTCCTTCTAATATTTAAAATGTATTATCATAGAAATAAGAACTGTCATTAACAATTATTAATTTACAAAATAATCTCCTTGTTCTACAATTAGATAAAATAGTGAATGAAGTTATATTTATTTAGAATTATATTCAGTCGCTATTCTCTATGTTTTAATGACCTTAATTTGGAAGATTAAAGTTCAGTTTTATCCCAAACGAGTCGAGAGTAAATCATGTAATAAAATCTCAATGACTCACCGCTTCATTTGGAGCTGTACATTCTAAGCTTACACTCATAGAACTTGCTTTTTCCTGTAATGAGAACAGTAAATATTCAATTATTACTCATAAATGAGAAAAAAAGGCAAATTATCTCTCCCACCATCACTCCCACTGCCTCAAACACACCATGGAAGGAAACTGATTCGTGAATACACATCTGTTATAAAAATGAAAGCAGAAAACTAAAAAAAAAATACAATAAGGATAGAATAAGCGATTAGGACAAAACTGAAGACAATGATTTTATTTAAGAGTAATCTAAGTTTAACAATTTTTGTTTAAATGTTTGAACGTATTTTATTTTCAAAACCAGAGTTCAAGTAAATAATCTGGAAAACTGTATTCTCTGTATTTTGCTCAAAAACTTTCAAAGAAGTAGCGCTACGAAGAAAAATAATACAGACAAAAGTATAAAGGAAAACCCAAAAAAGAAACAATAACTAAATCGAAGATTCATCGTTAAAGTTAGGAATAAAATCAATCCACAAAACCTGGTTGAAATCAAAAGGGATTGTTGGACTTATACTAAGTTAAAACTTAAAAGTTTAAAAGTGAAAGTATATTTCTTACAAATTCTAATTTGGGTTACGAAATCCCTTCGAAAGTAAAAGTAATAAAGACTAGAAGTTTGGTAATATCCATCTGCAATTCATGTACCTTCGTCTGTACAATGTCACCCCAACACTGTTCAGTATTTCTCTGCAGGTTTAGATCGAAGTGCATATGTCCGGGATAGGTACACAAAAGAAAAAGAAAATGAAAACAAAATCTTGAGGATATGTCCCTTAACAGAGGAGGGGTTACACTCTGCAAAATGACGGTGTGTTGGGGGGGAGTTCTCCCTGTCGGCGAAATTCCCTTAACTAAACTAAATCGATTGCTAGGTTTTCGGGATTGGCAAGACTTTCTTTGTCTCTTCAGCGGATCTCTCTCGCAAACGGACAATGGTAGTATATATGTATTTTTCCAACTTCCGGGCCTTGTGTCACATATAGACTGAACATAGAAATATTCCTAGGACACCCGAAAAGTGTGATGATAAAATGGAAACCTTTTAAATCGCGATTTCGCTTTATCTGACCATCTTCATTTTGACTGAGAGAAGTGGATAAGTGGTTCACGAACAAAATAAATACGGCTACACACACACTCAACAAACCCACATGAATATGTCCAGGCTCCTCAATGGATACACACACACACACACACATATATATATATAGTCAACTCACGACTATACACATATCTCCACACGCACATATACATACATGTACCCACACCTATTTATGTGTCTACACATAAGCACACATATATGGCTAACTCTATATATTATCACACCAAATGTCCAAAGTGTCACACAGAGCAAAACAAAATTTCCGATATATCCCCTCTTCCTTCCACGGCAGTAAACAAAAGCACATTCTCAATTTATGATGAAAAGGCTCAATAAAAGGAAGGCAAACGTTTATTTCATGAATTATTTTGTTTTTGTTTTTTTTTTGTTGTTTTTGTTTTTTTAGCTGAACAACCCTGACTGGCGAAAAATTCATCTTATACGCTTAACTTTAAATTAAAAAAAAAGAGTTGAGAATCTCAAATTGGTAGAATTAAAAAAAGGAAAAGGGAAGAAAAGAAAAAATTAAGGAGGAAAAAGGGGAAAAATTGAATATATATCTTGGAGGGCGATTAGAAGGAAAACTCACGCTATTAAGATCATATACGTGTAGCATTCGAGATGTATAATTCCGTAACAATAAAACTTTGATCAGACCAGAGAGAGAAAAACCCCACGATGATCAAATATGCAACCTCCATAATCACTGTTACCTTGCCCCGGCTTGTCACTAGATAACAGATCTCGGGGGAAGAGGGTATTAGATGAACCACACAAGTGTATAACACTGGAAACGATGGTAATGTGAAGCAAAGTCGGTGAATCTAAAAGCGGTTCTACTGCGTGCGTCAACTGATGCTGAGCAAAAAAAAACTTAAAGGTCAACGATCAGGATCAAATAGGCCAGTAGAAAACTATTTTTACTTACCCATAAAGGCGGCTTCTATTGATGGGAATAAATAGCAACTAAATGATTACCATGACACTGATTCAAACCACACATACAAACTGCACCGCAATTCACGCAGGTAAATGGAAGATGCGCTCTATTGAGATAGGAGCTTTGGCCCTTGTGTTCGAAAAATCAGCAACAGAGTCCTTGTCAAACTTTTAAAATGCAAAAGCACAGTCAACATAGCGACTTTTAACGTTAGAACATTAGATGCAACATTGCGACTTTTAATTTTAGAGCATCAAATATAATAAACTAGCTACCTGAGCTAACAACTTCTGCAGTCGAGCAGAATATAGACATCATACGCGTGCAAGAACATAGGTACTACCGTAGAGAGCAAGATTTAAACTACCATGAATCCGGTAATGTTGCCATAGAAAAACACCGTCAATGCCACCATCAGAGATTTAGAAATGCTTCTTAGCCCACGTGCCTTAAACTCTCTAAATTGCATTGAGAAAATACAACCGAGAATGATGTGTACAAGATTTGATGGGTAATATCTGCATACAAAATGATCTCTTGCTATAGGTCCACCAATGTCAGTGATGAAACGGACATCACCACCTTCTATAACCAGATATCTGCCTTTGTCTGACATATTCCCAAACACAACATTCCGATCATCAGTGAAGAGATGAATGCTCATATATTCAGAGAAGAAAATAAAAAATTCTGTTAACACAACTCGCCAAACGGAAATGTTAGAAAACAATGGACTTACGCCTGCCCAAATAACTTTGAAGCATAGCTAGACCATTTATTTATTTATTTATCTATTAACTAGAATTAGGTAAAAAGCACTCTGAGCAGTGAAGCATCCTTCTCTTTTGAAGTAGTATTTTCTGGTCACAGAATCATCTCAGTAAAGATTCACATGTATCTACACGGAAATAAGAAACAAACATGTGAGGGTACACGATATTACTGTTACTCACTTGCTAATAACGATATTAGTAATCATTATATACTAAATATAAGAAACAAGTTTCGGAGACATCTGAAAGACGTACTTCATATGATGAATATGAAAACTTGGTTACCACTCATAAAGAAGCAGCCGCCGAGTGCATACTAACCAAACTAAGAGTCAAATGTCGAGTATCATGGGAGTCAATAGCAATTAGGGAAATAAGGGATAACATGAAAATAATATCCTTTCATGATAAAGGAAACCCAACAAACGCCAATGCACAGAAACTTAAGAATACCCAGAGAGAACTAACTAAAACATACCAAAAAGAATAACGAGAATACATTCAAGGCCAAATCAATAAAATCAGAAATTCGGTAGAAGATAGACAATTGTGACTAACGTTGCAGATAGTAAATGAAAATAGCAGAAGAAAAAGCGCCTTGAGAGCCGTGGAGAAATACTTCAGAAGTGGAAAAAATATTTCAAGTATCTGCTTGGGAACCCTCCTGAAATCACCGAAAAATCTCCCCAAAAATTATTAATAGCCCACTTGACGTCAATCTAGGGCAATTTCCGACGGAGGAACTTGACACAGTACTGAAAACAATTAAAAGCAGAAAATCTGCTGGCTTCGACGAAATACCTCTTGAAGTATGGAAGACAAATGGAATTTTATGACATTCATCTTCGATTATGGAACGCTGTGTATAAATAAAGCATACAGAAATCGATAAAACGCTGCATCCTCCCCTTCCTTAAGAAAGACGTTCTCGCAATCACTGAGAACTACAGAGGCATAACTCTTACTGCTATAGCTGCTAAGGTTTACAATGCCCTGCTTCAAGAAAAAGCCGAGAAAATTCTTATGAAAATCAGAACGGCTTTCGGAGAAATCGCTATTCATCTTCACAGATTCTGACTATCCGTCGAATCATCAAAAGAGTAGGAGCAAAATATCTCGAGACAGCACTATTATCGATAGATTTTTTTCCTAGGGGTTTGATTCCATACACAGAGAACAGACAGAGCAAATACTACTTGCATATGGTGTCCCCCAAAGAAATTGCTACTGCAATAATGATACTTTATAAAAATACAAAAGCAATGGTTCGCACACTCGATGGTGACACTGACTTCTTCGATATGCTCGTTGGAGTCTCATAATGAGATACATTAGCAATATACATGTTAATCATTCGCCTAAATTACGTACTACGGACGTGAATAGAGCTAATAATAAATGGATTCACATTCTCACAAAGACTTTCGCCCAAGCCGAATCGCTGCTGCATGGCACACATACACACATACATATATATATATATATATAAGTTTAAGTACATATATTTGTACATGATTAAATAAAAATAAACGTAGTTGATCACTTATAAAGGGTATTTATATGAAATATTTGTTCTTTTGGGCATTGGTCACAATTAATTTGTTGGTCTAAAGTTTTTTTTAGCAAAACCTTATCAACTCTCCTCCACTAATTCATTGGTTGGGTCCCTTTTATCTTACACTCTTAACTTCCCATTTTGAATAGCTTACACAAGCCCACATTGTTTGACAAGATGTATTTTATAGGAGGTTTAATGTTATGTAACTATGAATTTATCGTTTGATTAATGTAAAAGAAAAATATAATTTGATTTAAAAATTGAATCTAGTCCAACCTTCAATTCTTCTAAATCCAAAGTTTTTGCAGCCACCAGATAAAAAGAAGTGTTTCCTTTATCTATTCGGAAATAACCAGGGGGTGTTGCAGTGAAAATTTTCCAATTTTGGCCTTGTGTGTAGTTGATTTTTAACAGCATTGTACCTAGAGTGAAGGAAAAAAGAAAAACAAGATTTCAGTGTAAAAATTAGAAACTTCTCAAAGATAAATTCTACGGTTTGGAAGAATTCTCGTTTTATTTTAACAGAGAGATCAAACAGCCCTATAGTCTTTAACCTAATTAAATAGTATTGCACTAAAGTAACCAATTGTGAATTAAAGCATTAATAAAGAAAATAAAAAGCAGATGTCATGTCTTTCATGAAAACCTTCAAACATCTCGCCGTTTTTTGTTTTTTTTAGTTTTAGTTTTTCGATGAAACATTTTCAATCATTTATATCATTAATTTTATATTTTTTATCGATTTAATTCTGGTTTCTTTTTATCGTTTTCAGAAGATAAAACTGTTGGTATGAATAACCAGGCTTCTCCGAGGAAAAATGTGCGAGAGTTTGAGTCTCACTCAGAGATTATCCTTTATTGTTGTTTCCTATTCGTAGTGTTGCTCACTGTTGTTGAAGTAGTAGCTCGAGTATATTGCAGTAAAAAATATATACACTTACATTTTAGAACTGTCTATAACTATGTTGTATTTGTTAGGATTAGCTGCCGAAAATTTAGTACGGTTCCATGTACACTCAATTGGGTTTAAATGTGGTATCCATGAAGGCCAATGAAAGTCCTGTTTTTATTTTGTTTTTGTCAATTTGACCCCTTTCTCGGGGTCACAAAAAGGGCTTTTATGTCCGAGTCACTATTCCGACTGACCATGAGAAGGGAAAATAATTAAAAACCCTACCTTAATGGTGGTGTTGTGTTTTTTGTGCTTTTTTCTTTTTTTTCAAAACTTAAAACAGACACCCTAGTCTGTTGTGATCTTGGTCTTCGAGTTGATAAAATTCTGAGAAGAAAAAAGAAAATTTTCCTGGCAAGAGCCAGTCCCTCAAACGTAAGTTCTATAGAATGCAGAAAAAATAATCCGTTGCAATAGGACACACCTCAGACTTGTTTCCACAACAAACTCATAATACAAATGTGATTAGTTAGGATGGAACTTTTTTGTCGGTGGATGATACAAGAGGTGCCCGTGATGTAATGGTTATCGTCGCGGGAAATGGAAACGGCGACACGAGTTCAAATCTTGGACTGATTGCATTTCACATAGCACTAATACCCTTGGGAAAGGTATGAATCCAATTATTCTCCCTCCAGCTATGGGTAAATAGTAGAACAGACTAGGTTCTTCAGCCTTGGTGAGGCAACTAGTCTAGGAGAAGGAAAACTCTGAATTCAAACCTGTTAAACTCCGCTTAAAAAGATTGACTTTGTGTCATATACTGCCCGAGCGGAGGGGTTGGGTAAATATGATACAAGAGGATAAAACTATAGTTGACTTCACTACAGAATCCCAATTTAATTCTGTCATTTTATTTGTTCTGACCAAGTAGAACATTTCTTTTTTGAAATACAAATCAAAGACAAGTTTTATAAATTAATATAATTCCTTACATAAAGGACGTCACTTGTAGTATAGTGGTTGTGGATCAATTGACTAGCGAGTTCGATCTTCTCTGTAGTAAAGCTTAGTTTATAATTATAATTCTGCTAATTCTAAAACTGCCAGATGTACGGAGTTTTATAAGATTTTAGATTTGTCTTTTGAGTAATTGATGCAATATTTGCTGCCAAATTGAATAATTACTCACCTCAACATAAAATACTCTGTGCTTTTAATGAAACCTTCTTTCTCGACACCACACGCGTGAAAAAAAAACTAGCGTGAAGCTGACGGATGGCTCTAGCCAACCTTCAGAAATAGGTTATGATTTGTTTGGAGATTACGAAAATTAGAACCCTTTTCGCGACCTGTTATGGATCGATTGACTTGACCCCAACAAAAAACTGAGGAGCATTTCACCTTTTTAAATAGTTAAGTTACTGGTAACAAGGAGCTTCTGGCGTGAAATCGCAAACCATAAATATTTGTAAAGATAAGTAATTCGCTTTCGGTTAGTAATTAAGAAACGGGCATCAAAAAGTATGCACAGTGCGCTTTCCCACTTGACCAACCGTTGAAAATACGGCTAGCCAACCGGCAATTTTTTCCACACTTCTATTGACAGACCAAACTTACCATTTTCGGCATTTTCTGTTACAGACGCATCAGTATTTGGTTCTTGACACTTTTCAGACCCCGAAACTGTAAAAGGAAACTTATGTTTACAATTTGTAATCATGAGGTTGTAGTATGACTTGTAATTTGCTTTTGTTTAGATTTGAGGGGGGGGGGATTTTTCCTTCTTTGTTTTTTGTTTTATTTATTTTTGTTTTTTTTATCTGGATTTTTTTATTTTGTTTTTTGTTTGTTTGTTTGTTTGTTTGTTTGTTTGTTTGTTTGTTTGTTTGTTTGTTTGTTTGTTTGTTTGTTTGTTTGTTTGTTTTTTGCTTTTTTTTTATTTGATTTTTGCGAGTAGAGGGGAAATTGTTCAGTGTGTCAAAAAAAAAAATCTAAATTAAATTAAAATTGGAATGAAATCGTTTATCATTCAAAAATAGACGAAGAATCAAAATAAACAGGGAGCTTGAAGACGCTTTAAAAATTCATCTTGAGAACCTCAAACATTTACAAGAGTCACTCAAAGCTTTATATAGAGTACTGAGATTAATCTTCCGAATATGATTTTAAAATTTAATTTTGTCTGAATTCTAATAATGACTATGAGTGATGTGCTCTTCTACTCGATATCATCATACAATAGAATTGCAACATCAACACCAACAACAACAGCAACAATAATAATTAAATAATTGTGGTCTCAAAAAACTAATTAACTTTAATAAACGTTCGAAGGAAATCGAGAATATTATTATTGAACGTTGCTGTATTTCACTATAAAATCGCATTATAATAAACAATAAAAAATTAACTTCTTTACTTCAGACTCTGTGACCTTCAATTTGTGTGATACAAAAAAGACTTTTGGAGAATGAGTTTTATATCCCATGAAAAATTTACTACTACTACTACTACTACTAATAATAATAATAATAATAATAATAATAATAATAATAATAATAATAATAATAATTGGAAATGTGTGGAAGAATCGAGTCCATACACACCACAGCATTGTTTAGATCTGTTAGAATGCTCAGAAGGTTTCAGGAAACCAGAGGAAACTTGCTGTCACTCAGACTCCAGTAAAATGATAATCTATAAAACTTGCGAAAATTCAAAAGAAGAAGAATATTTACCTATTAATGTAACCTCAATGAGTAGGGCAAAAACAAACCAAGTCTTCATAAAACAGTATATCCTAGTTGTCTTCATTCTGTTCACCGTGGGAAATTGCTGTAAAAATAAACATAATTATTATAAACAACATCATTGAGAAGGGCATGATAATACCTGCTAGCTGAATGTATCCTTAAATCTATCAATTTCAAAATTTTTAAACTATATTTCGTAGGAAAAGTACAAATATTTTCACTACTCAATTATTTGACACTCTCTAAAAAATAAATGAAATTGATGAGGTATCGTAAAATATTTGCTTTCATATATATGTGATAGCTGAGAGAATAGAAGGGAGACGAAAGCCAACGATTGATAGATTGAACTTAAATATATAGTGTCACAAGTGATTCGCTGTTTAGATTTCATTCATACGAGAGTCATTCAATAACTTTGGAGAATTTTGACTGAGGAGTTGACAATAGGTAGTACTGTTTACAGTTGAACCTTTTTTAAAGAAAACAAGAATGATGGGTTTTTCATGTCCCAGAAGACTATCAGCATGACCTACTTTACTGATCGATGCTTCTGGAACTTTTGCCCTTCTGGTATGTTTTCACTATAAATGGACTATCTTTTTTACTCCGGCTCACACTGGTAAACCAATGTTTAGCCCATTTGTAAACATTTTTTGCTTAAAATTTGCTTCTCCGTATACATCACAAATTCTTGTGCATATTTCATTTGGTTTGCATTTTTCAGCCACCAAAAATTTCATGACAATTTCTGTTCACGCTTAGAGCACTCTGATTTCTTGCCATTTTGAACTGGCTTAAAAATATTTTTGCGAGATTAAAAAATTTTCACTAAAAATCAATTCGAAACAATACGATAAGGAAAAAATTGAAAAAATATATTATTTTGCTTTGTTTTTAATTCCCTATATTTATTGAATGACCCTCGTAATTTTCAATATATTTTTGACATTGAAAAAAACGTATATTCCATTGTACTAATATCTCGTCTCAAGCACACAACGAGTGTTACTATAATGCAACTGTGTTAGATTTGAGCTGATGTCAACCAATATTGGCAGAGCGGCTGATATGTTAAACATTCATCGAGGCAAAGACGAACTCAAAACTTGTCTTTTATTACATCCCATCTGCACTGCTTTCGCGTTGTCATTTAGTAACGTTCCTAGGGAATTCCTATTTTTAAAAAAGCAACTAAAAATTAAGATGAAGAAAATATTAGTCAGAATAAATCAAAATAATAATGCCAGATTAACCTTCTTCCCATATTTCTTTATTGCTGTCGTGTTGTTACTCATATTTGATCGAAATTTTGTCAATTTAAAGCAGTATAAGTATGAGATGCATTCACTAGATATCAAAACTAAAGCTGTATTTACCGAGACAAAAATTAAGAATGATGGAAACGTTTTCTTCGAAATGGTCACTCGTAACATTCAACACACGTACGAGAGTCGGCTAAAAAGTTCATAGGCTATTCAAGATACTTTCAGGAAAATGACCAAATGAGGTTTATATGAAGATTAGCCGAAAAATTCATAGGCTCACCAAGATATTCTCATGGAATGTGACCAAATGAGGTTTATTTTTCAACATAGTTTCCTTTGCAGACCACACACTTCTTCCACCAGTGTCACTGTGCTTGGATCCCGTTGATCAAAAATTTCATCGACAGCAGATATAACGTCATCATATGAACTTTTCAGCCGATGAACCTTTCAGCCCCTCTTTGTATTCCAATGGCTTTTCCGTTAGCCGATGTACTTCTGCAACTCCTCTTTTGATAAAGCTTATTTCTTTTCATATCCCCTACATCCTCAGTTCGTATTTTAAAGATGAGCTTTCTGTTCATCAAAGAAAACGCACAGACGAAAGAGTCAGATAAGTATTGAGGGTGTTGCACTTGCATAACTTTACTTACCAAAAAGTATAAAGACTGCAAATATTTACAAATCTGAAGAATTGGTACTGACTCTAGACTGCTATCTAGACACCAAGACATCTTCACTTTATCCAAAAAGTTGTTCACCTGCACACAAATCTTCATTTAGATTGTTAATTTTTTTATTTTTAAAATTCAAAGATTCAATCTTCATACTTTTTCATACTTGCCTGATTTATTGAATGACACTCGTATATATATATGTGTGTGTGTGTGTGTGTAAGATTGGCTTTATGCTAATTATTTTTTATTGCTCTCAACTAGTTTCGATCTTTGGTTAACATCCGGAGAAAACGTTTTAGTGGAAAAAAAGGTTAATTTATTGTAAAATTTGATTTATAATGAATTGATATGAGGTAACAAGAGACTAGTGATAAAGAGGATGGAAGATCAAATTGCTTGAACAATTGATTAATCTACAAAAAAAGTAATGCATCATCTTGATCAGCCCATCCTCGTGTACTCATGTGGACCTCTACAAATGAATTCACTAGTGTTGGCCTACAAGCAAAAACTCACATAAACCAATTCTGTATTGACTCTGTATGCCATTTAGGGGACCTGCCAAGAACGATGGCCAATAGGAACAGATAGCCAGAGAGAGGAATTCCGTGCTATCAGCACGCCTCGATGATGAAGAGAAGGCGTGACCTGCTAGATATTACCTCACCGTAAATGTCACATGTATTCCATATATATGAAAGTATGTGTTAGCCAGAAGGCTCTCTCTCTCTCTCTCTCTCTCTCTCTCTCTCTCTCTCTCTCTCTCTCTCTCTGTGCGCGAACGCGCGCGCGTGTGCTTTTACTTCTGAAATCACAAACATTCTCATGGCCACAAACTGATATAATTAAGTTGAAGGGAAAATAAAATGTCACATGGATTTTTCTGTTATTTTGTTGTTGTTTTTTTACCAAAAAGTATCTGTTAACAATAGAATATAAAATAAAAAGGGAGGAGTAAACTTCAGAAGACATGTCACAGCATAAAAATGTCTTCTTTTTATGTCTGAGTCTTGATAAGCAAATATAACCACATCAAAACTAAAGACCTTTCCTTCGCTTGAAAACAAAGAATTGGTATTTGAAAAATAAAAAACTTACAGTGAGATAAATCCAAATGATAAATATGGATGAGATTCTAATATTTCAGTCCATTTTTGCTTTCGCAAACAAACTAAGATTTTCTCATTCAGTTTCTGATAAGAACAGATGACCGGTAGAAAATTTAGATACATATTCGAGAAATTACTTTCTAGAACTACTAAGATGAGTCAAAATTTTTGCAATATTGTGATTACATGAGGCACTTTTGCCGAAGTCATAAAGATGGTGAACGACACAGGACTATGAAATGCCAAGTTCACCTGATACTCTCCGAGTGCTACTCGCCGGATTCGCCTTCATGGCTTGAAACACGGTCTCGGAATCCACCATTTTAAGTCAACCTCACCTTTCTTGATCATCAAAGTTTTCGCAGCCTAGGTTGGTTGGTTGGTTGGTTGGTTGTTAGTTTTTATGGCATATCAAACCTATATATATATATATATATATATATATATATATCATTAGTGAGATGTAAGACGCCCTAGAGAGATTCTAATATCAAAAAAGAAATAACTGAACGGTATCAATAAAAAATTTGTGATTCAATGTTTTTTATGATATTTTATTTTTTCGAAAACATTTTTTCGAATTTGATGAGCTTTTATAAAAGTTTTAAAAGTCTAAAAATTTGCAAATATTGATGGTTTTGAGATAAATATTCATTACATCGCAAAAAATCAAGTAAAATTACACTTTTTTTGCGTTCACATCTGGATTCTGACAATTTCAAAGGAGACCATTGTGTTGATTCTAAATAAATAAGATAAAAATTCTTGTCTTCTGCAAAACATTCTGAATTCTATTCTCACAAAAGGATTACTACAAAAATGTTTAAAGACAAAAAAACATTAATTATAAATGACAACGGCAGCCATACAAATAAACTAAATATTGGAGTTAAGTGAGCGACGAATGACCAGTTTCATGAGATGTGGCTTGAGGCAAGAAAAGCCTCATGAGTCATAAAACAGAAAGTTTTTGCCTACAGAAAAAATAAAGATCGTAAGAAAGTCAATTGTAACCGGCAGTGAATAAAAGACATCAAAATAAAAAAAGGGTGACATTTTAAAGACACACCTAGACCAATTAACGCAATTGGTATCATTAATATTTGTCTGTGTGTGTGTGTGTGTGTGTGTGTGCTTATAAACGGGTCTGCTGCGCGTGAATATGTCAGCGTTTGGGTTTCTGAATGTACCTAGGTGGTTTCCTTATTAATGTGTGCAAATTCGGATAAATAGGATGCATATACAATATTCTCAATGTATGTGTTTATGTATGTATATGAATGCAGATTGTGGGAGCTAGGGAGTGGTGAGTAGGTGATAAGAGATCGCGTATGTGTTTGGCTTATAAGAATATACTTGACAACTTCTCCGGACAAGCAAGAAATGACACAAGGTCAATTTTAAGCGGTGATTTGCAAACAGTTTTGAATTCAGAATTTCCTTTTCCTAGACTGGTTAAAGAACCCAGTTTGCTTGAGTGTTTAATCACTGCTGTAGGGAAAATGGGTTGGACGCACACCTTTTCCAAGGTTATTAAAGCTATGTGAGAAGCAAACAACCTCGTTCAGGGTTTGAATTCGGATCGCCATGTCCATTTCCTTCGACCATAACCTTTGCAATGGATTCAATTAATATTTCGTCTTTATTTAACCAAAAACTTCTTCAGAATGTTGGTGATTTCGTAGCGGTATGCATAGGTTGAACACTCGGTAGCCGTTCAGCGCATATATAAACAAAAGAAAAATTAAACATGTGCATTAAAATCCGCTCGCTTTCCCTGATATTGTTGATAGGTGTACGGTAAGATATCCGACTGGTGTAAAATCAGCCGGGTTTCGATCCTATCTTGAAACATCTCGCGTATCTAGCCACACTGATGAATTGGGATACAACAAAACACTCAGAGGGTGACAATATACATCTGTGTATGTGTGTGTGCATATATGTACACGTATGTGCATGTATATATGCATGTATATGCATGCATATATATAGATGTATATAAACATATGCATATATATAAATGTACAGTATGTATACACATAAGTGTATATATACATATATACGTGTATGTTTGTATATATGTACATATATGTATATATATATATATATATATATATATATATATATATATATATATATATATATATATTTATATGAACGTATATGCTATTGGCCTAAGTAGAGTGTTCGCTAAAGGTCCGGGAGACCGGGATTCAATCCCAGGTCGTCTCACCAAAGACTCAAAAAATGGTATTTGATGCTACATTGCTTAACACTCAGCATTATAAGGTACGAATCAAAGGTAAAGAGGAGCAATCAAAGGAAAGAAGTAGCGCTCTTCCCAACACCTAGGTGTAGTAGCTATTGAAAAGGAAGCCATCTGGTTACCCTCGACTAAGGTCGCCATCTTTAATTATATATACATGTATGTATGCATATGTACATTTATATATATCTATATATATATATATATATATATATATATATTGATGCTCATCGTAATAATGGTTACCGGTTTAGGAAATGGGCCCTTTCACCCGAGTTCACATAGTTTTAATATCCTTGGGAAAGTAATGAATCCAACTATTCTTTTTCCAGCTGTAAGTAAATTGTGGGTTCGGCTGTATTTTTTTAAATAGACCTTTTTTGCATCTTGTGATATATATATATATATATATATATATATATATATATATATATATATATATATGTGTGTGTGTGTGTGTGTGTGTGTGTGTGATTTACAAATCCATTACAAGAAGTTCTAAATGGTCACAATGGATTATGTTTTCTTTAATTGTTCTCAACACTTCACAGCTGTAAATGAAGTCAAAACTTTCATTAGAAAAATTTTACATGCACACAAAACTTTATACACAATCAACAGAATGTTAACGCTTATAATTGTATTTTTTGTATAGAATTATATGGTTTCAATTATTCTTATCGAACGCCAAAAATTTGCAAGCAATTATAGGGTTTCAAATATGTAATAAGAAGAATAATTAATAATTTGTAATCAATAGTAGTTTCAAGTAACGAGTCTAAAAATAAATAGTTTTCGTACAGTTGAATTAACCCCCAATCGGTTATTTAATGCTGAAACTTGATTCATTGGGAAATATTTAATTATTAATCATGATTATATTTTAATGGTTCATTGGAATTTCAAGAAATATACTTCTGTTTGACGAGAATCATTTGTTTGCATCCAGTTATATGATATCAGATATTCCCATCAAATATAATTAATTTGCGCACGGTTAAATGATTGCAAGAAATTCTCACATAAAAAATCCAATTTAATGATAGTCATTTGTTTGTTATATGGTGTCATGTATTCCTATCGAATTCTGATATTTTACAACATATCTGACCTATAGATGGGATCCTAACAAGTTTTACCAATCCGATTTAGAGTGGACCTGGAAGTAATGGTAATGAAATCGTGGATTATTCCACACTTCGAGAGATCCGGAACTAGATCCTCACGATCATATGCAGCTCAGTGTCATACCCAGGACACTTCTTGGGGTGGGGATCAGCCCCCTCTACAAGGGATACAATCAACATATTGTAAGCCCTGCTGACAGAGTAACTTTTTATAAACATTCCTTAGGGGTGTAGTTATTAACAATCGATAGGGAAGCTAAATGTCACGTTATTTAATCAATATCACTTTGTCTGGTACAATGACCAATTTCTGGAGGATCCGTAAATTTATATCACGGTTCGTCTGTAGGAATATCAGGCAATTGATACTAACCTTGGAGTAATGGTAATAAAATGATGGGTTATTCGACACTTTCTGGGCTCCGGAACTTGAGCCCCACCGCCGAATATAGTCATACTCGGAACAGTAAATTCGGTTTGGAAAAGTGTTAAATATTGCGCTTTAAGTTATTCGGTTGCTGCATTCTAGATGGCTTCGTAAAACTTACCTGCCAATAGTTTCTAGGATGGAAGGTGGTTTCACAGCAGAACAATTAGGCGACTGCAATGTTAACTGAGAAAACTGATCAGACAAAATTTATCTGATTCCATCTTCAAAGATCTCCACAGTTAACACGTATTTATCGGCTCCACTTTTCACAGACTGGAACCTTTCAACTGATTAATCATTTAGATTTATAGTAAAAAAAATAACGATTTCAGTCCACAACATAGTTTTTATTTTTTTTTATTTTTCGACCTGTGAATTTGACAAGTTCATTAATTGGGACACACACACACACACACACACACACACGTACGCACGCGCGCACACACACACACACACACACACACACACACACACACACACATATATATATATATATATATAGTAAAAGAGAGAGTCTGGAGAGAGATAGATGATTCTATTAAAAATCTAAAAGAACTGAACTCTTCTTGTACAAATATACTGACTAAATTGAGATTCGCTTGATAATAATAGATATTCCAAAAATATAGGAATATCCCGCAAAATCACTCCTTATCTACATTACGTGAACATCTATATTTATGGGTCACACCTAAAACACACACACATATACACACATACATTAGCACGCCACAGACTCTGTCTTTCGCACGAACAGATACTAATGAATTTACATAGTCAACATTTATTTGTCATACACGTATACATACACATTCACGCGAAAAAGATAAACAAATTAAAACAGGACGAAAAACGTATATTTATGATTTATTCTTTCTGACGTTCATTTGGCGCCGTTCATTTTCGCCTTCGTTCATTCTATTTGCCTTTCTCTCGTTTCTCCTTTACCCTCCCTGCCACTTACATTTGTTTTCTCTTTCAAACATACATTCACCTTCTCTGTATTTCATGTAATCTTACTCCTTCTCTATTTTGAGTGACTGCACAAAGAAAACTTTTTTTTAAAAAACACAGATTACTTGAATTTGCATACCTGCATACACACGTACATGCACATGTGCATGTCCCTACAGCTTGGTCCGGAGTGCTGCAGTAGAAAAAGAATGAAAGTAATACTTAAAAATTCGTCCATCATAAAGTTAAAAACTATTGAAAAACCTTGTTAATATTTAGGTGAGGTCATTTGGTTTAATGGCATATCCACCTTGGATGGTTATTTAATTCTAATTCCTGATTATATATATATATATATATATATATATATATATATATATATATATATATATATATATATAATTTGTAAGCGGATTGCTTATTGGTAACTTTAGTTTTAAGAGTTATAGTTCATTTGTTAGCCCAAAGTCAAATGGTTCCAAGTATTGCGATTTAACACAAATAATTGGTTGCGTTTTAAGGTATATAAACCCTTGAAGGTTATTTAATGCCAAATCTTGTACACACACACACACACTCATATATATATATATATATATATATATATATATATATATATATATATATATATATATATATATATATATATATATGTGTGATTTGTGATTGAATTGTTTATAGATAACATTTTTAAACATGCCAGATCTCATTTGTTTGCACACAGTTAAATGGTCACAAGTATGGATTTTTAGCACTAATAATTCTATCAAATATTTATCATTTGTTTGAACACAGTTATATGATTTCAAGTATTGCTATCTAATTACTAATCGTTCGATTTGTGTTCAGTTAAATTGTTTCAATTATTGTTATTCAACATTGGTAATTCTATTCATCAAGTGTTCTCATCTAATACAAGCAATTTGCACACAGCTATATGGTTTTAGATATCAACTCATAATAATAATCCTTAGTAAATAATTGTACAGTTCTATTTGATCTACAAATAGGACCCTTGCCCGTACCATCACTCCGAATCAGAGTTACCTTGAGAGTAATGATAATAAATGCCTTCTCCACATTCGACAAAGTTCCAAGACTGGAGCCATACTTTCAGATGTAGTTTAATGTCACACCCAAGAAACTAAATCGTTTCAAGTATTGCTATCTAATACTAATTATTCAATTTATTATTAATCATTTGTTTGCATGCAGTTACAAGAATATTAAATGATTAAATAGTTTTATTTCACCCATAGATGGGATCCAAAGAGTTTCTGCCCCTCAGGGCAAGAGTGGACCAGAGATTAATGGCAACAAAGAGGTACTTCACATTCTTCAAAGCTCCAAGAATTGAGCCTCGCCATCAGATGGTTTAGTGTCATACTCAGGACACTAGTTGGGTGTAGGAGTCTAACCCCTCTACAGGAGGTACGATCAGCATATTCTACAACCCCAGCTGATAGGGCAGTCAATGCTGTTTAGAGGGGGATTGGGGATTACAATTATATGAATGAATTTACTCTTGTAGTTAATAATACTGTGGGTGAGGCTTAAAAAATGTTTACTGTAACCCCCGCAAAAGATTAAGATCCCTTCCCTTCAAGAATGGGTGTCCTTGGTATGACACTCAATTGCATCTGATGTTAAGACTCCAGTTCTAGAGATCTGAAGAGTGTGAAGTACCTCCTCATTGCCATTACTCCCAGGTTCACTCAAATATGGAGTTGTAGTACCTGTTATGATCCCATCAAAAGGTCAAATAATTTTGTTCAAAAATTTCTCGTATTCGATAGAACCGTGTGCAAAAATAATCCTCTTAATAAACAACTTCACAAAAAATATTAATATGAACGTACAATGAATGTGATTCCTTAACATCTAAGCATAATATAACCGTAGAAAAGTTGACATGCCGTTAAAATCAATCAATCTTGTGGTTAGATGTATCAGTTCATTGATGTACTCATTCGATTTTTCTTTCCGTCCACTGGGAATATAGATATAATAAATCTATTCAAATGAAACTATTAGATGTGTAGTCAATAAAATTCCTCGCTAAAAAAATGGATGAATATATTTCGCTGTTGAAGCATTTTCTGAAAATATCGATCAAAGTCATAAATAAAACTAAAACAAATTTTTTGCGCTCGAAGTCTGTGTTCCCATTTTTGCTTTTGGGGGATTAGCTTCTAAAGCAAGTCAAAATTATTTCCTAAAATACGTTTTCTGGCACGTCTCTTTTTCTTCAATGTTGTCTTATCAATAACCACTCTCACGAAATAGACAATAATATTTTTAAAATCCTGCCGGTACATTGTTTGAAACAAATACTAATGTAAATCTTATTCTTTTTAAATCGACATTTTGTTTAGTTGAATCAAGAAAGCATTACAACACATTGATCCAAATTCCAAAGTATAACAATTAGATTTTACTTGATAAACAACTTGTTCATTAAACACTATTTCTATACATTGAGCTTGGTAAAACTTGAAAGAATCCAAAAACTTTTCTGCATGTAGAAAGATATATTCCAAATTTCGACAGTTAATGACATAGATTGTTTATTCTCGATAAATTACATATATGGACGTAATAGGATTTTTTGCAATAATAATCTGGCAGTCCAATCGGGTGGGAATGTAGAATACATCAACTGCATCTCTACAGAGGGGTAAAACTCTCCCAACGAGTGTCCTGAGATGACATTAAACCATCTGATAGTGAGAGTCCAGTCTTGGAGCTTTGAAGAATGTGGATTACCACTTCATTGCCATTGCTCCCAGGTCCACTCTGATCCGTGACCCGGAATGGTAGCACCTGATAGGGTCTTATCTATAGGTCAAATAAAACTGCTTATATTTACCTTGTGTCCAAACAAATGGCTTATGCTGAATCGAATTGTTAGAAATAGGACAGTTTTATCATTTAACTGTGTGTAAAAAAATGACTGATGTTTAATCGAATTGTTAGCGATACTTAACAAAACTTGGAAGCATTTAAATGCGCGCTAACAAATGAGTAATGTTGAACAGAATTACTTGAGTTAAATAGCAATACTTGAAACTTTTAACCATTTAACTGTGTGCAAATGAATTAATACTGTTGAGTAGAATTAGTGATGGGTAGCAATACTTGTAACCACTTCACTATCAGCAAAAAAAGTTATTATTATTAGTGATAAATAACTATAATTGAAACTATTTCACTGTATAAACAATAGCAATACTAGAGTGCCAACAAATTAGTCTTAACTCATTTAAAAATGAAATTACCCACAAAGAATTCACTCACAAATCATATGTATATCCATTTAACTGTAAGCAAATAAATCCTTAATAGTAAATAGAATAATTCGCGTTGGATTGAAATACTTGAAACCATTTAATTCTATGCAAGGAATTATCTTAACCCCGTTTAAAAATGTTATCAACAAAATGTGTTTACAAATCATATATATTTCATATATATATATATATATATATATATATGAGTGAGAGTTGAAGCACAAATTATTACCGACACGGACTACGCTGATGACATAGCACTTCTGGCAAATACACCAGCCCAAGCCGAATCCCTGCAGCATAGTCTGGAGAAGGCAGCAGGCACTATTGGCCTCCATGTCATATGCTTTAATCAAAATCAAAGAGGAGACATCTGTAACCTAACAAGTGGTTCCTTGAAACTAGTAAACAGATTCACCTACCTCGGAAGCAGCGTTTCACCAACAGAAATTGATACGCGACTAGCGAAGGCGTGCTCAACTATCGATAGGTTATCGGTCAAATCCGAAGTCAAACCTATCCTATAAAATAAAACACTATTTTTTCCGAGCTGTGGTCGTGTCCATACTACTATATTGATGCACCACATGGACGCTGACTGGGCGCACAGAGAAAAAATCTTTACGACAATTGAACAAGAATGCTAGGAGGTGTATTGAACAAATCCTGGAAGCAACATCCTACAAAACAGCAGCTGTACGGCTACCTACCTCCCATCTCTTAAACTATTCAAATCAGACAAACAAGACATGCGGAACACTATTAGAGTAGTAAGGCGAACTCATGAACAACGTTCTCCTGTAGATCCATTCATACGGACGAACAGGTGATGGATGACCAGGTAGTACTTTACTGCAGCTCTGTACAGACACAAGATGTAGTCTAGAGGATCTGCTGCATGCGAGAGACGATAGAGACGAGTGACAAGAGAGAGTCAGGGAAGTCCGTGCTAGTGGCACGACATGATGATGATGATATATGTATGAACAGGAATTGGCATTAAATAACCTACAACGGTTGATATGCAATAAAAACAAACCAAACCAATCATCTAATTTTGATATGCAAATTTGCATTGTACAGAACGCATTAATTATTACTTCAACAGAATTAGGGAGTACGATTTAAATTATAGTATTTACTTAACCCCTCTGCACGAGCAAGATGCAACGCAAAGTTAATTTTTAAACAAAATTTAATAGATTTGAATTAAGAATTTTCATTCTCCAAAACCGGTTGATATACTTAGATTAAAGAGTCGAGTCTGCCCTACTGTTTGCCTATATCTGCAGGGAGAATAGTTGAATTAATATCTTTTCCAAGAGTTTTTGTGCTATTTGAAATGTAAACATCTTCATCCAGGTTTTGAACTTGGATCACTGGAACCATTTCCTACGACGATAATCGTTATCCTGCAAGCGCACCGATATTCAATTCAATTCAAATTACTGAGTAAAAATTCATTTAAATATATCTAAAATGAATTGTCAAATTACTGACGGCAGTAAAGTGAATGGTTTCGCACTCCCCGTCTTGTAGAAATTAATTCAGTTGGATGTCTTATAAATAACTGTTGGGTTCCTGTCTTGGTATAAGCCATAAACATCTTTCTGACTAAAATGAATTACCATCAACGTTGCTTTCTGGGAAAATGAACCTTCTCATTACTATAAAAAAATAGTTAACTCATGTAAAGCATTAAAATACGATGTCTCCAGCAAGGAAAAGAACACCATGCCGATCTTAGATTTACTATTTGAATTTACATATTTGGAACTTTACCCTTTCTGGATTTAATGCTTAACTGGATTATATAATCTTTATTGATTCAATACTTGATACTAATCGTTTGTAAGTTAACTAGCACTAAACACTTTTTACTAGTTTATTTTCTATCATGTCTTCCAACCATAACGTTATCGGTAAATGGAAAGTAAAGATGCGGGAGTATAGATGCAAAAAGAATATAGCATCATTTGACTACGGAAGAATTGGGGAATATGTGAGTTCCGGTCAAACATTAGCAGCGAGTGAAAAGTGTGAACAACATCTACATGTGATTGAGGAATGTGACTGCTGGCGACTAAAACGAAGGATAACCTCCCAACGAAGGGTAACACTATTACAAATCCTATTCCAATTGGTGTCGCCCAACACATTAGAACTGTGGGGGTTTGCCCATAGCATAGCGGCTAACATGCTCGTAGTAACGAATTCGAACTCCAGTTGCGCTATTACGTTCACTTTATAAATAATAATATCCCAAGGGAAAAGCATGGGTCCGCTATCTACCTTTTCGCATTAAATAATTCACGAACATTGATATGCCATTAATCAAAGAAGCCAAATAATAAACCAGTGCTATGAGAGCCTGGCTCTTGGACCGTGCAAAACTGTGAAGACGAGTTACACTTATTGCTCTTTCGTACAGACAGCCAAGTGAGACTATGGATCTAGCTTATCAGCAAGGTGTTGTGCAAGCTGATGGTGGCTTTATAATCATGTAAAGTGAGTTCTATTGGAGTTCGCAAGAACTACGAGTGAAACTGGATTCTGTTTTGACAGGTGTGACATATGCAGGTCTTGTTTTATTCCTTTGCACTTGCAATGTTTCCCAGTAGAAATGAATTTGTCCAACAAAATAACACAATCCTTCAAAATGCTATCCTTGCTGCGAAACATAAAAAACACAATTCAGTTATAAAATACTCAAAAATTTTCCTGGATAGGGCACTCTCATCACCGGGAATTTGTAGACACAATATGACCCGTTGTGTAGGCAGAAAGTCTAACCAAACTAAATAAGAACGCATAAAAATAGATTACACTTATTTTTATCTTATTTTAATAATACTAAGGATTGCTTTTATTAAGTTTGATAATAAAAGAATAATATTAGAAATTAATTGCACTTAGTAATTATTTATCAAATCCAGTTTTGTTCAAACCAGAATACAAATTATCTACACCATATGCTATGTAAACTTTTATTTCTTTATATATATAACACATTACAGGATTTTAAACGCATTAATCCCACAGGCTTGTCTCGCTCCTGGTTTTCTAGGGGTTTGGTGTTGATGCCAAGTGAGTGTTGTTAAGCTGAATCGCCTGTCTTAGAGTTCATTACCTTAAGCAATACCTGCTTTACGGGATTAAGTTCATTGCTTGACGCCAGAGCCGCCCTAATATGGAGAATGCCGAAAGAGCCAAGCATTTTTAAATAGCCACGCATGAATGTTGAGTAGTGCGTGGCTCTATAAAATGACCTTGCCTCACCTCCTGGCTTGGGAAGTCAGTTAAATACCCCTTAATACTACGGTCTTACTTCCTTGTTTTTTGGGGACCACCTGGCGTTTGCGTCAGTTGAGTGTTATGCTGATCGCCTGGTCCGGGGGTGCATTCGCCTCAGCAACACCTACTTGGCAAGGCTGAATTCATCACTTGGCACGTAAGCTGCTCCAATATGGAGAACGCCGACAAGATCAAGCATTTTTGTGACGGCTATGTATGTTTCTACTCGTGTGTGGCCCCGATATTAAAATGGCCTTATGTCAAATCTTATCTTAGTTGGAAGTCAGTTAAATAGCTTAATACTACGAGCTTGCTACTCTGGTTTTCTGGGGGGGTCGCTTGGCATTCCCCCAGGTGTATGTTATTAAGCTGATTGCCAAGTCCCTGGGAGCCTTCGCCCCAGGCAATACCTGCTTAGCAGAGCTGAGTTTATCACCCCAAAAGGCGGAATGCCGACGGTGCCAAGCATTTTTTGTTATAGCCACCCATGTCTTGATTCGTACGTGAATCCCCACAATAAAATTGTTGTATATTGACCTTCGACTCGGCCAGACATACCATTCCAAAGATGCGGAAGTTGCATATTCCATTGGTGTAGGCGGGCTGGGCTGACAATATGGGCCAAGGTAAAATCCCGCGATACAGTCATGGACTGTTGCACCAGAAGAGAGTGTCCTGTGAACTACATGAAAGTTATTTCCGCTCGATGACAATCAAACATGCCATTCCAAAGACAGCGGAAGTGACACATTTCGTATGGCCAGTCATGGGGAGATATTGAGTGGGCGATTGAACTATTATATAACTGGGTAAAGACAGGAAGTCAGTTAGTTTGGAGACCCGTTGGTGACAAGATGCGGTAAAGAAAGCCCGCACCCAGCAGAGTTGGTCCCCGGGCCTCCGGTTGAGCAGCCCTGGAGAACGAGAAAGACACAACGCTGATGGCCATAAGAGTGGGGGTCAATATATTGCAGTTCTGTTCGGTCTCCAACTCCCTTTCACACACAAACCTTTCAAATAAAGTGAGAGGTATATTTTTTTAAAGAAGTCTTCGCTCGTCTTTATTCTTGTGTCGTTGTGTTCTGCATGAATCTGCATATGAGTATGCAACAAAATGACCTTGTATGAAATCCTGAATTGGTGGGAAGTCGGTGAAATATCCTTTAATACAATGGGCCTGTTTTGTGGCTAATCTAACTCAACTAAACTTTTATAGAGACAGCGTTGATAAATACAAGATATTAATTTGGATTAAATCATGATCATTTAAAAATCATTGAGATTACAGACGGACAGACAAATAATTTCCATTATAATAAGATATACATGTGTATTTGCTTTTGTGTTTGTGTGTATTAATGTTGACTACATCATCTCAAATAAAAAGAAAGGATGAGAAGGATGTAAATGATTATAGAAAGAAGAAATCGTATTAATTGTTGATATATGAAAGCAAGTATAGACCACGTAACGAATGAAGTGGAATAGTTGTTAAAAAAGTTAAGGAAATTTGTCAAAAATTATTCATAATAATTTCGAAAAATGTTGCTTACGTTGAATCTCTTTTTCTATCAAAGTAAACAAAAAAGCAGAAATAATTTTTTTATGTTTTGAAGGAGAAAAAATTATATTCTCTAAGTAAATAGTATTTGTTATGTTTATTCACAATGAGAACGTAATTAAATGTGCATTTACACAATGATTTCTTTCATAAATTGAAAGATTATAACATGAAAATGTCACTGTTCGTGCAAAGATAAATAACATGACAACTATGATTATTTTTATCATAAGGAATTATATTCTGTAGACGCGTTGCTACCCTAGAAATCCGTTGCTTCTTGGTTGTGTGCTGTGAAGCTCAAGTAACTAAGAAACGTTAACAACAGAATAAAATGTCCGTCTGTTTAGTGTCAATAATTGGTGAGTAGTTTTTGTGGGCTGGTGCTTCCAAAGCCTGGACACATGGATATGTCCTCAATCTTCGTTGTACAATTAAGTGTATATTAATCTTGTAGACGACGAGAGGTCTGACTTGGATTGAATTAATCTGAAACTTCTTTGATGACTGAACGGTACTCAAAAAAAAGTGTGACATTAGTTGATAAACAACGAGTAATATTTTATAAGGAAAAGGGGCGCTATTTCACATGTCTATATAGGACTGACAAAGAAAGGTTATTTTACGCTTATTTTCTTGCTATTAATTTGGCTTGTAATATCGTGTTCACTTAATAACATGACAACTATGATTATTTTTATCATAAGGAATTATATTCTGTAGATGCGTTGCTACCTTAGAAATCCGTTGCTTCTTGGTTGTGTGCTGTGAAGCTCAAGTAACTAAGAAACGTTAACAACAGAATAGATTGTCCGTCTGTTTAGTGTCAATAATTGGTGAGTAGTTTTTGTGGGCTGGTGCTTCCAAAGCCTGGACACATGGATATGTCCTCAATCTTCGTTGTACAATTAAGTGTATATTAATCTTGTTGACGACGTGAGGTCTGACTTGGATTGAATTAATCTGAAACTTCTTTGATGACTGAACGGTACTCAAAAAAAAGTGTGACATTAGTTGATAAACAACGAGTAATATTTTATAAGGAAAAGGGGCGCTATTTCACATGTCTGTACAGGACTGACAAAGAAAGGTTATTTTACGCTTATTTTTTTGCTATTAATTTGGCTTGTAATATCTTGTTCACTTACAAACACGTACCGACACACACATGCACTCACACACACACACACACACACACATACACACACACCTACACACAAACAAACAAACAAAAACACGCACGTCTACAAAACTATAGGTAAGCACCCACATAGAAACACATACGAGGATGGACAGAAAAGTTCATTGGTTGAAAGATTCATATGATGACATCATATCTGCTGTTTATGACTCTTTGGCAAACGGCATCCAAGCACTGTAATATAAATAGATGAAATTTCTGGATTACAAGAGGTACTTTGTTGGAAAATAAACCTCATTTGGTCACATTTCCTGGGAGTATCTTGGTTAGCCTATGAACTTTTCAGCCGACTTTCATGTGTACACACACTTAATAGAGCAAGACAGATGTATATGTATGTGTGTGATACGGCAAAAATTTACGAAATGACAATTCTATTAAGATTAAATTTTAGTATAATTTATGAAAGAAATTTGCATAATTTATGAAAGAAATTTGATACTGGACATCAATTCTCAACTAAGATGTCATTAAAAATAGGACAAACTTGACTGTTGATGGTGCGCTCACAATGAAATGCTTATCATCACAGGAAATGGATACCATGCCCGAATTCAAATCTTGGACAATATCGGAGTGGTAGCACCTAAAAGGCTCCCATCTATAGGTTAAATAGAACTAAACTGCGTACTTATGCTAAACTGAATTGTTTGAATTAGAACTATTTGATTAAACTGAATAACTTGAAATAGAAATGTTTTTGACCATTAAACCGTGTACTTACATTTAAACTGCGTACTGCAAAACTGAATTTTTTGAAATTGAACGGTTTTTGACATTGAAACTGTACTTACGCTCAATTGAATTGTTTAATATAGAACTTTGTAAACATGTAACTGTGCGTAAACAAAATCAATACTTATATTAAACTGAATTGGTTGAATTAGCACTGTTTGAATAAACGGAATAGCTTCAAATAGAAATGCTTTTGACAATTAAACTGTGCTCATGCTAAAATGAATTGTTAGAAAGAGAACTAATTATTTGTATAAAACTGGATTTGGCATTAAATAACCTACAAAGGTTGATATGTCATAAAACCCAAACAACCAACCAACCGACTTGGACGAGACTGATTACATTTCAAATAGCGCTAATACCCTTGGGCAAGGTATGAATCCAACTATTCTCCCTCCATCAATAAGTAAATTGTTGGGCAGACTGTACTCTTTAATCTTAGTATGGCAACCGGTCAAAAAGAAGGAAACCTATGAAACTCAGCTTAAAATTTACCTTGTGTCACATCCTACTCATGACACAGGGGTAGGATAAATACATACTTGACTGTTTATTCGTTCTATGTTGTAATAAAAAAAATTGGGCCAAAAGTCAAGATCAGCTTGGACAAGAATTTATTGGGGTTTGTTTTTCCATGTATACATATTCATAAAATTTTATATGTATAATGGACAAAAATGATACAAATAGGAATAATCTTACTTCGTAATCATTTTTTGAATTTTTATTGTCTACTAATAGTTTTCTCCTTAGTTCATTGTCAAGAGAAAAAAATTTTGAAGAAATTGTCTTTTAAGCTGATATTCCCCAAAAGAGCCGATGGAAAATCAACGAGGAAAGTAGAATATCCATACGCCCAAAACGTCTTCGATTAACTCGAGGAAGTCGGAACAGGACTTTGTATCAATGGAAAACGGTCATTTGATTAAAAAAAATCTCGTTTCTCCTGAATAATGGAAATGGCACGGCATTTGTTCGTCGTGGAGAAGTGAAAGAACCAAGGTACACACTGTGGGAAAATAGAAAGTCAGCGCTGACTCTGCGATAGTTTTGAGAATCATTTTGCTGGCACACACTGGGCCCTATTATTCATATGTAAGGTACTTTATTGCCTTCCACAAATCTCAACACCATTAAACACTATCTACATCCTATTTAGTTTATATATATATATATATATATAATTTTTATAACATATATATATATATACATATATATATATATAATTTTGGTATGTGTTTGTTTGTCGTTCGTACATCACGTGATCGAAGCAGTTCAAGCCATGATGGAAGGTACCCACTTTGGTTGATAGTAACGTGGTTGTTGGTTTACAGACTCGTTGTGCAATGCTTCACTCTGTGTATGATTTCAAAGCGTCACAGATGAACGTACAATGCAGTCTAAGCTAGGAACTTATAATTTACGAGTTTAGACTGGACCATGGAAATAAAAAAAACATTTGCTATGCAAAAGGTAAAGGTAAAGTTAATCTGATAGTTCCTGAAATTTCGCACCGGTTGCGAAACATTGATAATCAGGCAAGGCCTGGTAAACCTATAGCCATGAATTCTAAGCTCGTGCTCCCAGCCATAGATTCAAATCCGGCGAGAACCACTCGGAGAGTATTAGGCGAGCTGAGCATCTCACTGTCCAGTGTCATTGATCACCATCACGAACTTGCCAAAAACATCTGGAGCTAAAGAACTGTGCTTCTCGTGACCAAAATATTACAAAACTTCAAAAAGCTATTTGAACCTAATCATTTCTTTCTTTGACATTTCTCTCTTTAATGTTGTCGCAATTCATCTTTCTTTCTTTTCTTTTTAATTTCTATCTTGATATTCACCTTTGTCTCAAGTTCTGAAATGAAGTATTAATATCCTTTTATGAATTCTTCTGACTAGTGTCCAGATCGATATTACTTCGATCGCCTCGTTACAACCGATATCTTCACCTGCCTTCCTCAAACGTGCATATCCTCAGATAATCTACACTTCCTACTGGATAAACAATAAAATTTTCTTTGACTCCTTAAACTTTTTGTTTTAAACCCTTCATCTACCGTTTTATATTTCATATGCCATTTTCTTCAAATCTGATTATACAAATAAATAAGTTTTTAATACTCGTACATCTTTTAAGTAGAGGAATTGTATTATAAATTAAATTAGCATGACCAGAAAATCCGGCAAATACTGTGTGCGATCTACAGCTGTTTAGACCTTTTTGTTACTCATTTTTCAAAAAGGTCAAATTATGTTCCATGTTTGTATTTTCATGCACCCGAGGTACATTCATTACAGACGGAATTTTTCTGATGTAAGAAAAGTTGTCAAAACACAGTTTACCTATATCAGTAGTATTTTTTTATGTTTTTCATTTTTTTTTTACCACAAAGTTAACTGGTTTTATTATGATCAATACATATTATTCCATGCATATCTATAGTATATTGTTCTAATGAAGATATGAATAGATATTAGATATATTTCAACGAAATTAAGACAGTTTCTACATGGCGCCACAGTGTAAATTTTCAGAAGAATAAATTGATATAATTCATCTTGATTTGCTTATATATATATATATATATATATATATATATATATATATATGAAGAAAAATATTGAAAAACAAAGTAATCCAAAGTGAAGAATTTAATATCGAAGAAAGTCGATGTTATTAGGTTTTGGCTTCAATAAACCATCAACAGGACTTAGAGATGTTATGAAGTGTTATTAGATCACCGATAAATGCTTAACGAAATACAAAACAAAACAGAGATTATATATACAGTAAAAGGGGGCCTTGACCGTCTGATCAATAAGTTAGCGTTCATATTTCAGAAATATCATGTGACTGTGTGAGGTAATTATGTAAAACAAATGGAACTATCAGGAAGAAGAAGAAGAAGAAGAAAAAGAAGAAGAAAAAGAAGAAGAAACTGAGAAGAGAGAAAAAAGGAAGAGAAGATAGTGGAGAAGAGGAGGAAAGGGAAAGAATCATAAGGTAAAATAATGTGTGTTATTCTTCCATCAACATTACTAGAAATTATTTCTGACGCTGGTGTTTATTGTATTCCGTGCAAAGACGTAAGTTGAAATATATTGGCGAAACTTTGATAAATTTCAAAAAACGTATATACGAAGATAGGAGGTATATTTGGGTCGGTAATTTTAATAATGCACATCTTCAACATATATCTAAAACTGATCACAACTTCGATTTTAATGCAGTGTTTGCCCATATCCAGAACAAAAGATTGAAACAAATTTTTGAAATCGGTGCAATTTCGCTTTGTCGGTCGGTTAATAATCATCCGGGCTTTTTCAACTGATTTATTGAAACCGAAACATTATTACGTCGACTTTCTTTCATATCCGATTCTTCACTTTGGATTACTTTCGATATTTTTCTCCATGTTATCGGATTACTTTGCATTATCTACTCACACACACACACACACACACACACACACATATATATATATATATTCACACACACACCAGTGAAAATTTGGGCCAAGATCAGGGATAAAATTAACTACATTATAAACATCATTAGTAGAATCCTATTTAAAAAAGAAAAACAAGCATTAAATTATGATTTAAGAGAAGTTTCACATTTAGAAAGGAAATGAAAAAATAAAGTATATAGAGCAAATGAAGTTTCTTTTCAGCCAAATTCAACACCATTTTGCACATCTTCATGCACGCGCATTTCAGTATCTTTAATGGTATATCAACCTTCGTTGGTTATTTAATGCCAAGGCTATCCTTGTGGAACAGTAGTGATACTATTTAACCTATAGCTGATAGGTAAAGGGGGTTCATACCTTTCACAATGGTATTAATCTGAAAGTGAAAATGATAGCAGGAGTGAAGTTTGAACTCGCTTACAACGGTGGCGCAGTCCAGCACGTTAGCCACGAAGACTCCCCTCTGTGTGTGGGGGAGGGTGGGCGTGCGCGCGCGATAAGTAGTCAGTTTAACTATCAGGCCAAACTTGAACGCATGGGCCAAACTAAAAATACCCGAATGTCACGCAAACGTTCGATTCCTCCGATAATCTTTCTTTTCTATATTGAAAGAGGTATTGCCACAGGATTGGATCTTCGGAACCAGGTTTTCTTTGTTTTTGTTTTGGTTTTGTTTTGTTTTTCGTTTTTGTTTTTTTTTTGTTTTTTTGTTTTTTTGGGGGGGGTTTAAGAGCATGCCTAAGGACACACTCCAAACCCGTGTGTATGTGTTTGCGTGCGTGCGTGCGAATCGAATTTATGGATAGAAAATTGAGATTTAATTTCCACTGTTTCAAGAAATGGTGTCTCATCTAATTGACTATTATTGCACAGTAATCAACAACTCTAGTTACTTCAATTTTCATAAGGAAAACTGGTTGATGCGTGCGGCCTTGTGCTACATCTAAGCAAAAAGCTTAGTAAATTACCACATTCTTAAGATAAGTGACAGATACTTTCCTTCACTTTGTCTCCTTTTCACTCGCTGCTCTCCCTGCCTTCCCGTCTGTTTCTCTCTCTCTCTCTCTCTCTCTCTCTCTCTCTCTCTCTCTCCTCGACCCATTCGTTTTTAGTAGCTGACCATTAAACTGAGATAAGAGTCTACATTTGTAATTTATAAATGAAAATGACTGTTTTAAAGTGAATGCGAGTCGAAATGCCTATCTTTTAAATTCGATATCTGATATCTATAATAATGCTCTTCCTTAAGAAATCTTTTATTTTCCTAATTTCGACAATTCTTGTTGCTAGCGAAAACTGTCGGTGACACAAATAAAAAGTATTTTTACCCCTTTGCAGGCAGATATATATTTGTTAATCCTTGTAAAGTGGGTGAATTACTTTCAGAAAATTTGCAAAATAGAAATTATGTTCAAATAAGTCAATTAATGATATACATATTTTAAAAAATCGAATAAAACATTATAATTTCATCATCATCATCATGTCGTGCTGGTAGCACGGATATCCCTGACCCTCTCTCGCCACTCCTCCCTATCATTCATCGCCCTAGGCAGGTCTTCAGGACAACATCCCGTACCCTCACATAGCTGCTGAATGTATGTTCGTGCTGGTCGTCCTACTTTTTGCACGGCCATGTGTGCGGGTCCATAAGAGTACATCTCTTATGAGTGCTTCTCCAGCAGTGTCCTGCATGTCTGCAGAGTACAATATCATAAAAAATAAAGTACTAACTTTTAGTTATGTTATTTTATAAAAGGAATTGTAAACAATCCTATACCACAGCGAGGCCTCTACGCGATATTTCTATCGATTAATATTGAATTGGTCAACGAACAATCAATAGAAAAATGCCTTTCATTGAGCTAGTGCACGACAAAGATTTCACTCTGTCTGTATACCGTCGGCGACAAAAATGTTGCTCTGCCTGCAAGAGGGTCCATTAAAATTTTATTGATTTCCTGAACTTATTTCTTCAAATTATGTTATCATCGTCTTGTCCTTCTGTGAAATACAGAAGCAACTATATATATATATATATATATAACCTGTCAATGATAACATAATACAAAGTATTTGCAACTGAATATTATGGACGATCCTCACTGAATATCCTATATTTGTGGCTTTGTGTCAAACCCATGCTTAGTTTTAAGCCTCCTGTCGTGACATAATGGTTTGCAAGCTAGTTTTGCCATTAAATAATAAGTTCGAACATTACTGAATGCCCAATATTTGCTGCCCTGTGCCAAATCTAAACAGTTTAGTTTTTTTATCAAGCAGTAAGTGACAACTTAGTAAAAGCAGATACGATAAGCAATCTAAGGCCTATGTATCTGACTACGCAAAGTTTAGTGAACAACATGAAACCTGGTAAATTATATATTTATTTCTGCTCTATCCTGTATGTTATTTTGTAATTCGAGGGTTACAAGAAAAGTTCACAGGCTGACCAGTATATTCTGAATAGAATGTGACCAAATGAGGTTTATTTTTCAACATAGTCTCCTTTGCAGTCTTCACAATTCTTCGATGCCCGTTGCCGAATGAACTTTTCAGCCAATGAACTTTTCAGCCAATGAACTTTTCAGCCCATGCTCATAAGTCCCAATCTCCTTATTTTAACACTTGTTTCACAGGACACATGCAACTCCAACAAAGCTTAATAAAACAATAAATTTGTAATGGTTATATGATAAAAAAATAGGATATTTCATCCTACTAAAAAAAGTTATATTAATGAAGCATTTCAAAATACACATTTTTATTCATTTCACTACGTGTCTTCTCATTGTATATTATCCTGTTGCGTGTTTACTACTCATTTTATTTCAATAAAAAAAGAACAAAGGATTCCTCCGACTACCAACACATTCATCATCATCATCATCATGTCGCGCCGCCTGCGCGGATATCCCTGACCGTCTCTCGCCATTTCTCCCTATCATTCATCGCCTCCGGCAGGTCTTCAGGGTTACATCCCGTGTCCTCACATAGCTGCTGTATGTAAGTTCGTGCTGGTCGTCCCACTCTTGCACATCCATGTGTGGGGGTCCACAGGAGTACATCGCTTATGAGCTCGTCCTTGCTTCTCCAGCAGTGTCCTGCGTGTCTGGTTCGTCGAACTTGTATAGTTTTTGTGATGGGGGGGCAAGTGTCCGTATAGTTGGAGTCTCGTGGGGTGTTGTCGCCAGGACTTGTTTAATACTGCTCTCAACATTCTTGTGTAATTTCCGTCCAGCCTCCTCTCCAGCCGCTTCGTAAGCGTCCATGTGGTGCATCCATATAGCAGTATCGACACAAACGCTGCCTGGAAGAAACTGCGTTTCATTTTATCAGTTAGGTCCGACTTCCATATGATCGAGAGCCTATCGATAGCTGTCCATGCCTTCGTCAGTCGTGTGTCGATGTCTTTCTCGGTTGATGAGACGCTGCTTCCTAGGTAGGTGAATTTGTCGACTAGTTTCAGAGAGGCTCCGTCTAGTGTGGCAATGTTGCCCGTTTGGTTGTACTACACATTACTACGGGATAATTTACATTAACCACCATCCCTTTTACCGGATCCCGTAACAAATTCATACACTCATGAAGCTCTAGCCCTGAAGCAACTTTCTAGTGTAAACACCATAGTCAAAACATTAAAAAAAAAAGAATTTTAGACCTGACAGCGTAAAGAAAATTATCTTTTGACTATCACTGTTTATTAAATAAAAATTAAACAAAACGTTTTCAACAAATCTTTAGGTATGAAATAATGATAAAATATGGTTTTCAAACTAGTTTACGCTTTTTATTGGCAATCTCACAACTGTAATAAAAACTAAATGACTACCTGATATTTTGTGTGGCTTTATTAGTCTGGTTTTTTTTTTGGGGGGGGTTCTGAACCTGGTTTATAAAACAACCACTCCCTTTACCAGTGGAGCAGCAAAATGTTCTAATGGGTTACAACTCGAGATGCCAAAGTGCTTAACAAAACAGACTGCAACAAAATTTTGCCTAATAAGAATTAACTATTTTCAAAAATAAATCTTCAGTAAAAAAAGAAAAAGATTGAAAAAAATATTTGTTTTTACTTAGTATGTATTTACTTAAGACCTCAAACCCTCAGGATGTAATAGAGGGTTAATTTTTAAGCGAAGTTTAACAGTCCTGATATTCACCCATAAAAAGTAAGAAGAATGTATACGTTTCCTAAAGATATAACCCTTTGTGAAATGCAAACAGCCTCGTCCAGGTTATTGAATTCGAGTTACCGTGTCCATTTCCTATGACGAAAACCATACCACTATCTTACACACGCATACATATATGAATAGTTTCTTTCATATAAATATATACACACACATATATATATATATGTGTGTGTGTGTGTGTGTGTGTGTGTGTGTGTGTGTGTGTGCATGCCTTTGGTGCTTGTCATATCGACCATCACCAAGAACTGTGACGCCTGAGGTCTAATTACCAAATATGTTGTCTCCCACGAAGAGACAATCTCATGGACAAAAAGCTCTAGAAGAGGAACTGCAACACTATGTCATCAAGCTCTAATACGATATTATTTCTGACGCCGATGTTTACTGTATTCCGTGCAAAGACTGTAAATTGAAATTGTTATATTCCAAATATTTAGGTACAACAAAATACAACAAAAACTGTCGAATAAATTTTAAACACAACAATATTCTTTTATTTTCTTACCGACCGTTGTACAGTAGGATTCTTTTGGATTAGTGCTGACTGTGCCTGTTGTAAAAGCACCCATTTTGATGTCTGTTCCTACCCTGTTTTTCCTGAAGAGATAATCATTCGTTAGAGGAGATAACTCTCTCTTAGATTTATATCGGTGAAACATCTGGAAATGTTCAGAAACATATATCTACAAACATAGATATTAGATTAAGGAATCTTAAGAATGCACTTCTCCAGCGTATCTAAAACTAACCACAACTTTGATTTTAATGCGGCCACAATGTTAGCTTATATCCATCACAAAAGACAAATTTTTGTAATTTCGCTTTTTCGATCTATCCATAGTCAACAAGGCTCTATTAACATTTTCCCTTTTCTTTGAAGATTTGTCTTAAATAGCTACAATGTTTTCAATATTTAGTTAATTAATTATTTTCCATACTTATTTTTCCTACTTCTTCCTCCCATTAAACTATCCATACTTGTTTCTAGTTCACCATATCTTACGCATAATCTCACGTTCCCTTTTCAATTTTTCTCCTTTCTTTGATACATATATTTATCTGTTCATTATAGCTACATCCATTATTTAAACCTTCATCTACCTTTTTCTCCCTGCTACTGTTTTTCTATTTTTTTCATTTCTAGACGTATCAATTCACATACAGTTGATTTCTTTTATGATTTAACCATATCTAGTTATTCATGTATATGTCTGTTTGTGTTCACTTCCTATCTTTCCCTCTTTTTCTTCTCTCTTCCATCCTTTTATTCCTTTTCTTTCCTACCCTTCTCCTCTCTCTTCTCTATCCTTTCTCTCTCTCTCTCTCTCTCTCTCTCTCTTCTTTCCTTTCTTTTATTCTATCTCTTTTCTCTCATCTCCCTCTTTTATCTTTCTTTCCCTTTCTTTTCTTTTCTTTTCTTTCTTTGTTCATCTCATTCTTCCAATATTTTCTTCTTCTTCTCCTTCTTTAGCCGTTATATCTCTTGATGGTTCCATTTGTTTTACACCATTTCCTTACATAGTCATGAGATATTTTTTGAAATATGAACGCTGATTAATTGATTAAACGGTATGTCCCCTTTTCTCTCTATACATAATTTCCTCTTTTATTTTTGATTTCATTAAACATCTGTCGTTGATCTAACAATACTTAATATCATCTTTTCTAATTCCTGATTAGGTCTTATTAAAACCGAAACGATATAGCGTCGATTTTCTTTCACATTAAATATATATATTTATGTATACATGTATATATATGTATAAATATAGATGTCTATATGTATGTCTATATATGGTCTAGTGGGTAGAGTGTTTATCAAAGGCCTGAGAGACCAGGGTTCAATCCCAGGTCGAGTCATACCGAACACTCAAAAAATAGTACTTAATGTCGCCTTGTTTAACACTCAGCATTATAGGGTAGTGATCAAGGGTAAAGTGGAACGATCCCGCGAAAGAAATAGCGCCCTACCCTGCACCTCGGTGTAGGAGCTATTGAAAAGGGAACCCTCGAGTCGCATTCGACTACGGTCGTCAACTTTATATATATTTACGTATATGCATGCATGTATATATATATATATATGTGTGTGTGTGTGTGTGTGTGTGTGTGTGTGTATACAAATATATGTATGTATCTATATATTTATAGATGCATGCATATATATACATATACATATATGTATGTTTATATATATGCATACATATAATTATATATATATACATTCACACACACACACACACACACACACATATATATATATATTTATATATATATATATATATAATATATATATATATATATATATATATATATATAATATAGCGAAACTTAAGGCATTTCCATTTTGTTTACTTGCATTTTTTGGGCTGTTCAAATATATGGCAGTAGATACTGTTGATTCAACAGAAAACTAGTATACAAAGCATGAACTAAGTAGATGGGGAGGAGCTGGTAAACTGTATATTTAATATAAAAAGTTGGGAAGGATATGTAGAAGGAAAAATCTTTGTTGTCAACTGACCAAATTTGAAAAAAATAAAAACTGAAAAGAGCTTCTACCGTTCAAGTTAGAAGTGGAAAAAAAGAAAAACCGCGAAAAACAAAAGACGCAGTGATGTACTATCATTTTCCAATGAAACCCGACAAATTGTATGTATTGTCTTAAGAATTGTCTTTGCTTTAACAATTTTGAATAAAATGCATGTTTATTTTGATTATTTTCATGTTTCTTGTTTGTTTGTTTTGGCTGTTTAAATACATAAAAGTAAATACAGTTACTTTCGTATGATACATATTCCCGTTAACAGCCACTAATCAGTAGCAGATATGGAAGATCTAAATGACATCACCTACGTGAAACTCAGAACATTGAACAAAAACTAACTGTACGTAGTTGCTCTTGATCTGAACAAATCAAAATAAAACAATCAGATAGAAAAAATACTGAATAGTTAGACTTTAACTAAATTAAAACTTAGCAAATCTAAGGGTACAAAAAATTCTTCTCTGAATATATATCATTAAAAGTCATGGGTAGCAGCACGATAGATGTGAAGTAAGGTGAATGAATCCAAAGTTGTGTCAACGGTGAACCACACCAGATGCTGGGTGGAAGAACTTCACATAGAAATATTTGACGTTAAAATTTTAAATAGATTAGGCTTCTTACCTGAACAAACAGCATCTACAGAAGAGCACAACATAGATATAGTATGCATACAGGAACAAAGATACTACTTCAACAAACTAGATTTACAATACCATAACACTGGTAATGGATGGATGTTTGTTTCGGTATCTGCATGGAAAAACTCCACCAACACCTCCATGGTAGGAATGTGCTTTGTCTTCGTGTCTTAAAATTACTGAGTAGCATTGAGAAAATACAACCGAGAATGATGTGTCCTTCATTTAACGGCAACTCCTGCACAACAATAATTTCTTACTACAGTCCCACCAATGCCGGTGGTGAAACAGACATCATCACTTTCTACAATGAAGTATCTTCCCTTGTTCGTAGCATTCCCAACCACACGTACAAATCAGACATAGACGTAACTAACAATTTCTGTTTAAACAACCCATCAAACAGAATTCTGATCACAGAATTTTCACTGGAAAGATAAGACTGAGTTTCCGCAGAAATAAGGTACAAACACAAAACCACAAGATACAACTGGTCCTCATTTACCAATAGAGATTTTAGCAATAAATATACGAAGCAGCAGCAGAATGTACTCCAAGCAAACCAAGAGCCAAACGTAGAGTTCCATTGGAAACACTAGCAGTTAGGAAAAACACGAGATAACGTGAAAAAAGTGTTTCCATTATGTAATAAAAGAAACTTAACAAATGCCAACTCGGAGAAACTTAAAGAAGGTACAAAGAGAACTAACTAACACATATAAAAAAGAACAAGAATACATTCAAAGTCAGATAGATAAAATAAGAAACTCATTAGCAGATAGACAATCCCGAATAGCATGGCAGACCGTAAATGAAATGAACAAAAGGAAGAACACCTCGAGAGCAAACCTAAAAGTTGCCAGCCAAGAAGAACAAAAAGTGATTTGGAAAAAATATCTCAAGAATCTCCTTGGAAAACTCCTCTAAAGTCACAAATAAACCTATCACAAAAATTATGAATAGGCAACTAGATATCAAACTTGGACAGTTTATTCAAGAAGAACTCAACGAAGTACTTGGAAAAATTAAAAACAGAAAAAACTGCCGGCATCGAAGGAAGTATGGAAGACAAGGAAATTTGATGACTTACTACTTTTTACAACGCTGTATATAAACAGAATACAATAGAGAGATGGACAAAAGGTTGCCACCTTTCCTTCCCAAAAAAATGTGACCTTGGAATCACCAAGAACTACAGAATCATAATTCTTATTTCTATAGCAGCAAAGGTTTATAATGCTCGACTTTGAAATCGCATAGAACCTGAAATTGAGGAGGTTCTTTAAAAAATCAAAACGGTTTTTGGAGATATCGATCCACAGGATCATAGATTCTAACAATCTGTCAAATCATCGAGTGTATTCGTTAAAAAAATCCTGAGGCAAACACTATTTTAATAGATTTTTCCAAGACATTTGATTCCATATACAGAGGAAAGATGGAGCAAATATTTCGAGTTTTTGGTCTCCCTAAAGAAACTGTTACAACCATAATAATACTCAAAAGAAATACGGAAGTCAATGTACGTTCACCTGATGGTGACGCATACTTCTTCGACATTGTTGTTAGAGTTCTACAAGGAGATACATTAGCACCCTATATGTTTATAATCTGCATAGATTACTTACTTCGAACGTCGATAGATCTAATAAAAGAAAGTGGCTTTTCTATAAAAAAAAAAAAAAAAAAAGAAAGAAAAGAAAAAAAAAAGGCAAGATGCAGACAATACCCCGCAGAAACTATAACGGACGAGGACAATGTAGACATAGTACTTTTTGCAAACACACCTGCCTAAACAGAATCCCTGCTGCTAGTCTGGAGCAAGCTGCGAGACATTAGTTACTACGTGAACGCAAAAAAAACAGAGTACGTATGTTTCATACGAGAAGGAGCCATTTCCACTCTAAATGGTGGTCCTCTGAAATTAACAGACAAGTTCACATACCTTGACTTCAGCGTTTCATCTACTGAAAGTAATGTCAATATTCGCATGGACTGTTATCGATAGGCTATCGATTATATGGAGTGATGGATGATAGGGACGGAGGGAGGAAGAGTCGGGGAAATACGTGCTTGTAGAGGGACTTGATGATATATATATATATATATATATATATATATATATATATATATATATATATATATATATCGGTTACTATACTAAGGTAAAAGTTCTAAGTCAACCCTACTATTAACCAATAGCTGGAGGAAGAATTGTTGGATTCATACCTTTCCTAAACTCGGGTTGCCCTCTCAATTTTCTGTAAGAATAAACGTTACACCACGAGGGCATCCATATTGTGTTACGCAATACAAATTTGTAAAGCATCTGATGAATCCACTATCATAGGAAACAATATCAAAAGAAAAAGAAAAAATTGTAAAATAATTTTCCCTTCGTAAAATATGAACAAATGTTTGTTGCTCAACTAATAGATCATTTTATATTGTAAAAAATAATTGTGTTGCGTTTGTAAAAGTATATAAATGTGAATTTGTCACATTTTATCAGATAACATTTGAGTGATAAACAGAATATATATTCTGGCATATATATATATATATATATATATATATATATACTGGCATTGGCCTCCATGTCAATGCAAACAAAACTGAATATATGTGTTACAACCAAACGGGCAACATTGCCACACTAGACGGAGCCTCTCTGAAACTAGTAGACAAATTCACCTACCTAGGAAGTAGCGTCTCATCAACCGAAAACGACATCGGCACACGACTGACGAAGGCATGGACAGCTATCGATAGGCTCTCGATCATATAGAAGTCGGACCTAACTGATAAAATGAAACGCAGTTTCTTCCAGGCAGCGTTTGTGTCGATACTGCTATATGGATGCACCACATGGACGCTAACTAAGCAGCTGGAGAGGAAACTAGACAGAAATTACACAAAATGTTGAGAGCAGTATTGAACAAGTCCTGACGACAACACCCCACGAGACACCAACTATACGGACACTTGCCCCCCATCACGAAAACTATACAAGTTAGACGAACCAGACACGCGGGACACTGCTGGAGAAGCAAGGACGAGCTCATAAGCGATGTAATCCTGTGGACCCCCACATATGGATGTGCAAAAGCACGACCAGCACGAACTTACATACAGCAACTATGTGAGGACACAGGATGTAACCCTGAAGACCTGCCGGAGGCGATGAATGATAGGGAGAAGTGGCGAGAGAGGGTCAGGGATATCCGTGCTGGCAGCGCGACATGATGATGATGATATATATATATCTGTTCTCTGACTTTAAACATTACCCTAACACTTCTAATCGTTCATTTATACTTAAACATTTGTTGCACCAACAAAAGGAATAATTCTAGACACGACATCGAGACGTAATGGTCAACAAGATAGTTTTGCAGACCAATTAGTGAGTTCTATTCTCTATAGGGGTCTCTTGCATGTGACATTGTGTCAAATCCAAGCCTGGCTTGATTTTTTAAGTTTTCAACTGACGCTGAAAGCTTTAGTTTTGGGTAGACCGCTGAAGTTAAACAGTGATATTAACATGCTCAGTACTTAAATTAATGACCACTTTGTAGCAGCTGATACTGTAAGAAACCTGTGTGTCAGACTTTGTCAATAACAAGAAATCAAATACTTTTGACAATCGAGAAAAATTGATGAATATGAATCAAACTGTACCATGTTTTAACAAAACTTTTAGCAAGTTTTAGCATTTAATCTGTATGTCGTCTTTTAAAATGAAGAAGAAAGGCATTAGTACTGGTCAAGAATTAACACAAATGTTACAGACATAAGAGTTTTATTATATGCATTACCCAAACTATGTACCCTCCACCGTGTACAAGTATTTGAATTTGAATTTTATAAAATAATATATCAGATTAGTTAAACAAACGAAACTGAATAAGATTGTTGTAAAAAAAAATTACACTTTATTTTATTTTATTTTATTTTATTTCTATTTTATCTTATTTTATTTTGATTAATTTCTATATCAATTCATACTTAGGATTGCTTTTAATATGCTTGACAATTAAAGAATAATATTACAAATCAATAATACCGAGTAATTATTTATTAAAACCAATTTTGTTCAAACCAGTATGTAAATTATCCACTCCATATATTAAATTAACCATTATTTCTTAGTGATATATTACACTCATTGGAGGATTTAAAAAGCATTAATAACATGAGATTGCTTCAGTGATTTTTATGAGATGCACCAGACGCGAACGCCAGGTAGATGTTATTAAGCTGATTGCCCCGTCTCAGATGGCCTTCACCTGAGATACCTCAAAAGGAGAATGCCGATGGGACCAAGCATTTTTGTAATAGCCACGTATGAGGCTTGATTCCAGCGTAGATCCCTCTTTAAAAATAACTTGTATCGAATCCTGACTTAGTGGGAAATCGGTCAAATACCCATAAATAACTTGGTCTGATTTGAAGCCAATCTAACTCGACAAGACATAATAGAGATTATAAATAAGTTGCTAATGAAGATTACATGATTATTTAAAAATCACTGAGAATATGACGTAAATAACTAGGGGAATTGTAACGTCAGCGATGACGTACTTTCGATTATTCACGGATAGACACATAATCCCCATTATATTAAGAAGAAAAGATAATGCATTAAATTTCAACAAAATTCGTAGCACTCTTTTTGATAACTAAAGGTTAAATAAAGAGTACAAAGTCGGTTTTTAAATTGACTAAATTTGCACACATCTAATAAATTCATTTCTAAAAATACACGAGAATTACATTAAAAATCAGATGAAATGAATTGTCAATGTTCTGGAATTCAGACAAGCATAACTAATCGAATAAGATTATAATACATATAGAGTAAATGTATACCAAATAATTTTACAATAGAATTATACTGAAGATCAAGACAAAAAAGAATGTTTTATCGGGAATTCATGTAGCCATCAATAATAGAATATTTCTATTTCATATTTAATTACTCTGCTTAAGTATTTTGAAAAAGTTGGGATGGATGATTATCAATACTTGTCTGAAAAATAACTTGTTTTTGATTTAATTATTCGTTTCTTTACCCACTCTGACAGGAAATAACCGTGTTTTTGTATTTGTGTGTGGGTATATATATATATATATATATATATATATATATATATATATATATATATATGTAGGGGGTATATATATGTATGTGAGTGTGCGCACGCGCGTTAGGATTTTGTAAAAACAGAGCTAACGGCACTCGGTGACTGCTAGTTTCTCGAATCTGTCTACGCTATCATAATACATATATATATTTGTGTGTGTGTGTGTGTGTGTGTGTGTGTATCACCGATATTGAGCTTACTTTATTTATGAATATAGCGAATATATATATATATATATATATACAGCGGGGCAGACTGGATTCTTTAGACTTGGTTTGGCAAGCAGTCTAAGAGAAGGAAAACTCTGAATTCAAACCTGTTAAACTCCGCTTAAAAATCGACCTTGTGTCACATCCTGTCCGTGCGGAGGAGTTAGTACATATATATATATATATATATATATATATATATATATATATACGACGTGCATACAATAAGTTTCCAGACTTTTTTCGTATCGGAACTTTTATTGATAGTACACACATGAAACTCTAGTCCCCTTCGAAGTAATATCCTCCGGCTGCAATGCACTTGTACCGTTCCAACAACCTCTGGAAGGCCCCACGGAAGTCCTCTTGTGTGAGCGTGTCAATGACCTTCGTCACAGCCTCTTTCATCTCCTCAATTGTCTCATAACGACAGCCTCTGAACTTAGGGAATGACTAAAAGTCACAGGGAGCAAGGTCTGGACTGTAGGGAGGCTAAGGAACTGTCTTGATGCCCATCTTGGTCAAATAGTCGGTGAAAAGGGTGGAGTTGTGGACTGGTGCATTGTCTTGCTGGAAAGGCCACTGACTTGATTTGAAGAGTGCTGGCCTCTTCCAACGGAATCTCTTCCTAAACTCCCTTAAAACCTCAACAGAGTAACCCTAACCCTAACCCTAACCGTTTGGCCAATCAACTCTGGTGTATTGACTTCCTTACTCCTACACCTTTCATCATCACTCACAGACTCCCTGCCTTCCTTGAATCTCTTATACCACTTAAAAACTGATGCTCGATTCATGCAAGATGCTCCAAAAGCAGTCTGAAGCATTTTTTCCAAGTTGCATCATTTTTTTCCAAGTTTAAAACAACATTTTATTGTATATCATTCTTACATTTTTGAAAATCACCAGCTGTGACAATCAGGCTTTTGTAGGGTGTATTCCAATTGCTGCTGTAGCAGTTCATTTGAAGCTGAAATCATAAAAATTGGTCAGTCATGTTATAAGATGGATAGCAATAACATACTGAATTTTCAAGAGTTTATGACAATTTTAAATGCCCATACGAAAAAAGTCTGGAAACTTATCGTATACCCCACGTATATATATACATATATATAGTTGCATACTTTTAAATCACTAAACAAACAACTAATATTAGTTACTTCTATGTAAAAACAGAATATATTTATTCAAACAATGAAGTCTTGCACTAACATTGAAATCATTAAACAGACTTGAAAGCAGCAAACGGTAGGTTTTTAAAGTAATCAGCAAAAACTAGAAAATTTTCGAAGGAGCCTTGAACATAAGAAGCGTCGAATTTCTGGGTAGAAATGAAAAAGGTGTTTATTTGAAAATAGATAATATTGGCTACTTTACCCTCCACCTTTTTTAAAAATATTTATTCAGAGTTTCTTTTTTCTCTTGAAGTGATTATTTTAATAATACAGGTGCGCTGACGAATTTCGAGTCTTTTTTCTTTTGTCACAGCCAAAAAGCTATCATAGTTTTAAAGTACGGAAGCCTAAAAATCTTAAGGTTTCTTTTCTTTCTCTCTTTGAGAAAGACGCAAAATTCTGTAGCATTTTCGTTATTCTAACACTCTGAAAACGAAAACCCAACTCGTAACTAGCTGCAAGATTAGTTGCAGAAAGAGCTGCAGGTGCAAGAAATCTTCACTTCAGTGCACAGCCCTCTGCTACTGTGAAAGAGAATGTGACAGCTGACTCTAAAATGTCTCATTTACTCAAACATTAATATGCTATACCATGGTCCATGGCAATTTTTCCTGACATCAAGAACAATTAACATGATTAAGATACGTTCATAGAATAGTTTAAGTAATATACAACAAATACAGTGGTCTTTTCAACTAAAGTAGCGTGGATAATAGATTCAGTATATTAACTAAACATATGGCGTATGTTAATATTAAACTGCTACGGTTTAATAAAGTTATCACTATAGTGATACGAAAAGGAAATCACACCATTTTATTGTTTTCTTTTTCTAGCTATTGCCTTACAAAACTGATCACTCAAATGATTCTATATTAGTGAGAAATTTATCAAATTATGGATATTCCTCTTAGAATCTATCTTCTCCTCTGCCTTTTCTTTATATACTATTAACATTTCTCTCTCTCGCGCTCTCTCCCTCTCTCTCTCTCTCTCTCTCTCTATATATATATATAAGATGTTTGTTGTTGGTCCAAAGAAAGAATAGAAATATATATTTTTTAAATTGATTGGACCATGAAGAGATTTGCTTTTTTTTAATAAATAAATTTATGAAAATACAAATCTCTTCATAGACCTACCTATTTTATATATATATATATATATATATATATATATATATATATATATATATATATATATATATATATATATATATCAATTTGTTCGTATATAGAGAATTGGACAAAGAACAGACAGTGAATAAACTGAACCATTTATTAAGACACTCCAAAGACTAAGACACACATAGAAAGTGATTATTTTAACCGTTTTCAAACTCAGAAAACTGCTTTAAGTAATTAGCAAAGAACATATCACAAATTAAGATACCAAATCGAGGAAAAGAAAATTTTAGAGAAATTTCCTACATTTTGGTATTTCTGAGAATCTTCGTTTTAGAAAATTTTGATTTTTCTCTTTAACTAAGGGAGTCTTCACAACAATAATCAAGGAAAATAATTATTTCCCATGTGTATCTAAGCCATTGATGTTTTATTAATATTACTGACAATGAGAAAAAAAATCCCTCAGATTTTTCTCCGTCTGTTTTTGTTTTGTTTTTTCTTTCATTTGTTGTTGTTTGTTTGTTTGTTTGTTTTTAGCCCAATACTATATGTCTCAATTTATCTATGTATGCACATCTTTGACAAATCCTGAACAAGTTGCTAAAAATAAATTAATGATTTATACCTTTCAATCTGATGACGTTTGAATTTCAAGCGATGATTTTCCTAAAACATACATGAATTCTCAATGTTTAAATTGACTGCAGTCCTCAAAAAAGAACAAATGTCAAATATTTAAGTTGCATTATTAAAACACAAGGCGTGATTGAACAAGTTATTGATATGAGACTGGGTGGAGAATCTTACATAAGTTTATCAGATTTCTGGCTAAGATTTGAGATTAAGTTTATTTATCTGGAACATGTCAAGATTGTGCATACAAGATATTTTCCTTTGAGACAAAATCTGGCACCCCAAGTTGTTTTTACCACTCTACCTACTCCCCTCTCTCTTCCCCCACTCTCTCTCTCTCTCTCTCTCTCTCTCTCTATCTATCTATTTATCTATCTATCTATCTATCTATCTCCCTTTCTTGCCTCTATATATCTCCTCTCCTTTCTTTCTTTCATTCTCTCCTTCGTCCTCCCACTCGCTCTGTTCCTTTCCTTACTTTCTCTCTTTCTCTCCTTCGTCTTCCTTCTCTCTCTCTCCCTCATTCTCTCTCTCTCTCACTCTCTCTCTTTACTTTCTCTCATTCTTGCCTTGTCCTCTCTATCTCTCTCTCTCTTTCTCTCTCTCCCTTATTTTCTCCTTACTCTCTGTCTCCTTACTCTCTGTCTCTGTCTCTGTCTCTGTCTCTCTCTGTCTCTCTCTCTCTCTCTCTCTCTCTCTCTCTCTCGCCACTGATTTTAATTTAATGTTCGCTTAAAAGCTATCTAAGGTGAATGTAAAATTCCATATCACTTTATATTTATAGAATTTTTATAATAACTATTCGAAAAATAACGGAATAGCAATAGGGATCCAATATTAACCGGATTCGTTTTAAGTTTCTAAAAACCATGAACAAAAGTATTTTAAAAATTACTCCCTTTAGAAAACCTTGGTTCACTCAGTTATTTTGCCGATTTAACTCGAATGTAAATGTATGAAGAGTGTTTATTAATATGTTTTGCATTTCAATTTTTGGTTTTGTCATTTCAGTTAAGAAAAAACATAATGAAAGAGGAAAAAGAAAAGGAAATGATACCTTAAAATATAGTCACTTGTAATCTTTTTTTTGTTTCAGTTCTTCTTTCAATATTGATATCATTTCCTTTTCAGATTTTAATTACAAAATAATAATGATAACTATTATTATTATTATTATTATTAAATGTTTTTGATTTCTAAATGTTTTTGGTACGTGCTACATTGTGGTGCATGTATCACGTGACCGAAGCAGTTCAATCTGTGATTGAAGGTACGATCTGCGGTTGGTAGTATTGTGGTAGTTGGTTCGCTGACACATTGCACATTGCTTCACTCCGTACGTGGTGTTAAAGCTACACTGATGAACATGCAACGTAGTCTAAGTCGGGAAGTTATGCCTTGCGAATTCGAACTGGGCCATTACGCCGCCATGGAAGCAACCAAAAAGTTTTTATCATAAAAGGTGAAGGCACAGTTGATGATAGTACAGTTACCAGATGGTTCCAGAAATTTCACTCGGGATACAGGGACTTTATTTCTTATTTTCCTTTATTACTCATTTACTTTTATAACTTATTTCCTTTCTTTCTTTCTTTCTTTCTTTCTTTCTTTCTTTCTTTTTATTTACGGCACTAAATACACAAACTCAAGATGACTAGCGATAGTAGAGGAATTAGGAATTATTGAATATTTCTTCCTTAAATACCGGTAGAAGGATCTGAAATTCAAGTTACAGACTTTTAGAGTCCATAATTTGATATTGTTCTGGGTGCTATACCTGCTTTGTTGTCGTAGCTTCGGGCACTTTTTCTAGCAAACTTTTCTTATTTGCATATATCTATATCTATATATACTGCAAAATATATCTCTAGGATGTGGTTGGATGCATCTTCAACGGTATCTTTTGTTCGTTAGGAGTTTCTGGTCTTTACAATCACATACCCACTCGCTAAAGTGACGTGCAGTTTTATTTTGAATATTTGTCAAAAATCAAATTTTAGAAGTAAAAATTTAAAAAATTATTGGTGGTCTTCAACGGTCAACAAACATTAAAGAAATAAAAATAATTTTCTTTTTTAATTTGCTCAACCATTCAACATCTTCAGGTGCCATCTAACATTACAAGGGAAAATTAGAGATTAAAACGTGAAAGAAAAAAAAAAGAGTGAGTCCAGCTTTATAAGCAAGAACTTAATCTTAAATACACACACACACACACACATACATACAGACAAAAACCCTCTCTTATAGAAACAACTTTTTGCTCATTAAAAAAATTGTAAAGAGGAAAGAACCAACAACAAATCAATTTAATAAACTCACCCTTGGTGAATGGAACAAATTTTCCCAAACACTTTCTTCTTGAAGTTCTATTTCAGCTAATTTACCTGGTTTTAAATAAAAGTCCACTTGATAGATTGGAAGTAGTTCGAGACGTAAATAAGAAATTTCGTTATCCAGCGGTCAGATCCTTTTATAAACTGCTTTTGTGGACAAGCAAACAACATATGGCTTTAAAAGCCTGACAAGAGACTGCTGATATGGTTGGTATCTACTGTCTACCTTACGATACCTATTTACATGTGTACGTACTTATCTTATGCACAGAAAGACAATGCAATGTTTATAAATAGCGAATTTGTCTATTTTATCATATATTCATGTTCATTTATGTAATGACCTTATATAGTGTATGACCTCATTTTGAAAAAGGTACACATTTGAATAGAGTTAACTTATTTCATATGCACAGTAATATTTCTGATTGTATATTTACCCTCAAATGCTCACCGATATATATGTAAATATGTATGTTTTACCTAGAATAAATTATATATATATATATATATATATATATATATATATATATATATATATATATGTGTGTGTGTGTGTGTGTGTGTGTGTGTGTGTGTGTGTGTGTGTGTGAGGATAGATAGATAGATTGACTTATTTCTCCTCATTTCAGGAGTAATTATTTACATATGTTTAATAAAAAGAAATTTAAAATATATAAAATCAAAAATAATAAATCTATTAAATTTATTAATTGAATGATTTGTAACGGCATAGAAACCTGTCTAGGGTTATTCCATATCCAGAGTTTAGGTAATCGCATTCATTGTATGTTCATATTTATATTTTCGCGTTGTTTCTAAAGAAGTTTTTTACACGGTCCTATCAAATTCGAATAATCTTAGACAGATCTATTTAACCCATACATAGGACCCTGGCACGTAATACTACTCAAAGTGGACCTGAGAGTAATGCCAATTAAGGGCTACTCCACATTCCTCAGGTCTCCAAAACTGTAGCCTCATCATAAAATGCAGTTTAGTGCCATGACCAGGACACTAGTTTTCTGAGAGTATGGGGTCTTAGCCCTCTGCAAGGAATACAGTCCGTATATTCTAAGCGCCGCCGACAGAACGTTGAAGAAAAAAAGAAAAACAGAAAGAAAGAAAGACGTTTGAAGAGAAAGAACTAAATATGCACAGAGAGATAAAGGAGAGAGATATAAAGGAGAGAGAGAGAAAGGAGAGAGAGAGAGAGAGAGAAAGTAAAAAAAGAAAAACGGAGATAGATAGATAGACAGATATGTTGCAACTGTTTCTTTGTTCAGAAAATATTGATCATTACCAAATGTAGACTTTTTTGAATAAGTTCGTCTGTTCAAATCTCAATTCGAGAATTTGAGCACACCCATTTTCTCATTGATTCTCCATTTAGGCCGGAAGGGTAATGATGAAAAGTTATCAATAAATAAAAGGTAGTGAGAACGAAACTACGTTCTCCAGTGAGCTCATACATATGGACAAACCAGTTTTAGTCGACCAGCAAAAACTTTCATTTATCAGATCTGAGCGGATGCTATATGCCGTCTGGAAGACTTACCGATAGCAATGGTTGACAGAGACGGATGGCAAGTGAGAGTCAAAAGAATCCGAGCAATCAACATGATGATGATAATGATTTTGTCTTTTCAGAAGATGCATAAATACATGTAAGGAGCTATCCAGAAAAAATGGAATATGTCCATCATCTCTAGAGAGAATTGAGGAAGTGTTATCATATGGAACATTATAACCTCCTTTGTACTTGTACATATGTGTGTTGTTGTTAGCAGGGCTAAACGGTGTGTATATATCTATTCTAGGGTAGGCATATCTATGAAGATGTGTATATTTATGTGAGCATGTCCGTGTATGTATGGACATATCTATGTTGAGTTGAATATATCTAGGAGCGGTTATGAGCATGCGTAGTCTATATGCATTTGTGTGTGCATGGATGGTGCGCAGATATCAAAAGAATTGTTAGATTGGACAAAGCCCGGTCAAATGTTCGAGAAGCGATATAATCAGAAAGAAAAGATTTTGGTGAAAATGTTTTTAGATTAAAATGGTGGGGTCGTCGTCGTCCATTGTTAGACATGGTTTTGTGGCGCTAAGACCTCATAAGAGGCAAGTAAATAAAGAAATCTAACCGCATTGAGTATCTAACGCAATTGGTCAGTGTACGTGAGAGGGTATATATACCCGGATGGAGTTCGACGGAAACAAGTAGCTTGTTAGAGTTGCCAATTCGCATCTAGCAGTTGAATTTAGTTGAAGTCTGAGCGCACGCTAGTGAGAGATCGGTTGTGAGTTGAAGGAATGGACGAGAGAGTGTATTGCTTCGTTCACTCTGATCCAGGAGAGTTAAGACTGAAATAAGGGAATTCGACATGCTGTTCATTTTGCAATAGCAACACACAAAGCAGTATGCGATGTGGCCACACACGCCCCTCCATTAGACAAGTTATCATCGGAATTTGGTTTTCTTTGTTTCTCTTTTTTTTTCCTGCTTGTGAAACCGTTCGCAGCTCGTGCCAATTTGACTCAAACCTCCAAAATTGAACACTGTGGGGTCGAAATTATTATGTAATGATGTTCAGTGGATGCTTATGTCACACATGGATGCCAACACACGCTCGTGTGTGCGCACACACACGCACAAACACACATACACACACACACATATATATATATATATATATAAGAGCCGCTAGTGATATAATGGATATCATCGTAGGAAATGGACACGGCGACAGGAATTCAAAACCTGGATGAGGCTGTTTGCATTTCAAATAGCCCTAATATGCTATTTAAATCCATTTTTTTTGTTTGATCAGAGGAAGTCCTGTTAATTTTTTTAAAGTATTGATTTATATCAATGCTTTTTAACAAGATGGAAATAAATTTATCTTAATGTGACCGACTGTTGGTATTTTTAAGAGAAAATTATTTGCTCTGTGAATTTTATAAACATTGAGCTCTTGACTGGGATTACTTAAATTTAATATTCTATTTTTGAATACTTTATTGGTCCTGATTGGAATTATTCCCTACTCCGAGTTTAGTGGATTAAATAATATCTTATATGTATGCATACATATATCAACATCCTCATCATCATTATGTCGTGCCACCAGCGCGGATCTCCCTGACCCTCTCCAGCCACCCTTCTCTATCACCCATCGCTTCCAATTGGTCTTCAGGGCTACACTCTATATCGGCACAGAGGTGTTGTATGTAGGTTCTAGCTGGTGGTCCTGTCTTTGCTCGTCCATGTGAAAGGATCCACAGGAGTATGTCACTTATGAGTTTGTCTTTACTTCTCCAGCAGTGTCCTGCATGTCTGGTTCATCTAACTTGGATAGTTTTCGTGATGGGTGGAAAGTGGCCGTACAGCTGCTGCTGCCTCCAGGACTTGTTCAGTATTGTTCGCAGCATTATTGTGTAGTTCCGTCAAGCTTTTTCTCCATATGTTTAGTTAGCGTCCATGTAGTGCATCCATACAGCAGTTTCGATACGACCACTGCTTGGAAAAAAATGCGTTTTATTTTATCGCTCAGGTCTGACTGCCATATGACCGATAGCTTATTAATAGCTGTCCATGCCTTTGCTAGTCGCATGTTGATGTCTGTCGTGGTTGATGAGACATTGCTTCCTAGGTAGATGAACTTGTATACTAGTTTCAGAGAACTACCATTTACTGTGGAGATGTCGCCTCTTTGATTAAAGTACATGTATTCTATCTTGTCTGCGTTGACATGTAGGCTTATGCCTGCAGCTGCTCGTTCCAGTCTATGTAGCAGGGTTTTGGCTTGGGCGGGTGTATTTGCCAGAAGCGCTATGTCATCGGCCTAGTCTACGTCCATAATTGTTTGTGCGGGGCACCTTCTGCTTCTTTCCTTTGTCAGCTTGAAACTGTTGTCTTTCAATCTATCAATAGACGTTTTAAGCACGTAGTCAAGACAGAAGATATAGAGGTATGGAGCTAATGTGTCTCCTTGCAGAACTCCTGCTACAATGTCGTAGCAGTCTGAGTCTCCATCTGGGAAGCGGACTTTTACTTTAGTGCTTCTATAAAACATCATTATGGCTGCGATGGTTTCTTTTGGTAGGCCGTAGGCGAGTAGTATTTGCTTCATCTTTCCTCTGTGTATGGAGTCAAAGGCCTTGGTGTAGTCGACAAATAATGTTGCCTCTAGGTTTTGGGCTCGCACACCTTCAAGAATTCGACGGATAGTCAAAATTTGTGACGTCGTGGATCTATTTCTCCAAAATTCACTTTGGTTCTTCCTAAGTATGTTCTCAATTTTGGGTTCTATGCGGTTGCGTAGAAGAGTATTGTATATCTTGGCCGTTATGGATGTAAGGGTTATACCTCGGTAATTCTTGGCTAATCCGATGTCGCCCTTCTTAAGGAAGGGGAGGATGTATCCCTTTGTCTATCTGTCTATTGTGTTTTGATCATATACGGCATTACAGTGTCGGAGCAGTATGTTATCGAATTCACTGGTCTTCCATACTTCTGGGGGTATTTCATCAAGCCCAGCTGCTTTTCTATTTTTATTTTTTCTTAGTACTGAGTCGAGTTCTTCTTGCGTAAACTGTCCTAGTTTGAGGTCTAATTGTTTACTAATAATTCTCGTGATTGATTCATTTGTAACTTTCGGAGGGTTTCCGAGTAAATTCTCAAAATATTGTTCCCATAGTTGTATTCGTTCTTCTTGACTGATAGCTTTCACTTTAGCTTTTGTAGTGCTCTTCCATCTGCTCATTTCGTTTACTGTTTGCCATGCTATCCTAGATTGTCACTCTTCAACCGAGTTTCTTATCTTGTTGATCTGATTTTGTATGTATTCTATTTGTTCTTTAAGGCATATGTTAGCTAATTCATTTTATGCCTTTTTAAGTTTCATATATATATATGTGTGTGTGTGTGTATTGGTTGTCGACTAAAAATATAGAGTTTCAAAAATGTAAAATAGAAAATTGAAAATATTGGCACTTACGATACTCAGTTTTATAGAGAAACGTCTGAAGTTTATTTATACAACTTTCTGTCGACTCATCGCTGTAAATTATATATTCCTAAAAGTCATTTTCATCGTCACAATTTTCCAGAATTTCGGTACAGAAATCACGACGTTTGGTTTTACCATGGTGATTAAAAAGTTGCAATAACTAAAATTTGTAAGGAATCATTTTCAAATGTGACCTCAAAAATTAATCTTTAACTCTTGACCGGTTCTCTTTGAAGATTTCTGTATGCACGAACACGCTCCGATTGTTTTTGGATACAAATAATCTCCCGGGACTTTTCTCTTTACTTAAACATCCTGTGCTTATATTTTTGTATGAGCATGCTAATGTGATTTTTTCTGAATGGATAGCATGTGTGCGTGCGCCCGTCCTTCTTAATACTTCAAGGTTAGTATGACCTTTTATCTTGTCATTAAATTCTTTTTTCTCTTCAAACCCAACCCAACTTTTTATCTTAATCCCGTACTTCTATTTATTCTCTTCAGGCTTAGGGTTGGGGCTATCAAGAAAAATCGATACAAACCAAAGACGACAAGAAAATAATCTAAAGTTTTTGTTAGTGTGTCCATTGTTTAATCATCTATTTCCTACTTCTCTCTTGAACTTGGAGAATATATAATTTATTTTATTACCGGTTAGCTGACCTTTTCACTGTTTAACTGTCAAATAGTGATGAATATAAAGTTTCTGTAAAAAAGACAATACTCTCATTCAAAATAGACACTATCAGCCGCTTGAAATAAGTAGAACAATTAAAAATAAGATATTGTTAAGCAAAGAGAATTAGCAGGAAGAAAACTAAAACAAAAGCTGCTGACAACGACTTTAAGTTTCATACTAAAGTCATGATTCAATTATTGCAATAACTACGAAATAAGTAGACTATTTTTTACACTAGGATGAGTCAAAGGTTTAGCAATATTTTGATAATGTGTGACACAATTTGGCCTCTCCGGATACTTTTGTTAAGATCAAGAAAATTCCGAACAACACTGGACTGTGAGATTCCCAGCTGACCTGATACTCTCTGAGTACTATTGGCCAGATTTGCCACTATGGTTTTAAACTTACCTGATCTTGCTTGATCGTCAAGGTTTTGCAACTCAAGCGAAATTTCTTCAACCATCTGGTTATTGAACTGTTAACTTCACTTTGCGCACAACAAAAGTTTTTGTTTGCTTTCATGACGGCGTTATGTTCAAACTCGTAAAACATAAATTCCCGACTTAGACTACGTTGCTTGTTCATCTGTGCAGCTTTCAAATTACCCCTGAAGTATAGCAATGCACATCGTGTCAGCGAACCAACTACCATAGTATTATCAACCATAACTAATAAATCTTACAACTTGAACTGCTTCGGTCACGTAATATACGCACTGTAAACGAGCACATGCCAAAATATTGCAAAATCTTTGAATTATTCAAGTATAAGTGTTTCATAAACTGAGATAATATCGTTTCTTTAGCAATTTGGCGTCTGGCAAAATTTTGAAAATATTTACGTTTTCAGTGGCTTTTGAATAAATTTTTTGAAATTTAAAAATTACTAAATTTTTCAACAAGAATTATTCCAAACAAAACCAGTTTTGCATCTTCCGTTCTTTCTTATATGCTTAATGGACATGCCCTGAAAAAAAGAAGGAATTCTAAAATGCATTTTAATGATAAAAGACCTCTTCAATAGTAATATAGACATATGCTAGTAATTAAATTCAATTGCACTGAAGCACTGCACTGTCCCAAACGTTTGTGGATTTTCGGACGTATACATTCTCTCTCTCTCTCTCTCTCTCTCTCTCTCTCTCTCTCTCTCTCTCTCTGTTCACAAGTATATATATAATTGAAGACTCCACGTGTGTACATATGTGTGAGTGAGAGAGAGAGTGAGAGATACTGAGAGAGAGGTGAACAGGGGAAAGAAGTGAATAGATTTTTCAGCATATATTTACTCTATCTATTTACTTAGCCTGGTAATCGACGAATCCTTACGCGACAGATGAGATGAGAACGGACTCTCTCGAGAAGCATCTGTCACAGCAAATGACATCACATGCAGACACACAAAGGGAGATAAAAGCAGAGAGATAATGATGATGATGATATGTCAACAAAAAGGAAGAATAAGGATAGAATTTGGCAGGCATTTAAGAAAGGGAAAAAAGAGTTTGACAAATAGTTTACTTGGTAGGCGGGAGAAAGATAAACAATAGTGTCAACATTTTGATATGGAAATATTCATATAAATAGACACATGAAAAGAGGAAGGAGGACGAGGGTTTACCAATTTACTCAAACAGTTGATTTACATTTCTTTATTACAAAAATGGTAGTGATGTAGCTTCTCTTGCCAAGAGTTCGTTGAATCCTCAAAATCAATATCCGTTTTCTGATTTTTTTCAGTCATCTTTTCATTAAAGATATATCAAACATACTTTTTTGAAAATAGATAGATAGATAGATAGATCGTTTGCGTACCCCAGATTTAGCAAGTAAACTCTTATTTAAACTTGAGAATTCGTTTGCCTTTGATTTTAAAATCGAAATACTGGCTCTTTTGTCGCGAATCTTCTTTTAACTGAATAAATCAAAAGTATAATAGTACTAGTGTGAGTCAAAAGTTTTTCAATATTTTGGTACGTACTAGTCTGCGACGTGTATATCAGTGTGTTTATCCATCTTTTCTCTGTGTATGGAATCGAATACCAGGGAGAAATCTATAAACAGTAGTGTTGCCTTGAGATTCTTTGCTCGTACTCCTTCGAGGATTCCACTGATTGTCAGAATCTGTCTAGTTGTGGAGCGATTTCTTTTAATACCGTTCTGATACTTCCGAAGAATTTTCTTAATTTCGGGTTGGATACGATTAAGAAGCAAAATATTATAAACCTTATCAGCTATAGCAGCAAATAGTTATGCCTTCATAGTTTGCTCACCTTATGGAGACATGGACCTTTTCGACATAGTCGCTGGATTATTGCGAGGGGATACACTTGCAACATATTTATTTATACTCTGCTCAAACTGCGTACTTCAAACATCCATAGATCTAATAAAAGAAAATAGTTTCACATTTTAAAAAAAGGCCAAGAAGCAGACGATATCTTGCAGAAACTATAGCAGATGCAGACTACGCAGATGACCAAGCACTTTCTGCAAATACGCCTGCCCAAGCAGAATCCCTACTGTATAGCCTAGAGCAAGCAGCAGAAAACATTGGCTTCTGCATGAATACAAATAAAACTACATGTTCTTTAAATAAGAAGGAGCCGTCACCACTTAAAGTGGCAAGACTCTAAAATTAGTTGACCAGTTTACATACCTTGGAAACAACATCTCATCGACTGAAAGTGGTGTCAACATACGCCTATTTTAGGCGTGGATCGTGATCTCTCCGATGAAATAAAACGGGATTTCTTCCAAGCTGTAGCTGTGTCCGTAGTACTATTTAGACGCACAACATGAAGGCTAACAAAACGCATGGAGAAAAAGTTAGATAGGAACTTGGTAAGAATGCTGCGTGCAATCTTGAACAAATCCGGGAAACAACGTCCCAAAAAACATCAGTTGTATAGCCTCTTTTCTAATGAAATCCAGTACATGGTCGTGCCAGTGCTAGCCGACCAGCAAAATCTCACGTCAGCTTTATAACAAATACAAGATGAAGCCTAGAAGACCTACCGGGGGCGATAGATGATAGGGATGGATAGAGAAAGAGAGTCAGAGAATTCCCTGTTGTCAGTGAGACTTGATGATGATGATGATGATGATGATACCACGTGACCGAAGCATTTCAAGCAATGATCGAAGGTACCCGCTGTAGTTGGTAGTATTGTGGTAGTTAGTTCGCTGATACGTTGTGCATTGCTTTACTCCGTGTGTGATTTGAAAATAAGACAGATGAACGTCCAACTCGGTAACTTATGTTTTACGAGTTTGAATTGGGCCATAACGCCGCCTGGGAAGCTACTAAATTTTTTTCTGATTCAAAAGGTGAAGATGCAGTTGATTATCGTTCAGTAAGAATCGAATGCTCTTCTTCCTAAGTTTTGCTCTTCAAGTGAAGAATAGGTTATCATCAAAATTGGTTCCCAAATATACACAATAAACAGAAGAAAACTATGTTGCTGCAAGATCAAACTAACTTCAAAATTTGAATTTATAAACTTAAAAAGGAGATATCTATTAATAAATATTAAATCAAATATTACTAGCTATGTTTAAAGGGGTTTGTTTGTTTTTTGTTTGGTTTTATTGTTGTTTTTGTTTTTTGTTTTTAGTGGGAGATGTAAAATAATTATTTTGCCTTATTACTTAGGACTAACAAGCGAAACAAATTGCATCTTCATTTGTTTCATTTTTAAGTTGGAAGTTATATTGAACTACAGCACAGAAGAATAATAAATCCAGAAAATTTTAATTGTATAATGTCTCGCATTAAACAACGGTGAAAAATTTATCAAAATTATATCGAAAATAACATCATTTGAAGACACCATCTAGGTATCTGGGAAATTATTTCTCCCCAAAAAATGATATTTCATCATTTTATAAATAGGCAGTTTTGTTTTACTTGATTTTATTCACTTACCAATTCACCATTTGTACCTATTAATAACTTAGATGACACATATATAGGTATTCGTTTAAAGAAAAATTAACATCGATGCAAAATTCAACTCTGTATATGGTAAATACAGAGCAGAATTAAAAGAATTAATATAAAAATGATGAACAGTTATTTGAATTATTTTACTCCTTGCGAGTTTTTCACACCAGCTTTAGTTGGTGGTCTTTCACTGGAGCCTGATTGCCAACAAGTCTCCCCAGACATCCAGAACTCCTCTCGGTATTCAAGCCAATCTCAACAATACTATAGTCTAGAGAGCCTCGATTTTTCCTTTGATTTCCAATTCCTCCAGTTTTTTTTTTTTAACTTTTGAGGACCGTTCTAAGCACATCAACTACAATTGGTATCACCGTCACTCTCATGTTCTACGTATTTTTAGTTCTCTGGCAAGGTCCAAGTACTTGTCTATCGTTTCGCTCCCTTTTTTTCACAGCAAAATCCATTAAAATGCAAGTTTGTTTTTTTTCGCTAGCAAATTAAAACTAGGAATGGTTTTCTGGCCGATATTAAGTGATCTGTTTGTATATCAAATTCCAAGGGAATTTTATGTGACTCATTTTCTTGAACGGATTCTGGTTTGTACATTTTGTACTCCTTTTGAGTAATTTTACTTGCATTCGCTAATTATGTGATTAATCGTTTTATCTCTTTCTTCATATAATCTACACTTGCTATCCTGTTGCGTATTATCGATTATCACTTTTAACGTATTTGCTCCTTATAGCATTGTTTTCCATACAGTTGTCTTTCTTCCCATTTCTCTTTCCGAGGTTTTGTTGTTTTTTCTTTTTATGTTGCCTCTGCTGTCATTGACTGCCGTGATTGGTTTTTCTTTGCTCTTTTTAATGTTGTCCTAAAGTTCTTGGTTGATTCATGTACTTAATGCTGGTCAGTCTTCTTTTTCCTCCTTTTCTTGACACATACATTATTATTATCATTATTATTCGTTTTTTTTAATCGTTTTATCTTATATCGGTTGCTTTTTACAACTCTAAGTGCGTCATTTTACTGTCGTCAGTCAGCAGAATAGGATTGTATATAAAGAATAAGCTTTCGGCAAGACTCGAACTTATATCACTTTAACTCGAAAAGTGTGGGATGAAATAGAAAATGTAGTAATTCACTAAGCTTTTTGCTTAGATGTGACACAAGGCCATATGAATGGGGCACCCAATGAGACTCGAACTTACTCGTGAAGGTTTGCTCGTTTAGCTTGCAAAGCATTACACCACAAGAGGCGCCTAAAATAGAAAATAATGTAACATGAATGAAATCACAGCCACAATTGGTAATAACTGCCTATGCTCCATCTGTCAGATGTGTGCAAAAGTTACTAGCAACATATCTTCAACTAGAACCTGAAAATACTGTAGAAAATCATTTCTATTATTTAAAAAATAAATAAACATTGAAGACTTTTTTCACATACCTATTACTAAATTCAAATGCTGCTGCTGTTGTTGCCGCTAGTTGGAGTTGTTTAAAATAATGTTTCCTCTCAAAGATCTAAAAATTATTCACGCTGTCTGGATTCGAAGGGTTTTTGTATAACTGCTGTTGGTTGGGTTTTATGGCATATCAACCTTTTTAGGTTGTTGATTGCCAAAGCCTGTTTATATATTCACACACACACACACACACATATATATATATTCATATATATATATGTGTGTGTGTGTGAGAGAGAGAGAGAGAGAGAGAGAGAGAGAGATTTGTAAACTACTAGTTTGTAGGTAACATGTTAAACAAGCCAGAACTCATTTGTTTTCACACAGTTAAATGGTTTCAAATTTCTTGTCATGCCAGCCTTTGTGGGTCATTTAAAGCCAAAGCGATTATTGTTGAAAACCAGTAGCGGTACTATTTAACCCATTGCTGGAAGGGATTAGGGGGTTTATACCTTTTCTAGAGGTATTAGTCTGAAAGTGAACGTAATGGCACGACTGAAATTCGAACGTGCTTATTACGATGCCGCAGTCAAGTACTTTAACCATTACACAACAGATAGTTTTAAGTATTGTTATTTAACACTAATGATACTATTCAACATTACTCTGGCCCAGTCAACTGGGGCTGTAGAATACACTGACTGCATCTCTGCAGAAGGGTAAGGGTCCCCAGCAAGTGTCCCGAATGTGACACTAAACAATCTGATAGTGAGGCTCCAGTAATGCTGGAGCTTTGGGAAATGCGGAGTACCACTGTATTACTAACACTACAAGGTCCACTCTGGCCCGGAGTGATAGCATAGGGTCTTATCTATGAGTTGCAAGTAAATAGAACTAAACATCATACTTTTGCTAAACTGTATGGTTTGAAATTGAACTGTTTTGACGTTTAAACTGCGTACTTATTCTAAACTGAATTATTCAAAATAGAACTGTTTATATGTATAAAAATGGATTTGGCATTATATAACCTACAATAGTTGATATGCCATAAAACTAGACCAAATCAACGTTACTCATTCGTTTGCACACAGTTAAAAGGTTTCAAATATTGCTATGCAACGCAAACAATTCAATTCAACATCAGTGATTTATTTGCACACAGTTAAATCGCTAAACAGTTTCATTTGACCTATAGATGGGATCCTGCTAGAGTCAGACTGGAATTGAAGTAATGGCAATGGAGGGGAACTCCACATTTCCCAAAGATTCAGGTGTGAAGCCTCACTATCAGATGGTTTAGTGCCATATCCTGGACACGTTGGGTGGAGGGGTCTTTCTCCTCTGTGGATGTGCAATCGACGTATTCTACAGTCCCAGTCGACTGGCCCATTGAATAAATGATGGACTGACAGTCCAGCACAGTGAAAAAAATATGACCTTATTCGTTCAAATCTATCAAAAAATTTTAGGAAACTTGTATTTATGCCCTGAAAGAAATGACTATAAGACGAGCAAAAAAAGCTTGTTGTTTGAAAAGAGAAAGTACTTCGTAGACCACTGAACAGCTGTTGCATTTGAATCTGTCAGCCTTCACCAACTGTCAACAGATTTTCTTTAAGACTGACTGCAGGATGAAGAGTTTGTCAATCGATAATATTTTTCAAATGGACGTAATATATGCGAAAGAAGTATGTGTATGTATGTGTTCATGGGTTTGTTATATAAGTGAAAGAGAGAGGGGGTATTGAGAAAGAACTGTGCCGTATCTACGGTATGGTAGATAGGACATGTACTTGAGCGCCACTTAAAAGGGGTACCACTGAGAGGTACGAGCAGTAGGACCATTCATCTGCGCAAACTAAGGAGGTAGGCTAGGATTTTGTGTAAAATGTATGAATTTAAATGTATCATTTCTTTATTTCGGAGCATTGTGTGAGAAAATCATGTTTCTTAATGAAGAAGAAACTGGAGCTGAAGGACGGAAATGACGAAAGTTGGAGGCAAGGGAAACTAAGAAGTCGAGCAAGGTTTTCATGGACTTCACTAAAAAAGGGTTGCAATTCTAGTGTTTGCTATGGGCGCTATTAAAATGATAAATGAGTATTTTCCCTTTGAAAGACTTTTTCAACCAAATCAAATGTTATTAATATCTTTTGCCACTCAGGAGCTCATACTATTGTAACATAATTCGTTGATTTGTCTTGCAGGCTGCTGCTTCAGAGTGCCCCATTACAATAGCTAGAAAAACTGAATAAGTATCGACTATTTGAATACATTGTACTTCTAATAACCATTTCAGTTAACGATATGATTTTTAATTAAAGCATTTTTATTTGACTGTTATTTATTTATTTCATCATTTTGGCCAGTATGTTCAACAACCTTTCTCAAATAATGGTGAATTCCACCGAACAATTTTAGTCGTATAGACTATTGACAGCAGAGTTTTATGTATTTAGGTATTTACCCAACCCCTCCGTCACGAACAGGATATGACACAAGGTACTTCTTAAGTAGAATTTAACAGGTTTTAATTCAGTGCTTTCTTTCTCCTAGACCTGTTGCCATATCAAGGTTAAAGAGCTGAATCTGCCTTAATATTTACTCATAGCTGGAGGGGGAATAGCTGGATTCATACCTTTCCCAAGAGTAGTAGCAAATTTGTAAAGAAACTAACAAACGAAAATATAAAAATCTCCGATAAAAATATTTGAATGTTATATTTTTCCTGAATTGTTTCTCTTTCAGTTAAGCCGATCATAGAGAAATGTTACCTATGCTTCCATAAACAGCAGATATTTATTGGGCATATTGTAGATAAAAAAAACAGAAGCCTATATTTTACAATGCATAATTACAGCGCCTACCTTCTCGTTCGAAAGATTATGTCATTGGCAAAAACCGACATATCAGCTACATTATGAAGTGAGGAAGAAGTTTGAAATATTTATTTATCAAAAGACCAATAAAGAATTTAGACTAAATTGATAGTATCGAGACAAGTGACATTTCTTCTAACCTATCCTCTTATCTATATGGTAACGAGTTAAATAAAGAAAAGAAAAAAGAATATCAAAATAAATTGAAAATTCAACAAATAAAATTCGTAAGATTAGAAATTACATATCAATGTTTTTCCCCAGGCGGATCTTACTGATAAAAGAGGTCATTATAAAAATGTCTTAGACACACACACACACACACATACATTAGAATAGACTTGAAGTATCCGTTTCCGCCTGCGAGTCGCTTTTCTTGAAATATGAATCATTGGTCCCTACTGGTCAGTCTAGATCAAACCTGTCAAAATGAATTCAAGAGATGAATGACTCTCATTTCACTTCCAGACGGTAGAAGTTAGAATATTTACAATCATCTTTGTTATATACCGAACCTATGAACAATTAATGGGTATGTCACATTCCTCATAAATACGTGGGACATTATTGTGAGAGGGGTTAATATGCTGATAGGCACTTCTGGTGGTGTAATGGTTTGCAAGCCAGACTAGCAAACTTACACGAGGGAGTTCGGGACACATTGGGTGCCCTATTCATTCGGTCTTGTGCCGCATCGAAGCAAAAGTGCTTCGTAAATTACTTAATATGCTGATTAATAAGTATACCACTAGCAGTGGTCTACATTCGTCACGCCGCTGGCAAGTATTGTATTTTGTTATAAAGATTTCCATTTCATTTCCAACCTCCTATTTTGTTATTTCTCATTCAGTAACCTTTTGTTAAGTTACAACAATCTTTAATGAAACGAGTTTAGATCATAATTTATTTACATTCAACATGACCTTATAAGGAATAAGCGCTAATTCATTTATACATATTTATTTCAAGAAAACTGCATTAACTTCTTTTTTTCCATATCTATCTATCTATCTATCTATCTTAGACCAACAGAAAATACTGCCTATAAATATTTGAACACGCACTAAATCTGTTTTTATTGTCTAAGAATACAGGAGTCATTAAGGGTTTTGAACAGGAGTGTCAGATTAACATGCTAGCCGAGCAACCCTTCCAAATACCAATGTAAGTTCGCTTTTTCATTCTCTTTGATCGATTCTCAACAAGATTTTAGATAGCAAGAAAAACTTGTATTCAAAGATTTAATTCTGTTAAAGAACATTATCTAGCAATTTTATATCCAGAGCCTCAGAATATGGTTAAATGTATGATTTGTGTTGTGTTTGCTTCTTCTTTAATATTTTTTTCGCTCTCAAAATCAAGAAATTGGAAAAAAACTATCTATTTAAATGAATTTGTTTACAATATATATATATATATATATATATATATTCAAGTCGTGCTGACAGCACGGATTTCCCTGACTCTCTCTCTCTCTCTCTCTCTCTCTCTCTCTCTCTCTCTCTCTCTCTCTCTCTCTCCATCAGGCTCTATATTCCAATCCTCTCAGAAGGTCTTCAAAACAACATCTTGTGTCCACGTGGAGCTCATATAGATAAGTTCTTGCTGGTCGGTCAACACTGTTACGTCCCTGTATTGTGACTTATAGAAGAACGTTACTTATGAGTTCGTTTTTGCTTCTCCAGCAGTGTTTTGCATATCTTGCTCGTCTTTCTTGAATGGCATTTGAGATGGTTGGTAAGTGGCCATATAGATTTTGTTTCGTGGGTTGTTTCTACCAGGATTTGTTCAAAACAGCTCGTAACATTCTTGTATAGTTCCCATCTTGCCTTTTCTCTGCGCGTTTTGTTAACGTTGATTTGGTGCATCTCTACTGTAGTACTGACACAGCCACAGCTTGGAAGAAATCCCGCCTTATTTTATCAGATAGATCAGACTTCCATATGGTCAATAACCTATTGATAGCTGTTCACGCCATCGCTAGGTCTTTATTATTATCAATTTTAGTTGATGAGATATTGCTGCCGCGGTATGTGAACTTGTCTACTAATTTTAGCGGCCTACCACTTTGAGTGGAGATGGCTCCTTCTCGTTTAAAACATATATACTCAGTTTTAATTGCTTTCTTGTAGAGCCCAATGCCTCCTGCTGTTTGCTCTTGACTATGCAGTAGGGATTCATCTTGGGCAGGTGTATTTACAAGAATATATTATCTGCATAGTCTGTGTCTGTAATTGTTTCTGCTAGATATCGTCTGCTTCTTGCCTTTTTTTAGCGTAAAGCCATTTTCTTTCATTAGATCTACTGACGTTCGAAATACCTTGCCAAAGCAGATTATAAACAAATGCATCTCCAGGTAAAACTCCAGCAATATTGTCGAAGAAATCTGTGTCTCCATCCGGTGAGTGAAGCTTTACTTTCATGTTTCTATAAAACATGATTATCGCTGTTATTGTTTCTTTTAGAAGACCATATGCTCGAAGTATTTACTCCATCTTTCCTCTGTGTATGGAATCAAATGCCTTGGAGAAATTTACAAACTATTGTGTATTGAGATTTTTTGCACGAGCTTCTTCGATGATTCGGTAGATTGTCAGAATCTGTCATGTTATGGACCGATTTCCCCGTAAACCATTCTGATATTTCCAAAGAATTTTCTTAATTTCAGATTTCATTTGGTTGATAAGCAGAGCAATATAAATCTTAGCAGCTATATAAGTAAGAGTTATGCTTCTGTAGTTCTTTGTGATTCCGAGTTCACCTCTATTGTGAAAGGGAGGATACAACCTTTTGTCCATCTCGCTATTATATTTTGAGTTGCAAAATCGAAGTAGTTAGTCATCAAATTTCCTTGTCTCCCATACTTCTGGGGGTATTTTGTCGAGACCTGCTGCTTTTTTGTCTTTTTAATTTTGTCAGCAGTACACTAAGTTCTTCTGTAAACTATTCTAGTCTGATTTATAGTTGGCTATTAGTAATTTTTCAGATAGTCTTATCAGTGACTTTAGGGATGTTTCCAAACAGATTCTTGAAATATTCTTTCAACATCTGTATTCGTGACTGTCTATCCTCTCCCGAGTTTCTTATTTTATTGAACAAACCGTGAATGTATTGTTGTTATTCTTTTTGGTACGTGTTCGTTAATTCTCACTGGGCTTTCTTAAGTTTTTGTACGTTGGCATTTGTTGAGTTTCCTTTATTTAGTAGGGGTACAATTTTCGTGTTTTCTTGTTTTTTGTTTTTGTTTTTCCTGTTAGTGACTCCCATGGAACTCTATGTTTGGCTCTTAGTTTGATTGGTATGCTCTCTGCAACTTCTTCCATGAGAGCAGTGACAAAGTTTTCATATTCATCATTCGGAGTATGTGTTTCAGATACCTCACAAGGAGTATCGAATTTGTTTCATACAGTTACCGTCTATTTATAGCTTACATCTCTATTGGTAAGTGAACACCAGTCGTAACATCTGGTTTTGACTGGGTTTTTTTAATTTCTGCATAAGACCTAAGCGTATCTGTGCAGTAACGATTCTGTGATAGGAAGATACTCCTTCAAAAGAGGAGTATACCTCACAGTTCAAGGCACTATATATTTCTTGTTTATAAGTATGTAATCTGGCTATGCTTTCGCATAATCTGATTGGGCGTAGGTCCATAGTTCTCTTCCCCTTTTGGGAATTTACTATTAAGGCATGCTGGCCTGTTTGTGGGCGATATATATATATATATATATAAGTAAGTAAGTAGCGAACAAAACAAAACAAACTTTGAAAAGACTGAGCCATTTTTCATTATTGCCACAAATTTTAATGTCGTCAAAGTTCCCTTAGTTCGTGGCATAATTTTCTTAAAAAGAACATTTTCAGAAATGCCAAAAACAGGAAATTTTTTAGAATTGGGTTTTTCTTGGTTTTTATATCCTAATTTGTGATTAATTCTTTGCTAATAACTTTTTTGTTTTGTCCTATACTATATACATATATATATATACATATAAAGAGAGAAAAATGGAAGAACGAGGAAATATTATCAAACCCTCTTTATCAAAATGTTTTTGATACTAATATTCCCGTTTGTGTTTTCTGTGTCTTTTTTGAGCTCAAGGAATTTTAACCGAATCCTTTTTTTATTAATTGATACTGAAAAAGAAGTTGAAAACGTGACTCATTTTTTTCCTATCTTGTCGTTTCTGACAACATATCTAAATATGCAACAATATTCATTTGAGAAGGATCTGTAAGCCGTTATCTGACACAGCCATTTGCGGAATTTCCATTATTTAATGTTCAATGTATGTCCACTAAAGCAAAATATCAGATTAAGTGGATTGTAAAGAAAGATCATGTTTTAAAAAATATATTTGTTCCATTAGAAAAATATTTTTTATCATCACGATACAAACTCATTAATGTATTTTCGTACATATTTGAAATTTTCAAACTGCAACACGCACTTTCTAGTGTGTGTGTGTGTGTGTGTTTGTGTCTTCAAGTAAATTGTTCTTCAGTGAATTGCTGCGCAACCCAAAGTGCGGAAAATATCGTTTATCATTTTGAATCAAAGCTTCAATGCTTAAAATGTTGTTTTCTGCACTTAGCATATTCTAAACACTATTGTCAATATTTAGAATATGCTGTATTCCCTACAGAGAAGTAAGACAACCACCACCACACGAAAAATGAGTTTTCTGTGTATAATACAAAACTTCATTTGATTTTGAGGCCCCAGCACTGGAGAGCTGAGGAGTGTAATGTACACCTTCATTGACATTACTTCCAAAACCAATCTGACCTGGAGTGGTAGTATAATCAAATCGATCTGTTTGAAAATTATTCTCATTTCAATAGGACAGCGTGTAAAAATAACATTTAAGAAACGATTTCACAAAAAAAATATGAATATGAACATACAATTAAGACACTTCCCTAACTACAAAAGTATGCGTGAAGAAAACAAACATGGCGTTCTAAAAACTTTTAGGAAATTTAAAACATACCTTCATTTTAGTTACCGTATATACTCGAATAAAGATAAAATTTTGAAGAACTCAATTTCATGTCAAAAATAGGCGTCAATTTCTACATGAGTATTAATTTTGCAATGTTCAAGTTTGAACATGATAATAAAGATAAGAAACAACACTTGGCTATAAAAATAAAATCGAAATCCATAAACTTATGATTTTGTAACCATAAATTAAGAGTTTTAGTAAACATGTGAACGACTTATATAAATGGTATTTATTTATTTATCTATCTATCAGCAATTCGGTAATTTTATTTATTTCAATTAATTCAATGTATAATTTTTCTTTATTTTTGTCAAAACGTTTTTATTTTCTTCATTTTTTTGCAAAAATTTCGCATTTCTCGTCAAAAAGAAGCAAGTTAAATGTATAAAAAGTACAACCTTATGAGAAACGTTATTTTACGAGATTTCGTGGTCGTTAACGTTTTACGTACATTATAATTCCTATTAACGAATATCAAATTACCTTAAAGCAGAACATCAGTAACACAGAGGTCTTTTTGTTTACTTTTCACAAAAAGAAGAACCCACTTTCACTATCTTTGTATGTTTTCATTATCATCAGATATTAGCTCTTTTCTCTCTTTAATTTCAAATTTTTTGCGACGTAAATTTTTTCATCCAAGATTATTTTATAGGAATGCTTTTGGTAAGCTGAAAAGGCAATCTGTGGGGAGTATACTGTGGCTGCACTAGAACACATTGTCTCGTATTTGCCGTACTATTTCTCAACTGTAGAAGCCGTGAGGACAACTGGCTGTATGGCTTGTGGTCAGAGGATTGTGTGATTGATAGCCGTTTCCAATTGCTATGTTTGGATAATTATCTTTCATAGTAGCTCTTTACTTGTCTTTTTCTGCGAAGGTTGGTCAAATTTTCGTTCATTCTTTTGTTTCACAAGAGGCAAGCAAGTTCCCGACTTTTTTCTAGATGCAAGATATTTCTCTTATTACGTTAAGACTAATCGACACCAACGCAAAGAATTTCAATTTTACTATTATTATTTGCCCGTTGATAATAAATCAAAATACGATCGATTTTTTGAGCAAGAAAGAGAAAGACAGAGATAGACTAAAAATTAGGTATTTCTTGTGATTTGCTTCTTATACTAACTAGACACTTGGATTTGGAAAATCAAAACTTTCTAACTATCCGGGTTGGTGATCAGATACACTCTTTTCAGTTCAAACACACAATGCCGGTAATCCACCCTCTCTGACGGTCGAATACATTGTCACTGTCGAATTCTCTCCGACCCTTCATCCGTGAGGTATCCCCTTACTTCTTTAAAAATCTACGCCTAAATTTTCTGACTGTCAAGTATGAACTTCAAAGGAAGGCTGCTACTCTGTCTCGAATTTGTTATTTTATTTCCTCTGTGTGCATAGGCTGACCGGTGATTTAGTTTATCTATTTAAAATAAGCAGTACCATCCACTCCATGACATAATGTAACAAGGAAATCGATCGATCTGAGTTCACAAATGGTGTCTTGCTTTCTTTTCCTAGTTTATCTTTGTGGTTAAGTCAACCCTAGTTGTCACCCTTGGATTAATCACTATAAGTACTAGTAGAATGTCAACCTTTTTTGGAGCACATTTGAGTTATATTTGAATAAAGCTTAAGTAAAGCAATTACCCTGTTTCATTAGAATCATGAAAATAATATTTTTAAAACAGATTTTTAGGATTTTAATTCAAATATTGAGACATTTATTACAATAAAGTACTTTGCTCAGGAAAAAAATATCCTGAAAGGCTAACATCATTTTTTTTTCTTGGTCGTAATTTTTATGACATCAACAACTCCAACGAAAAATGGACGAAGTTCTTTTCAGACTGCTATAAATCTTTCTATAACTGTAGTAGTAGTAGTAGTAGTAGTAAGCATGCTAAAAATAAAGTGCTCAGTCTGCCCAACTATTCATCCATAGCTAGAGTAATTATGAATACTATACTTATCTTGATATCACTTTCTCTGTTTTCAGATTAAAAGTATGTGAGTTATGTTCATATTCTACAATTTATTACCTACAACGCATACTTCTAAGTTTATCCAACAGATTCACGGTAGAATATGGCGCAATATTTGTAGCTAGCCCTTTAAGACAGCGCTACTCTAAGTGGTTTTACACGTAGTCATCGACTACTGGTGCATGAAGAGTTTCAAATTATCATAATGCATATAACATATAATATAAAAATAGAATTACAGAAAATCATTCAGCAATATTTAATATCATTCTTTTCATTTACAATAGATAGAAATACTTAGAACTTGATCGGAAATGAAAGTTGTGTATATATAAATGGCACAAATATGGTACTGGTCCGTAATACATGGAGAAAATATCCTGCCAGTATACCATATCAGATAAAGTAAGAATGTACAGAAAAATATAATAAAAAGCAAGATATATATTTCTTGGTTGCTCAGCAACAACGTGATGAAAGTAAATTGATTTTGATAAGAGACACGGTCGATCTATGGCCTCGTCCTATCGGTAAAGCTTAGAATATGCTGATTGTATCTTGTGTAAAGCGGTCAAAGCCCACACAAAAGGGGTGTCTTGTTTATGACCCTAAACTGCATCTGATGGTAACACTCCAATTCTGGAGATCTTGAAAGTTTGGAGTACCTCCCTTCATTGCTTTTATTCCTAGGTTCAATCTGACTCACACTGAGGACATCCTTTTGAAGGGAGGCGTCTCTGTAGGAAATACAGTCAGAGTATTCTGTCCCGCTGATAAGGTGATCGATATAGACGAGTGACAGACCGTTTTTCCATGCCTTATGTACCCGCAAAAATTTGGGAGAGTTCTTGCTATAAAACCTGTTTTCGTGTTATTTTAAACCTGAATGTACGACGACATAGTTACCATTACACTCCAACACAATTTCGAACATTATGTTCTAATTTTGAAGATGAAACAGAAGAAAAAGAAATACAAAAGTTACTCTGCTGTTTTTAAAGACTATATGCATCACGAAGCTGATGAAGGCTCAAGAATGGATCGACCAAACATCTGTACAAAAATGAAGACAATAGTCTATATATATATATATATATATATATATAGAGAGAGAGAGAGAGGGAGAGAGAGAGAGATGGGGGGGGAGAAAATACTCATTAAATACCAAAATAAGAGATTTCATTAGCATAATATTAAACTTTATTGATTAACAGAAACCCTAACATACTTGGAAAGATTTATTGTTACAGACAGATTGAGATTATACATATAGTTCAAAAGATAAAAAGGAAATTCTCTCTCTCTCTCTCTCTCTCTCTCTCTCTCTCTCTCTCTCTCTCTCTCTCTCTCTCTCTCAAATACACACGTACACGAATACAGTCCCGCCCGTGATCAAGTACAACCTTACCAATTTTGTTACTAAAATCAAAATTGCAATATCCCGTTAAGAAAAAATAAGACTGTATAAATATACATATGAGATTTACTTATTTTTGGACAGCTACATATTCATATTCGATAGCGTACAGTTTGGTCATGAATAATATCTGATAATATCCATTTTGATTGTATGATGTTCCCCTAGAAATAATAAAATCCAGGTAATTTTGATTTAGGAGAAAATTAACTTATTATTTGAAAATTTGGGGTGATACTGCACACACACACACACACACACACACACACACACATATATATATATATATATATATATATATATATATATATATATATGCGAAGGTGTACATGTACATCCATATTCACACAAATCTGTGTAGGTAAGTTTGTACTTTTATCATAGTTTTATGCAATCGAAGGCAAATATTTTCCCACGCTGAGTAAAACCATTTGAAAAATGAATTCGTTTGTAGTTCATATTGTATCATTTTATCAGCAAAATGTTATTAATGACGGTGCATTCGTCTGTATTAAAAGCATAGAGTGGAGCTGTGAATCATTTTTCAATACAGTCATGGACATAGCTGCTTGCATATGAGGAGATTTAGGTGTTTAACACTTTTAATGTCAATAAAGAAGTGCATGTTTGTCATATTTATAAGTTAGTTGACTGGCCGTTGTCGAGAGTGACCCGAAGGCTCCTTTTTCAATAGCTACTACACCAATATGTTGGAGAGGCTTTTACCCCTTCCCCTGGATTATTTCACTTATCCTTGGTCCGTCCCTTATAATGCAGAGTGTTAAGCAAGGAAGCATCAAGTACCATTTTTTGAGTCGTTGGTATGACTCGACCAGGGATTGAGACCCGATCTCCCAGTTCATTGGCGAATACTCGAATAATAATGCTAATGCAAGTAAAAATTGGTTCTTATTTATTTTTTCCAAAATTTTTATCCTTTTTCTGTCATATACTTTTGTAACTTAAGACGGAATTTTGCTCAACACAAACACTCACACACATACATACACACACATAGATATACATGAAGAGATACACATACGAACTCTGTCCAGGTAGTATCCAGTCATTTATTATTTACCAATAGCCTACCCAAGGCAATGACACTTGAGCACTCTTCAAAGAATTCCTCTTGAAACCTCACTCACTTAACCCAGCGTTGTTTAACTTTTTAAGATAATCTACAAAATTATCTTTCGCGATCGCCATCAACTGAATCCTCGTACTTTCTTTAATTTGTAATCTCGCCTACAGTCGGAAATATGCCCTCCTTCAACGACAATTTTAGCTTTAAGAAAATCCAGAAGTCACGGAGTGAAATCAAGGAAAGATGTACAAGATGTAAAAAAAATGCAGGTAGGGGAGGTACCAGACGTAAGTGGTGTGACGTTGTGAATGAGATGGTAACACAGTATATAAGCTTACGCGATAGCGTCTCATTCCTGACTGTGTAACTTCACGGAAGAGTATCTGTTCACACATCAACCATAAGGTCTTTTTTAATTGGTTGCCAAGTTATTGTCGTAAGGCTGCATAACTGGTTCTCCATATATCCCAAATACTAGATCCTTTTTTAATTAACCTCCATACATACTAACAATATATACTCATTACAGAATACCACCAAATTTCGAATGCAATAATCATACGTTTTTGTGTTTGGTTATTTTATTCAATGGATATATTATCATTATTTTCTTTTCATTTCTTTTCTCGTCTTGCCTATATTATTATTATTATTATTATTGTTATTATTATTATTCCTTGGGAGTTTTTCACATCAGCGTTAGCTGGTGGATTTTCACGGAAGTCTGAGTGACAGCAAGTCTTCTCAAGTTTTCAGATCTCTTCTCAGTATTCTGACCGACTTCAATAACATTTTAGTTTGAATGGTTTCAGCTCGTCCTCTGAGTTCCAACTCTTCCAACCCCTTTACCAAGTGCAGCAATTACAATTGGTATCATCGTCACCATAGCTTTTTAGTTCTCTTGCGAGGTCTAAATACTTACTTCTCTTTTCATTTTCTTTGATTTTTACTTTGTGGTCTTCCAGGACAGTAAATTCCGCAGATTATCTCTTTTATTTATTTATTTGTTAATTATTACTAGGTCTGGTCGTCTGGCCGGGATAAGGTGATCTGTTTGTATCTTAAAATCCTTTAGAATTGTGTACATTTCATTCTCCAGACTGGATTCTAGTTTGTGTATATACTATTTTGTAGTAAGGTCAAATTCCAATTTTTTGCACAATTCTCAGTGGATCACCTTCCCCACCCCAATCGTATCTACTCTTGTACTCTTTTTGTGCTCATTTGCTGCATTCAGTTACGTGATTAATCGTTTCGTCTCAATCACTATAAAACCTAGACTTACTATTCTCGCTTTCACATAGCTGGACCTTATAGCATGGTTTTGTGCTGCTATTAGAAGAGTTTCAGTTTCTCTCTAAAGGTTTCGCTTTCTAAGCGATTTCCAGTTGTTCTCATTTGATATTTCGTCAGTTTGTCGCTTGAAATATCTATAGAATTTTTTTCTTTCCGTTTCTGTTTCTTATTGTTCTGTTGATCTTTATTTTGTCAGTGCTGTTTCTGTTCAATGCAATTAGTTTGCACCTTTTTTTGTAGCCTTCAAGTCCCCGTATTCATGCATCCACACTATCTTCAATGCTGGCGTATCCTGTTCCTTCTTTTATATAGCCTGTCTATGTCATCTCCCGGATGTAAGGCCTGGCGCATCGTCATTAGCTTCATTGTCTTCTGATTCATTTGTCGAAATTCTTCCCTCGTCTATTTCAAGAATGGTTTCGAAAATCTTACAAGTGAGACAGCCTAGATTTTTATCCTTTTTGATGAGATTCCTGCTGCAGAACATGGTTTCAAGAAGCTTTCTCCTTCGTCTGAGATACTCTTTCTTTATTTTTTCTTTATCTCCTCTTGTTTGATGGTGTCCGCTTCCAATATTCCCAAGTACTTGTAATTTTCATTACTATTATTATTATTATCATTATTATTATTATTATTAAATGCAAGCACAAAGTTATTTTGTTAGCACCCAATATTCTGTTTCATTTTGTTATAATGAATTTGCTTTTGTGGTCGTAGACGCCATGGTAGGGTTGTCTATTTCCCTCATGTCTCCTAAACATTTAGGAAATATGCTTTTTACCAGAAGTTTATTTTCACACATTTTCCCCTACATCTTTGAATTAAAAAATCTTTTGCAACAACCTCTCACATCATTTCAATGGGAAGGCAAAGTAAAAACAAAAACAAACAAAAAAAAAAAACAAAGTACTTTGAAACTTGAGGACATTTTTTTCTGTAATAAACGTCAGTTAATATTTCGGCTAGACGATTTTAACGTCTACTTCATTCATTTGTTTTCATTTCAGCTGATCGATTAGGGACACCGTCGACATTCTCCCTGCCTTTATTCTTCGGTGACACTTTCTGTTCACTATAATTCCAGTAAATTTAAATAGAGAAAACATGTTTGCTTGACCGAAGAAAAAGTGAAATGTTCAAAGGTGACAGTTGAATACAGAATGATTCTTACGACATATACATATATATACGTAACCAATGTTCTGGTATGTCAACTGAGAAAGGCGATTATCATATAGCGTCCTTATCACAAAAAAAAAACTTTGCTCGTAGGTTCCAACTCTGGAAACCTCAATTTTACAGCCCTATAACAAAGTTTGTGCATTCATACACTTTTAATTCATATATATATATATATATATATATGTGTGTGTGTGTGTGTGTGTGTGTGTGTGTTAGGATAGCATAGACATTGACGGTGCTCGATGACAGTCAGTTTCTCACCGATGTGATGACTAGACAAAGTTATATTTATGCTCTAATCACTAATATTGCACACTCTTTATTTAAAGATATAGCAAACTCTATCATCACTTTTAATTTGTGTGTGTCGTATCAATAATTGTAAATATGATTAATAACAGAAAAGAGATTAATTATAAATTCAAAGAAACTGATAAAGTGAGTTAATGTGAAAAGCAACTTATAAACGCGCATACGCACGCGCACACGCACACACATACACAGGCACATACATACATACACACACACACACACACACACATTATCAAATGAATTAGGCCGCAAATGATTTAAAATTTGGTATTTAGGTTTTTATTATTGCATATACTTGTGGTCTACACGAGTTTCGGACTTTATGGCATCTTCAGGAAATATTGAATAGTCAAGTTTCAGATGCTTTTATATTAAAGATTGTTTTGATAGAATATGATCTTTTTACTTTCAGTCAATGTCCCAACGGAGTTAATTGTCTGTGAAGACCTCAGGTCAATGTAAATGTTAATTGTATATATAAGTAAATGTTCTTTATATATATAAGTATGTATTCTTGTGTGTGTGTGTGTGTGTGTGTGTGTAAACATTTAAGTACCCTCATGTACACTAAATTGGTTTTGTTGAATTTTGTTTAATTCCCGATTTGTGTCCGTGAATATGAGTACGGGTGTGTGTATACATGGGTGTAAGTTCATATGTGCTTCTGTACACATCCATACCCACTCGCACACTGAGGATACATACTTATATATATATATATATGTGTGTGTGTGTGTGTGTGTGTGTTTATTTTCACCTGATTATTCCCTGAAAAATAATTGGATACCCACCTAAAAAACAATTAATCCCAAGATCTAACTGATAGATAATTTTTCTTTATGAAACGAATTCGGTGCGAGGGATTGTTTTTTTCTTGACCCGGAGCAAACACTAGAAGGATAAAATAGCGGAATTAAACTGAAATCCATGAAAACGCCACCGAGCAATAAAATGCAGCAATATTTCGAGGATGATTTACTTAAACTGATTAAAAAGATTGAATTTGAAAAAAACATAAACAATGAGTTTCAAAGAAAATCAAGGAAAGATGTACAAGATGTAAAAAAAATCTAAATTAATTCGGATCAAAGCAGACAAAACAAAAAACATTTACAAAATTGATCAATCTGAATACAACAAAATTTTACATAACAAAATAACTGAAACATATAAAATTGATGATAATAATACTATTAACCATATTAATAATAACAGCCAGATTAGCCAACAAAATGAAAATTAAAGATAAACTTGGGAAGGAAACTAAATAGTAAAAATGCTTATATTCCCATCAAATAAACCATAAACAAACAATAAAAAAACTAGACTAATTTACCCCAACAAAGACTGAATTAGGATTAGTGGCAAAAAATGTGATAAAAAAAGATTGTGACTGAAATATGTGGGGTTTGAAGGTTTTTTTATGAAGGTCAGTGGCTAAGGGCAAGGCTGTGTTGCCGTAAGATGTCTGACTCCATATTTTGGTTATATTATTTTACCCCACGTTGACGTGGCTGGCGCGATGCCTTGCCCAAAGAAGGTCCATAAGAAATATGCAAAGAAAAGATGGAAACAGATAAAGGACGAAAACATTTCTTTCAGACTTTCCTTTATTTACCTGGTGAATGGACTAACCAACGCTACGTCTAAAGACATAGCGTGGTGCCCAAAACACCAGATAGTAAAATCGGTGTTGTCGGTTCGACGTCACTACCCGAAAAGAGAGCGGTTCACAGAAAACCTGAGTATTTATCTCTCTTCACCGGCTCCAAATTCGCCACGCCAAAATCCTTCTAATTTTGGCGCGACCGCTTCTCATTGGCTACTTTACATTTTATTATTTTTCTTTTTTCTGATTTTAACCGGATGGATGCGTGGAGCCTTATGCGTGGCGACGGATTTGTACATTTTGTATCAGGCAGCCGACGAGTCGATATCCGGTTGGGAGTTTTTTGTTAATTCCTAAATCGCCACAAATATTAAGTAACTCTAAATATAACTTATGGAAGAGTTCTTTAAATACAATAGACTAGTTTAAGAATATTTAAAACTAAAATAGTACCACATTTATACAATTTGATATTATAGATTTCTATCCATCCATATCGAAAGAACTATTAATAAATAGCATAAATTTTGCAAAGAACTATATAAATATTTCTGAAGATGAACTAGATTATTATTTTAGCCTGCAGGATATCCATATTAATTAATAATAATAGTACGTGAGTCAAAAACCACATGGACAATTTCGACAAAACCATGGGATCGTTTGACTCTGTACAAATTGCCGACCTAGTTGGTATATATATATATATATATATATATATATATATATATATATATATATATATTGTGACGTTGAATTCTACTCTGACCTTAAGAGATCGACATCTCGGTCATTGTCCTCTGTAGAAAGCTGTTAAGTAGAATGTGTATCGCCGAGGGCAGTCTGGTACTTGACACTCCAAAAAATAAATCCTGGTCAAGACTCCTATTTCGGGCGTAGGATAAACAGACAAATAATGTGGAGGCTAGTTCGGGGTTAGACTGATCTCAAACGTAGGTAAGGGGGTGCCAATTCACTTTCACATACACACCAAGTCCTTTGTCTTCCTATCCCCTCGGATCACGGAAGAACGAACTTCTAGGTTAGATAATATTAACTGTTGACAGATTTCCAAATCCTCTTGTAATGTTTAAGGAGACAATAAGACGTCTAGCGAGAATTAATGAAAGCGGTACGAGACTGAAACAAGATACATGCAAAATAAGTCAAATCGACAGAGGAAAGAACACAACCAAAAGATTTCAACACGAGGATGCATTTAAAATATAACGAAATTTTAATATGCGATGATTAAACAATGATGAGATTTAAGAAACAGTTCCTTTTTCTTTTCTCTTTTCTTTTAAAAATACCGGCAATATTAAGTCAACAGGAAACCATCAAACAAAAATGTCTCTCAACAGTCCTTTTTCTTCTTTCTCTTTTTTCTTTCTTTCTTTTTCTCTTACTGGAATAAAAGTGTCTAAGCCGCCGGACTGAGGCGTGAAGCAATGTTCATTCCATAAATTTAACTATTGATGAAACAGGACCTTTACAGTTTCTCTCTTTTTTGAATGCATAAAACTTTCCAATACTTAAGAATTATAGAAGGAAAACGGTTTGAGCTGTACTTATCTTTGACGGATTTTCAACTTTCAGATTTCTTTTTCCTCTTTTTTACGGGTGACCTCAGCGATCTGGTTCTAACGCTGGTTTCTCTAACGGGTGCTTTTTTTGGCGCGAAGAGCTTGTTGACCAATCATCCGACTTTCCTCTTCCCCCACTTCGCCGAGTCACGCCACAGGATTGACCTTAACTTCTTTCGTTCAACAGACAAAAGGGCATAGGGTGCAGATAGCTTGCCCTTTCTCTCCCCTACCACTTTAACGGTTTTTTTAATGCCTATTGGTTCAAATAAAGAGGAGTAAGGGTATTGACCCCCCCTTCTCTCTCTCTCTCTCTCTCTCTCTCTCTCTCTCTCTCTCTCTCTCTCTAGCATACCACGTCACAATATATATATATAGTAAATACTATAAGAAAAATTTTAAACTTAAACCAAATAGGCTTATATAGAGTTGATGGTTTAATTTACATACCAAATAGTAAAGACCCCAAAACCTCTAATCTGCAAAAGAAAATTACTAGAGAATTCAAAAATTTATATTTAAAATTGAGATCTCCTCTAACATAAAAATAGCCAACTTTCTAGATATAAACAATACCTCCAATAAACCCTTCAATAAAAATAATGACATACCTACATATATCAATGTCAATTTTAACCACCCTAGATGTATTATTAAACAGTTTCCTAGTGCTGTAAATTTAAGAATAAATAGACTATCTTTCTCAAAAAGAATATTTGAATATAAAAAAGAGCCGTATAATTAAACCCTACAAAACAGCGGTTTCAACAAGAAGCTGGAGTTTTTAGACCTTAATAGAATCAATGACTATAGAGATAAAATACTCAACATAATATATAGAGAATGAATAACACAAAAATTGTAACGAACACTTAGGGAATAGTAATTATAAGAACCAAAACAGACATAGAAAAATAATATGGTTTAACCCTCCTTTGTGTAAACTCACAAATATTATTAAAGGTAAATATTTCTTAAGTCTAATTGATAAACATTTTCCAAAAAGCAACATCCTAAGTAAAATATTCAAAAGAAACATCTTAAAAGTCAGTTACTCATGCACCAAAAAAATGTCGAAAATGATCATTAGCCACAATAAAAATTACAAGCAAACTTAAACGAGGAAAATAAAGAAGTAAGTAAAACCTACTGCAACTGAAGAAATAAAGAAGAGTGCCCCTTAGGGTTAAATGTAATATAGAGAATATTGTTTAGCAAGCGAACATTTCCACTAAAGAAGGTAAACTAAATAGCAAAGCTTATGTAGGAATCTCATCATTAAACTGGAAGCTTAGGAATTATAACTATAGACAATCATCTAATAACCCCTGACTCAAAAATCGAACTACCTTATCAAAATACGACTGGAAAATAAAGGACCAAGGATTAACCACAATAATAGATTGGAAAAATCATCTATAACAAATAGTTTACAAGGTAGGTGTAATTTATGCCTAGATGAAAGAAATAGTATTGTAAAATATAAAGATACTATTGATTTATTGAATGAAAGAAAAGAATTTAGTGCTAAATGTAGACATAAGAAAAAATACCTAATTTGATATCGAATAATTTTTAGCTTCAAATCATCTTAAGCAAAATCATGATGATTTTTATAATATAGATATAGATAATTAAAAAATAAAGGTATAGTTGATATATTTTAACTAGGATAATAATTTGGATTAATTCTTTTACACTTTAGCTACGCACTAAGTTCTTATATATAATATGATTAAAAATTCTCTCCTTAGATAAAAAAAAAAATTGAAATTAATAACTATAACAAAAACAATTTTTATATGCAGAACTAAAACAAATGATAAAAAACGTTGAATAGAGTCTCCATACCACTAAAATATACATATAAAGAAAGATGAATAGTTCTTTGAAACAAGTAAACATTTGAATACATTGAAAGATTACTAATAAATTTCAAAAACTATTTATTCAAAATTGTAAAAAATTTTCAATTCAAACTAAAATTCTAAATTCCCTATATGGCTTTCAAATACTCATAAACCTGAGATCAAATTATTAATATGAATTGCACAAAATTAATAATGACAAAAACCGTAAATAAAAAGAAAATTTTCGTAGCTGTTAATTTTACAAATATAATAGATTACAACGCGATATAACGTGTAATATATCCTCGGCGTTTAACCGAAAAATAAAAAAGTTACCAAATTCCATTTGAAATCCATCTGATGAGCTTTAATAAGCGAAATAATTTATTATGGAATACAATTTCTTGTTTTTTAACCAATATATATATATATATATATATATATATGTGTGTGTGTGTGTGTGTGTGTGTGTGTGTGTGTGTGGACCAGAGATCTTCACAAACAATTAACTCCAATAGGGCATTCACAGTCACAAATCCGGAATTAAATGAGATAAAACCTATCAAATGTATTTATACAGGAGTGTACTTCCATGTTTACATGTACACATACGACCCCTGAAAACAAATCTTTACCATAAAAACTACAACCAAAACATAACTCAACCATTGAAAATCTCCTGGCGAAAAGGTAAAGTCCGAAACTCGTGTAGAGCACAAATATATGAAATGGTAAAGACCTAAATACCAAATTTGAAATCACTTGTGGACCATTTCATTTTGAAATATCTCTCGTTAGACCAACCACTGTATATATATATATATATATATATATATATATATATATATATATATATATATATATATTCTAGCAGAAGTACCCGGTCCATGATTCGATAAATTGAATTTTAGGAACACCATTGAAATAGAAAGGGGAAAGAAAAGAGTAAGCAAAGAAAAAATGTCCTTATTTGTAGATGAAAGATTTCGCCTATTAATGTAAATGAAAAATCTTCTCTTTATTTTTACGAATTGTCTTTTCCTTTTCTTTTTTTTTTTCTGGTTTAAATTTAAAACAATATATAGAAATATATACCCCTATACAAGTGAAAGGTTTTCATGTTTTGCTTTTTATTTTGTTTTGTTTTTTTTTTTGTTTTTTGTTTTTTTTTTCATTTTTTTGTTTTGCTTTGTTTTTGTTTTTGTTTTTTGTTGTTTTTTTTTTGTTTTTTGTCTCCAATAAATTTTATCATTTTCAGTTAGTACTCAGTAACTGAAGAATTTTTTGTTAACAATTTTCAAAAAAGCAACAAAGTTTTAATTTTAATTTTTGTTTACCCTTTAAAAATTCAACGTTAAAAGAATCTAAGACTTCACGTCTTGTAGTATTCTTTTTTTTTTTACTTTTAAGATATTATTTTGAAAAATGTACCCTTAAATTCGTGATTGGTTTGAAACATTTTCGTAATTTTAATTTTCTAACGACTTTTCTTAAATATGAACAAAATTTTTAAAAATTAAAATCGTTTAAAGAATTCAATTGACTGTTGAGTTACAGAGCTAAAAATGCACTCGTTTAACTTTTTTTATCCTATAAAAAATGTAACAATAAAAGGAAGCTAAGAATTTAAAAGGTGTCATTTTTAAAGAAAATTTCGTTTATTAATTCAAATGAAAGGTATTCGTTTATCATATTAATAGTTTATTTCTTTTCTTTTCTTTTCTTTTCTTTTCTAGTTTTTGAGTTACACTGATTAAGAATTAATATATTTTGTTCTAAAAATAATAAATTCGTTAAATTTTTGTTATTTTTTCTTTTTTATTCTTTAAAATGTTACATTGTAGGTTGGTACAATAAAAAGAAGCTGAAAAATAAAAATGTGTCCTCACAATAAAAAGAAACGAAGAATTAAAACTGTATACTTACAATAAAAAAAAAAGCAAAGAATTTTTTCATAAAGCAATTTCTTTTTTTGATTTATATCTAAAATAGTTTTCAAAAATGATACTCCTTGGTTTGAAATATTTTCATCATTATTTTCAGTTCTCCAAAGAGTTAAGAATTTTTTTGACAACTAGTACATAATTACAAAATAAAAATTTTTTGAAAAACATTAAATTCAATTTTTTTCTATAAAATCAGTATAATATTTAAACATGGCAGGTCTAAAGGCGAACTGAAGAGTTGCACTAAAATATTTTTTCCCTTGAATCCTCCAATCGGTTATTATCAAAGATTAATACGTAGTATCTGGTTTCTTTTTATGAAATAAACAACGAGCTTTTATCTGTTTGAATCCTAACAATTTTACGTGATTTTAGTTTTGGGTCGTTTTCTAATATGGTTATCTGAACTATTCAGATTCAAATGAAAAATAAACCATTACTGTCAAATTCGTAAACATATAATTACAAAAAATATTCTTTTAACAATCCTACAACTTCATTTTCATACAGACTAGAATTAGGAAGAGTTATTTATATCGAAGACATCACAGTCTCTTACACACTAACAAACTAACAACTATACACACACACACACACACACACACACACACATATATATATATATATATATATATATATATATATATATATATATATATATAAAGAGAGTGAGAGAGAGAGAGAGATAGTAGAGAGAAGTTGATAACAAGGTAATCCAAGTAGGAGAGATTTATTGAGAAGCAAAGTCGATACTTTAGCGTTTCGGTTCTAATGAACCATCCTCAGGGCTATGAGGGTTGATATTAGTGATGTTAAATCAGCGATGGATGTTTCAAAGTGCTAAATACAAAAAGCTAGTGAAAATTTGTATAACAATAAAAAGTTGGCCGTTTAATTAGTGAATCAGCGTTTGTTTGTTTTTTAATTACATCATTTGACTTATTAGAAATATTGTGTAGAATTCATGTTCCGTTTGTTTATCGAGAGAGATTTCAAATCAAAAGGAGGAAGAAAAAGATAAAGAAAAAGAAGAAAAAGGAAAAAGAAAAAGAAAGACAAAAAGAAAAAGAACTTAAGATGGAATATATTGTATCTATTTAAAATGGATTTGCTCAAGAAAGGAGAAATATTATAAAAGCCCGGACGAGTATTTAAGGAATTACAGAGTGAAATATCATCAGCCTCGAAAATTCGTCTTAGTCTTTTATTATGAATATAAATGAGCATCTTTGCAGAATTGAAATCGAAGTTATGATTAGATTGAGAAATGCGTTGAAATAGTGCATTGTTTAAGTAACCAATTCTTATGTCTCTTTTGTGTTTTTTCAAGCGAACTTGAAGTTGCCGAGATGTTTCACCAATATGCTTTAGTTTACAATTCTTACAAGGGATACATATATATAAACCGCAAATAAATGTATAGATCCATATATCTCTCCGTGTCCATCTATACATCTGTATGTAATTATTTATATACATGCATATTAATGATACCGAGCCCATTTAAGTACATGTTGTAATTACTTTAAAGGATCTATGTAAGTTGTATGCATACTAACTTAAATGTACACACACATACACCTCTCTCTCTCTCTATATATATATATATATATATATATATATATATATATATATTTGTCGTCATTATCAAGTCGCACTGACAGCACAGATTTCCTCGACTCTTTCCCTCTCCATCCGTCCCTATTTTCTATCGCTCCCGGCAGATCCTCCAAACAAGTCCTTTATCCGTACAGAGCTGATGTAAATAAGTTCTTGTTGGTTGGCCAGTACTAGCATGTCCATGTGTAGGGGTCTATAGGAAAACGTTACTTATGCGTTCGTCCTTACTTCTCCAGCAGTGTCCCTCATGTATTGTTCATCTTACTTAGATAGTTTTGGAGATAGGATGTAAGTGGCCGTACAGCTGTTGTTTCCAGGATTTGTTCATCTCGTAATATATATATACATGTACTTTGGTTTATTTTTATATCTATCTATTCAGTATGTCCGCAAGTTTCTTGAGAAAAACAATTTTCAATTGTATATTTAGTTTCTAATTTTTTTTTTATCAGAAAAGAACATTATCTAAAACCAAATAAGAATGATATATACCAACAATAACATAAATAGAATCCTTGTATCTATAATATATTGCATATACAAATTATTGAATTGTTTTATACTTAATCTTGTGGTCATTTGAACCGCTATACACACACTTACTCGTGAGTATATATATATATATATATATGTGTGTGTGTGTGTGTGTGTGTGTGTGTGTGTGTGTCACAAACGTATTCACGAGCACGTAGAAGAAGAAGAAGAAGAAGAAGAAGAAGAAGAAGAAGAAGAAGAAGAAGAAGAAGAAGAAGAAGAAGAAGAAGAAGAAGAAGAAGAAGAAGAAGAAGAAGTCTCAAATCAAGAAAGGAAACAATACAAATTTTACACTGAAAAAAGAGCATATTACCTAAGAAAGGTATCCTCCCATCAAACTCCTTTACAATATGTTATAAATTAAAGAAATCAAGATTTTCACTTGGTTCATCAAGACAATTTCATTAATAAGAAGAAAAATGTGCGCGTGCACATACACACACACACACACACACACATACACACACACCTACATATGTATATATAAGCGTAAACAGCTCACTGACTGTGCAACTGATAATGTGTACATTGTACGACTTTACCTTTGCTTGGCTGACACGTCGCTCCAGTGATTCCCGACGCATTGTATTCCACTCATTTAATAAACTCTCATCAGCATCCAATCTCCAACTTAGGCGTTAAGATAAAGGTTCAGTCCGCAAACAGCTGAAATAAGTTTTCAAAATCTCTTCTGACTCACGGAACGGAAAAAAGATTCAGCGCTGGTCCAACCGAGCAGTAGTCAGGTAAAAGTAGCAAAAATAGACAACGAGCACTTATTCAGCGGCGCGTCTTAAGTCTGATATTTGAACAGAGGGTGGGACTAAGATAGCGGTTTGAGTAGCTGGCGGTTTGAGTAGTGGTGGAGGTGTTGGTTCATTGGTGGGGTGCGAGTCTGAGGAGTGAGGTGACACACTGATAAAGGGACAGAAAAATATAATTGGGTCACAATGAGATTTACATAAAACCTCCCTGACAATGACAGAGCCGGATACTGAATCTTACAAGTTGCTCGGGGATCTACAGACCGGATTAATTCTCAGTATACCTGTTTGTCAAAGCATCAGGTAAGTATCTCACAATATCTAAGCGTGCGTGTGTGCGTACTTGTTATCTTTACAAAATTTCTCAACATAAATACAACTTTATATGAACGATAAACTTTGCTCATAAGAGTGGAGGTTACATATTTTACATAGGCGCGAACGAGCGTTCACAGAGTAGGATTGAGGCGGAAGAAACATTCGGAGTTTACCTAAGTCTAGTACAGAGGCAAATGGAGACAGTTTAAGAAAAGTTGCGCTGTTTTGAAAATCCCCATTCAAAATATTGACTTTTAGTTCTGAATAAACATCGATTGTTTGTGCCATTGAAAAAATACACCACCATTTCAACCGCCGATACAATCTTCACAATTCATTGATAGTAAACTTTTTAATAGTTTTCGACAAATATGGCTTTGTGCAAAGTCTTTCTCTTCCCCACCCCACTTTTTTTTATTCAATCACTGTAAAACTTTGTACTCTTTCTTTTGTGATAGACGCATGGATATTCGCACAAGTCTTAGAGGTCTAATTCAGACACTTTTCTCGCTGTCATTCAATGTATTTGGGGTTCATACAACTTGTATTTGCCGACAATGTTTTTTAATCAGGATTAATATCGTCGAAATAAATCACAAAACATCAAATTTGAATATTAGATTAGTCAAAAAACGTAACCGTAATATTGTGCTAGCCAACTATTATACGGGGATTATTCAATAAACAAGAGTAAATTATTTTTAAAAAACAAATAAAAATTTTTTCAGATTTTTTCACCCATAAATTTTCAAAATTGCTGCTATTCAAACAGGGGGCACCAAACTTGAACAGAGGCCTGTCATCAGTTCCTTTGATGACTAAGAAGTGCAAACCATGTGAAATTTACAGAAGAATGTATTAAGTGTACAGAGAAATATATCTTAGACAAAAAAATGTTTGCAAATGGGATAAATATAGGTTTGCCACGACAAGCCTGAATCAATGTTGTGGAAACACTGACTCTTCGTTAAGAAAAAGTTCCAGACGCAGCAGTCAGTAAGAACATGATACTGAAAGACGTTTGGGGTATGAAAGGACCCATCACTATTGATTTCCTTAAAAAAAGGTACAACTGTAAACAATACTTTTTATTGCAAACTGCTTGGGTAATATTCACCTTCTTTTTTTAATGACCCTCATATATGTTTTTCTAATTGTGAGTACTATCTGGCCAAGAGTTATTCTAGCAACTGAACTCATTCTTTTTGGAGCTGTTGCTGTAAAAGAATCGCTTTGGCCGATTCATTCTATAATCTTCTTAACTTTTTAAAGGGTACTATCGATAAAGAAGGGAGGGTTATCTTCTTTTTTTTTTTTAATGTGGCCGATAGAAATAAATGGTGAGCAGGTCGGCATGTTACTATTTACCAACCCCTCCGCTCGGGCAGGATATGACACAAGGTCAATTTTTAAGCGGAGTTTAACAGGTTTTGAATTCAGAGTTTTCCTTCTCCTAGACTAGTTGCCTAACCAAGGCTGAAGAACCTAGTCCGTCCTACTATTTACCCATAGCTGGAGGGAGAATAAGGGGGTTCATACCTTTCCCAAGGGTATTTGCCCGAAAGTGAACGTAATAGCGCGACTGGAGTACGAACTCGCGTACTACGATTCCGCAGTTCATCGCTTTAACCATTACACCACGAGGACACCCTCGGCATGTTAGTCACTCATACCAATGTAAGACACATTTTCAGCTGCCCATGTAACACAGGTGAATCTATATCCACAGAATTGCTCAGTTCTCTCCCTAAAACAAAAGAACAAAAACCAGTTAAATTCTACACTCGCCGGGCTTACACATTTTTCAGACAATTTACTGTATGCCACTTTTTCGGTTTTCCAACTCTCCGGTAATGCTCCCTATTTATCATTTGCACTACATGTCAGATAGAGTCTGTCATACAAGCATTTTCTATTTCCTTTTGGATATTGCTTTATGTACTTCAAGGGACAGCTGATTTCACTTTTATATTCTTTACTGCATCTGCATGGGATGTTATGCAATCTTTTGTTATTATAATACTTATACTAAACTGCCAGAAGACCAGAGCTTGTGATAGCAAAAAAAAAGTGAAAATCAAAGAAAAAGAAATGAGAGATTAATCCTTGGACCTTGCTAGAGAACTAAAAAAGCTATGGAACATGAAGTTGACGGTGATACCGATTTTAATTGGTACACTTGGAACGATCCCCAAATGCTTGGTAAGGGAACTGGAGAAGTTCGAAATCAGTACAAGTTGAGGTCATCCAAACTACAGCACTGTTGAAGTTGGCCAGAATACCGAGAAAAGTCTTAGAGACCTGAGGAAACTTGCTGTCACTTAAACTTCAGTGGAAAACAATCTGTTAACGTTGGCGTGAAAAACTCGGTAGGGCACAACTGGGTTGGCAAGGAGATCAACTAGAAATTAAGCAAAAACTTTTAATTTGCCCATACAAACAAATGGTATATGCACAACCCAGAATCTGTCATGGAGAATGAGACGTACAAACTCCTCTGGGATTTTGAGCTACAAACGGGTCGCCTAATCTCGGCCAGTCGACCAGACCTAGTGATAATCAACAAAAAAGAGAACTTGCCGAGTTGTGAACTTTGCTGTCTCGGCAGACCACAAAATAAAATTGAAAGAAAGCGAAAATAAAAATAAGTATTTAGACCTTGCTAGAGAATTGAAAAAACTGTGGAACATAAAAGTGACGATGCTACCTATTGTAATTGGAGCTCTTGGTACAGTCACCAAAGGATTGGTACAGGGACTGGAGGACTTGGAAATAAGAGGACTGTTGGAGACCATCCAAACTACTGCATTGTCGAGATCGGTCAGAATACTGAGAAGAGTTCTGGAGACTTGAGGTGGCTTGCTGTCACTCAAACTCCAGTGAGAAACCACCAGCTAACACTGGTGTGAAAAAATCGAAAAGAAGTAAATAATAATAATAATAATAATAATAATAATGATAATAATGCACTGCCGGATACAAACTCAGCAGATCGCAAGAGAAGATCAACCACCTAATGTACATGGATGACATTAAATTATTTGCAAAAATTGAAAAAGAACTGGAAACTCTCATACACGCAGTTAGAATATACAATCAGGACATAGTAATGGAATTTGGCATAGAAAATGTGCCATGCTCGTCATGAAAAGTGGAAAACGACATATGACTGACGGAATGGGACTACCAAATCACGACAGAATTAGGACGCTTGAAGAAAATGAAACCTAAAAATACTTGGGCATCTTGGAGGCTGACACCATCAAATAAGTGCAAATGAAAGACATGATCCGAAAAGAATATCTCAGGAGAACGCGAAAACTACTCGAGACAAAACTCTCCAGCAGAAACCTCATCAAAGGAATAAATACTTGGGCTGTGCCACTAGTCAGATACTCGAGACCCTTTCTCAAGTGGACCCGAGAGGAACTTAAACAAATGGACCAAAGGACAAGAAAACTAATGACCATGCATATGGCATTACACCCCAGAGACGACGTTGACAGACTATATGTATCAAGAAAAGAGGGAGGAAGAGGACTTGCCAGCATCGAAGACACCGTTGACGCATCCATACTACGGCTCGAAGACTACATAGAAAAACACGAACGAGGACTAATTACAACCATCAGAGTAGATACGGACAACACGATAAACGAAAGTATGACAACAACTAGGAAACAAAAATGGGAAGGAAAACAACTCTATGGCCACTTTAAGCGTCTAATAAACAAAATCTCACACCAGAAAACCTGGACCTGGCTAAGAAAAGGAAACCTTAAGAGAGAAACGGAATCCCTCCTAATAGCAGCACAGGACAACGCCATAAGAACGAATTATATCAAAGCAAGAATAGATAAGACGCAACAAAACAGTAAATGTAGGCTATGCGGTGACAGAGACGAAACGATCAATCACATTATAAGCGAATGCAGCAAATTAGCACAGAAGGAGTACAAGGCGAGACACGACTGGGTCGGCAAGGTAATCCACTGGGAAATGTGCAGGAAATTTCAATTCGGCCATACAAACAAATAGTATATGCACAACCCGGCGCCTGTCCTAGAAAATGACTCGCATAAACTCCTATGGGACTTTAACATACAAACGGATCACCTAATCCCAGCCAGAAGACCAGACCTCATAATAATCAACAAAAGAAAGAGAATCTGCAAAATTGTTGACTTTGCTGTCCCGGCGGACCACAGAATAAATCTGAAGGAAAGTGAAAAGAAGGATAAGTACCTCGACCTTGCTAGAGAATTGAAAAACTGTGTAACATGAAAGTAACGATTGTGCCAATTGTGATTGGTGCGTTAGGTACAGTAACAAAAGGATTATTAAAGGGCCTGGAGGACTTGGAAGTTGGCGGACAGGTAGAGACTATCCAAATTACAGCATTGCTGTGGACGGCCAGAATACTGCGACGAGTCCTGGAGACTTGAGGAGACTTGCTGTCACTCAGACTCCAGTGAAAAACCATCAGCTAACACTGATGTGAAAAACTCTAGAGGAATAATAATAATAATAATAATAATAATAATAATAATAATAATAATAATAATAATAATAATAATAATAATAATTGCAAAACTGTCGACTTTGCTGTTTCGGGTGACCACAGAATAAAACTGAAAGAATGCGAAAAGAAGGATAAGTACCACGACCTTGCTAGAGAATTGAAAAAAATATGGAACATGAAGGTGACAATTATACCAATTGTAATTGGTACGTTTGGAACAGTAACTAAAGGATTACTAAAGGGACTGGAGGACTTGGAAGTTGGCGGACGAGTGGAGACCATCCAAACTACTACATTATTGGGAACGGCCAGAATACTGAGAAGAGTCCTGGAGACTTTAGGAGACTTGCTGTCACTTAGACTCCAGTGAAAAACCATTGGCTAACGCTGATGTGAAAAACTCTAATGAGTAAATAATAATAATAATAATAATGGACGTAGTAATTCAGGAACTCGAAGAATTTACTAGTAAGACTAAAGAGAGATTAATTACAGAAGCCAGTAATAACATAATCAAAAGAAATAATTAAAGTACAAACAATAAAATTACAATCATAAAATCTAGAGAAAAAAAAAACAGAAAGTAAGCGGCAAACTAAGGAAATTGCACAAAAGATGACCTTGACATGACAACGAAGGGGAAACTTGTAGAGATAAATTGAATCTCAATTTGTAACAGCAAAAAATAACGCCATAAGGACTAATTATGTTCAAACTAAAATCGATAATATACAGAAAAGCAAGTGTTGGCTATGTGGAGAAAGTGTAGGCTATATAGGGAGACAGAGAAAATGTAGGTTATGTGGGGAGTGAGAAAGGGAAAGAAGTTAATCATAATAAGAGAACGCAGCAAACTATTATAAAATGAATTCAGGAGCAGACATGACTGAGTGGGGAACGTGATCAGACATTTACGAGACCAGCAAGAAGATTTACTTTTATAATGACAAATCGATGACTTTCTCTAACCTGGATTTTTTTTACGTTGTGGAATAGAATCAATATAATCGATTGTAAGAATGCTGGTCTTCTTGTCATGAGATTTTTTTCTTGTCAGTGACCATCTTCACAATTCATTTCCTGCAAAACAAAACAATCCTGATTGTTCCACAATTTTCGACCCAAATTTGTTTTTTAATTTGTGGTCAAAATGCAAATACAAAATTGTTTCTATTTGCCGGTCACAACAAATAAATCAGATGATGAACAAATCATTCGTGTTTGCACCAGCAAAACCAACCAAAAATATTTTTCTTAGAATGTGCCAGTTTTTGTCATTTATTGCATTTTCCAGTTCTATTTTTTCCATTTCATTTTAATGAGTAAAACACGTTGCGATTAAAAAAGCATTAAAAATTAAAGAAAATCAATAATTAAGATAATTGTTAATTTTAATTGTTTTTTATTTTGTTTTTTGTTGGGGTTTTTTGTTTGTTTGTTTTCTGTTGTTGTTTTGTTGTTTTTTGTTTGTTTGTTTGTTTGTTTGTTTGTTTGTTTTTTCATCTTTTTGTTTTTTAAACCCAACATTCGAAGTCTAGAAACTTACAGCCGGCAAACAGCCTGCAATAAAAAAAAAAAAAAGGAATTGTTTCCTGCGAAACTTGAATTCGCCTCCCACATTTGATCACGGAATCTTCATGGTTAGACAAAGCTCTAGGGTATACATCTATTACCGCTTTTCTTCTTGATCCTATACTCTTGCTTACGCCTTACTAGCAGTAATCCTAAGTTGTTTAATTAGTTTAAGTTGATTTTTATGTAAAAAGAATTTTTATAAATATCAATAAAAAAAATGCTTCATCTCAAGATTCAAACAAATTAGGGCGACTTCCTACTTTCTACTGGGGTGAGTCAAAAGTTTTACAATAGAGGTCGTAAGGTGACGAATCACACTGAACTGTAAAATGTCGAACACTGCGTTGTAATTCACAGTTTTAGGCTTACCTATCATTACTTGATCGTTAAGGTTCTTACAAAGTTTTTTTGACCATCTTGTTACTGTTCTGTAATCAACTGCATCTTCACTTTTGACACAACAAATGTTTGGTTGCTTCCATCGCATTATACCCCGATTTCAAAATTGTAAAGAATAAGATTCCGAATAAGACTACTTTGCACATTCATCAGTGTGGCTTTCAAATAATACACGAAGTTAAACAATGTTCAAGCTGCTTATGCACCAACTACCACGATAATATCAACCACAACAGATACTTACTTCAGCTTGAACTGCTTGGGTCGCATGATGTACGCGCTGGAAAGCAAAATATTGTAAGATTCGAGTGTTACGTCAATCTAGTCAACCTTGTAATTAATAATGATAATAATAATAATGATGATGATGATAATGATGATGATGATGATGATGAACGAAGAAAACTGGTGAAAAATTAATCATAAAAATATTTAATCTCAAAATTTAAACAATGTAAAACTATCGAAAACTAAGACAGTGTAACTATTAACCTTCATCCATGGGAATTTGACGCATATCACGTTAAAGAAAAAAGGAATATAGATAGACAAAAGATAAGTGAAACCTAACCTCTGATACCCATGCAAGTATGCCTTTACTTGCCGAGTCAGTAGATTAACAAGCTTACAAAATTAATTATTTGCACATAAGCTCTCTTCTCAATGATTTTGCCGCGACATATATCTCAGCCAACTGCATACAGCCGAATTCTATAGCCTTTACTGAAATTCTGCAACAGTATCAAAATTCTACCTAACAATTTTGATTTATTTTTTATTCCATAGAATTTAACGCTTCTTGATTTCCACGAGCAGACATCATATTGATGCAGTTCAAGATAGTGAAATATACTGACAGCCAATTCCAAACAACACAAATTAACAAGTCCTCAAAATTTTCTATTGTTTAAATTCTTTACATTATTTTACATCGTAATAAATCTTACTCAAGCAAATATAGAATTATTTATCGGAGAAAACTGTACACTTGAGGTGCGTCCGAGACATGAAAAAAAATTTCCAACAGTGTATGTACAGTCTTGGTCATAATTATTGGCATTCCTGAAATTTCAGTACATGATGTAGAATATCTCCTGAAAAACAAAACGAATCTTGTGAAACAGCTTTGGTCAATTGCCAACTCATGGTTGATAAAAAGCAATAAATGATTGAAACAAGTTTGTATAAATTTCATTATTTTCCGTTTAAAAAATGAAAGGATGCCAATAATGGTAACCAGCACTGTACACGTGCACGCAAAGTCTTTCCAGAAAGTAATAAGACTGTGTAAAAATAAAATGATCAATTTAATTATAAATAATCTTTATCTCCTTCAAAATAATTCCAGTAGGACGTTATACACCGACGAAGATTGTGTCTCCAAAACTGGAAATAGTGTTGAAAGTTTTCAACTGACACAGACTTCTGTTGGCTCGTTGACCACAAAGCAGAAACCCTAAGGCAGAGATCCTTTACAAACAGGAAATAGTTAAAACAAATAAAATAAGGAGGGTAAGCAGGTTGTGGTGCTGCAGGAATATTCTTTTGAGTTAAAATTTAATTCACTGAGAGTATGTCTACTAAATATTGAGATTCTGTAAACATTTTTATCAACTTAATTACCAATAAACTTTATCTCCTTTAAAATAATCCCATGCGAAACCACACACCAACGAAGAAGTCTCTATTCCAGGGTTTCAGTATTAAGAAGTCTTCAACTGACACTACCTTCAGCCTTTTGCAGGTTCTCAACTGTTTCCAAAAAGGAGATAATGCGGCTTGGTTTTCATTTTTGAAAACAAGAAAGAGTCAAATGGCTTTTATATGATGGAAGTTGTGGGTTTTGATACCACAGACATATTTATTTGGGCCAAAAATTAGTTGATAGAAAGTGTCCTGCTTTTTGTTTTCACGTATCATTTTCATGATACACTTAACCAAACAGATTCGTAATAATCCAAGATTTAATTAACTGAGTAATTAACATTAATAAACGTTAATCATATTTACCAACCCCTCCGCTCGGGCAGGATATGACACAAGATCAGTTTTTAAGCGGAGTTTAACAGGTTTGAATTCAGAGTTTTCCTTCTCCTAGACTAGTTGCCTCACCAAGGCTGAAGAACCTAGTCTGCCCTACTATTTACCCATAGCTGGAGGGAGAATATTTGGATTCATACCTTTCCCAAGGGTATTAGTGCTTTGTGAAATGCAATCAGTCAGGTCCAGGATTTGAACTCGTGTCGCCGTATCCATATCCTGCGACGATAACCATTACACCACGGGCACCTAAAAATTAATAAACATTAATAAACGTTAATAATTGCTGGTCGTGATTGACCTGTAAGTAAAAATATTTCCAACCTCCAATCAATTTTAACGATATTTATGCGTGTATCTATTTGTTCATATGAAGAGTTTCAGTTAATACTACTTTGAAAATTGTCTTTTAACTTTTAACATATCACTCAATAAGTCCCGAGCCAAACTAATAAGATAACAACTTTTTGGCAAAATTCTATTTAATTCATTAACATAGTCTCCTTCTAGAGTGGTACACTGATTCCAACGCTTCTCTTACAATTCGATACCTTTTTTTGTAGAACGAGTTGTCTTTGGCCTCAGTTTTCGATATCACTTCTTCATTGGAGCTAAATCCCTTTCCCTGGAGCATTCTTTTGAGGTCTGCAAACAGCCAGTAGTCGCTGGGGACCAGATCCGGAGAATAGGGTAGGTGCAGAAACATTCGAAGTTCAATTTATGTAGTTTTGCCATCGTTGCGATCAACTTGTGACACGGTGCATTGTCTTGATGAAAGAGCACTTTTTCTTCTTCATTCATGGCCGTTTTTTTTTTTTGCGATTTCTTCCTTGAAACGCACCATTGATGCTATATAATATTCGCTATTGATGGTTCTTCCTTTCTCAAGGTAATCAATGAAAAAATACCATGCGCATGATAAAATACGGAGGCCAAAACTTTGCCTGCTAATGTTTGCATCTTTGGTCGATTTGGATGGCTTTCACCTGCTGTTGTCTACTCAGCTGACTGTCGATCTGACTCAGGAATGACGTAGTACGCAAAAACTCGTTTTTGTTGCGTTGAAACAGTTGCAAACAACGCTCTGAATCGTCCACGTGTTGTTGTTTTTGATCGACTGTCAGCAAACGCTGTGCTCACTTTGAACACAGCTTTCTCATTGATAAATGTCCATGCAAAATGGTGAATACACTGCTTTCTGATATCTTCAACTCTTTTTCTATCTTACGCAATTTCAATTTACGATCGGCCAAAATGAGTTGTGGAGATTTTTCGTATTTTCCGGGACAACTGCCGAATTTGGGTGACCCGAGCATTTAGCATCATTTGTGTCTGTACGAACGCGTTTAAAGTCAGCATACCACCTCTTAACCGTTGTTTCCAACGGAGCAGAGCCCGAATAATTCTTATCAAGCCATTGCTTTGCTTGAACAGTATTTTTTTCTTATCAGAAAGCAATGCTTTATCAATACACGAAATTCAGATTTTTCCATTGTTTTAAAAATTTGCAACAGTAGTTTAACTTAAATAATTGTAATTTGTAAACTCATAATCCGATAGGGCTCAAATGTTGACACGTGCCATTTGAAGGTTAGCACTGAATAAAAATCATATGGATTTTGTTTATTAGTAACGCCATCTATATGTCAGGACCGGGACTTATTGAGTGATGTGTTATTTTAGGATTAGGTAGGATTTTGACAGGAAACGTTCATTCTGACCCATTTGTTCTGAATAGAAAGAAAAAATTCAACATGTCATAAATATTTCTCACGCTTTCACACTTGACAAGGCAAAAAAATGTCATTTAGTTTAAATGTTAAAAACTAATTTCAACTTCCATTATTTGCATCACATTCACTTGTAAACAACGCACCACCGACTCAAAAGAGGTAAACATTAAAAGTCGTTCAATGGATCAGACATATGTTACTACGCTCCTCGAACATATGAAAAAATATTTTTATTAAAACTAAATTATCATCAGCAGCCACAACAGCCCTACAACGTGCTGATAGCACAAATTCCCTTAACTCTCTCTCTCTCTCTCTCTCTCTCTCTCTCTCTCTCTCTCTCTCTCTCTCTCTCTTACTCGTCATCAGTCTCTATCGGCTATCGCTCTTGGCATTTCATTTGATATTTACACAGAGCTAATGAATATAAATTTTGCCAACGGGACTGTGTGTTCACGTGTAGAAGTCTATAGGAAAACATTGCTTAGTTCATCCTTATTTCTTTAGCAATACCCAGAATGTCTTGCTTGTCTTACTTGGATGGTTTGTAAGACGGGAAGTAAGTGGCTGTACAGCTACTGTTTTGTGGAGTGTTGTTTCCAGGATTTGTTCAAATCATCACACAACATTCTTGTGCATCGCTCATCAAGCTTTTTCTCCCGGTGTTTCGTTCAAGTCCAAGAGGTGCAACTATGCAATAGTACCTAAATGGCTAAAGAATCCTCGTTTTATTTTATCAGAAAGGTCAGATTTCCATATTGTCGTTAACTTTTCAGTTGCAGTCCATGCTTTACCAAAGCGTCTAAATGAATACTATACCAAATATTTACTAGTTTATCAATCATTACCAAAATTTTGTTAACGTTTTAGGATTTATTAAAAATCTATTTTAATTTTGATATTACTTCTACTAAGATTGAAAAGGTTTTCTGTTAATTTCTTTTTTTTTAAGAAACCTAAAAACAGTTTCTCTTAAATAATATTGGCATCAGATTGATGACCCTTGAATTTGGCTAATCAGAAGAGAACTAGCAAAAAGGAGTTATATCATTGTATCAGACTAAAATCCAACTTTAGTGATCAACGTTATAAAGATATCTATTAACTCGACTGAGACGAACGACAGATGATGTCCATATGACAAAAAAATGGAAAGCGTTCCAACATTTTCAGTGCATGACAAGGTGAGTAAAAAAAATCCCATTGAAACCGAATCCAAATGAAAGCAAATGGATCTGCACGAACCAGAAGCAATGTTAGAGAATGTTATCGTAAAAATATTATGGGACTTCAGCCATATACGAAGATCATATTCGGCCTAATCGGCCGGGGTGGAAGGCTATAGAATACACCGACTACATCTCTTCAGAGGGGTAAAACCCCACAACGTGTGTCCTGCATATGATATTAAACAATCTGATGGTGAGGTTCCAAAAATGCTGCAGCTTTAGGGAATGCGGAGTACTCTTTTACTGACATCGCTCCCAGGTCCACTCTGGCCCGGAGTGGTAGCACCTAATAGGGTCCTATCTATGGGTCAAATAGAACGGTTTGACATTTAAACTGTATGCAAACAAATGACTTACTCTAAAATGAATTGTTAAAAATAGAACTGTTAAATCATTTAAGTGTGTGTAAACAAATGAGTGGGGTTTGATTGAATTGTTAGTAATACATAGAAATACTTAGAGCCATCTAACTGAGTGCAAAAGAACAAGCTCAGACTGGTTTGAAAATATATCTACAAAATGTGTTTACAAATCATATATGTCTAATATATAAACAAGATTCGGCATTAAATAACCTACGATGGTTGATATGCCATAAAACCAAACCAAACCAATCAAAACAGAACAGGGCATGTTATCCAACATCATCGACCTTATCTACTCCTTTAAAAACAAAATATATGAGCCTCTTATCATTGATAAATTGAAAAAATGATGAACGGATGTAACACAAAACTTTGTTTATTTTATTTGTATTAAATAAAAAGAATGTCCTCGATTCAATTATTTACTTGACAAAAATCTACGTCTTTTGGGGATTATAAAAAGGTCAGATCGGCAGTAGTGGTCAGCATTTGCTATCAGTTAACAGTCAAGGTTTTTAGATATTAATTTTTAATGCAAATTTTCTCTATTTCAAAAATTGGTACATGGCCTCCCCACTTCTTATCACGTCGAATAGTATCGGATTTACAAGGTGGTATGTGAATATCACAAATTGCCTCAACATTCGGAAACACTCTCCGTATTTATACTTGACTTTATACGCGCCCATGCGCGCGCGCTCGTGCGTGCGTGTGTGTGTGTGTGTGTGCGATGTTCAATTGAAAATGTGACTATGCTTCTAATGTTATAGTATACGTGTCAATTTGAAGCTAATTTCTAAAGAAAGCTTTCAACCACATTACGACCGGATATTAACCGAACTAATAACCTTGCCTGTCTTTGTACAATGAAAAACACTCAAGCATATGAAGGAATAAAGATAGGAGTTGGCTGTTCCAATCAAAATCCCAACAAAGAAATCATTGACTGGGGAGCATCATGAATGAAGGAAAAGAAAAAAGAAGGTATTTGTTAAAAGGGATAAGCTGATTTTACTGATTGAGGATTTCTGTGTTCAATTGAGAATTAAAAAGGATTGTTCACAATTTATAATAGACTATTTTTATTTCTATTTGATGTACGACAATCCTTCGACAGAAAGTGGAGAATAAACACGTCTGACTGTTTATATGGATAGTTTCCATACATTCACAAACAAACGAACCTTTTCTCCCCTCTTTCTTTCCTACAACTATCTATCTATTCATGTTTGTTCATATCCATCTATCTGTCTATCTATCTGTTTGTTCATATCTATCTATATGTCTGTTTATAACTATCTATCAATCTATATATCTATTTATCTGCTTACGGTTTGTCTATGTCTGCCTATTGTTGCGGAGCCGATAAGCATGTCGACCCCGCAAATGAATTAAGTTTAATGCGTGCGAGTAGTGACAGCCAAAGACAATGAAGGGAACAAAGGCAAGGTAACAGATACAACAAAAGTGACGATTTATTGTCGGAATTACAAACGTATGTGTAAAGTCCGTGGCGGTTGTATATAGTCTTCAGCTAGATGGGTGATGTCGATAGCTGGTATGGTCGAGTCGTAGGTGTGCACAGCTGGACGTTCGACGAGGGTAGCTGGCGTAGGTCGAGTCGTGAAGATACAGCTAGATGTTTGATGCGGGTAAGCTGAGATCGGTCGGGTCGTTGAGTGCAGCTGGACGATCGTTGCGGGAAGCTGAGGTCGGTCGAGTCGTTGAATGCAGCTGGTCGATCGTTGCGGGAAGCTGAGGTCGGTTGAGTCGTTGAATGCAGCTGGACGATCGTTGCGGGAAGCTGAGGTCGGTTGAGTCGTTGAATGCAGCTGGACGATCGTTGTGGGTAGCTGAGGTCGGTCGTGTCGTTGGTAAATAGATATCCCGGTTTTGACAGTACGTTGGATTAACCGGGGGGTGTCGATCTGGTTGCTAGCCCGTACAGCGAGTCGTACGTGGGCCAGATGTTGCAATGCTAGGGCAGTCTGTAATAGCGAGTCGTTACGTGGACTGGATGCTGCTGTTGGCAGCATGGTCGTGTAGAGTCGAGCGAGTTGATGACTAAGACTGAGCCGTGTCTTAGTATTACGGACCAAGTGGACGGACGGGGAAACCGTGGCTAAGGTTTGCCAGGCCTTAACACATACAAAGATTAGCGAGTGGATCGGTGACGCTACGGCTTTGTTGTGCCCCTAGCTGTGCGGGCGTGTCGTTTACGGTAGCTATGGCTTTGCCGTGCCAAAGCCGTGCGGACGAGTCGGGACTGTAGCTATGGCTATGTCGCACCAAAGCTGTGCGGACGTATCGGACGGTAGCTAAGACTGTGTCGTGCCAAAGCTGTGTGGACGTATCATTGACGGTAGCTATGGCTTTGCTCGCCAAAACCGTGTGGACGGTCGGACGGTAGCTAAGGCTTTGCGCGCCAAAGCTGTGCGAGCGTATCGGACGTTAGCTATGGCTTTTGCGCGCCAAAGCTGTGCGGGCTTATCGGACGAGGCTAAGATTGGCGTTATCTTAGCGCTGCGCGGATAGTGAAACGGTAGCTAAAGGCTAACCCGTGCCTTTAGCGCTGCACAGCCAAACGGACGAGCGGAACCGAGCAAAGGTTAAGACCGGCTGGTCTTAGGATCCGTCATCGTGATTGCCTCCAGGTCGTCTATTTCGACTGGTCGTTAAGGGCCGTCAGAGATACTCTAACCCGCAGAAGGTTACCACTTATGGAAAAAAAAGGGGTGAATCTGTCACTAGAAGTGGTGGTGAGGTGAATGCAACCACGAAAACGTAGGATTCGACCTCGTGGAGCCGAGTGGCCCCTGAGAGCGTCCCCGAAGACCTTTCAATTTTTTGCCGCCGAAGCCTTTTTCATATGAAAGAAAGGCAACACCACTTCTACCGTGCCACGTAAATAGAAAGTTCTTCTATAAAAAATGGACGTAGAAAATAAGTCCTTTTTTAGACTGGTATAGGCTAGCGAAGATAATTAATTCCATTTTTATAGAATTATTTCTGGCAGAAGTGTTTTGCAAATGTTGATATATGTTAATTCATCCCTTTCTTAGCTGTAACGACCGGTTAGAGTCGAAAAAGGGCTTTGTCATTTCCGGCCGTACCCGGATGTAATTTTTCTAGGACAAACGAGTAATCCGATCTGTTTATGTTTGTAGGCAGGTCGCAGCACTATGTCTACTCGGCTTCCTGTCGAATCTTTGTAGCGATCGGTTAGTATTGATAGAGAAATGTTTGTCTCTAGCTGTTTTTCTCTCTCTTTATGCAACTACCTGTATATATGTGTGTATGTGAGCGCACGCGTATGTGTATATATGAGTTATAACAAAGCAATATATTCTTCTAATGATATCTACCGTAGAGATACTTTTATGTAATTACAGTTGTACTTATAATGTCCTATTCCAAAATTTGAATGACCAAATATAATTCTGATGATTATAATGATGATGGTACCAAATATAATACTAATGATGATGATGATGATGGTACCAAATATAATGCCAATATGATATTCGTTATTTATGCCAGGGTCTAATTCTCTATTGTGCTGTTTACTGTTTAGGACCAAGGCAAACCAGATATAGCGAGATTTTTAAAATCAGAACTATACTTTATTTCCTGCTCGTTTGGTTTAGTTTCTTTGTTTTATGGCATGTCGACTTTCGTGGATTATCTAATACCAAAGCCATCCTTGTGGAAGAACAATAGTGATACTATTTAACCCATAGCTAGAAGGATAAGGGGGTGTCCGAAAAGTATTTCTCCGAAAATTAACGTAATAGTGCGATTGGAGTTCGAACACGCTTCCTGTGATATCACAATCCAGTACTTTAGCCATCACACCACGCGAACTCCCCCACTTCCGGCTGGTACATCAGTGACACAAAAATGGATACAACAACAAAAGTTGTAAGGAAATCAAAATTCTGTTTGATTTAATACTTTTTTATAATGAGAATCTCTGTCTCTGTCTCTGTCTCTCTCTCTCTATATATATATATATATATATATATATTCACATGTGACAATTAGTATGGGTTTATCCGACTTCCCACCAAGTCAAACATAAAATCATTTTATTGTGTATAGGTAGGGGGCACGCATAAATCGAGACTCATTTGTTGCCATCACAAAAATGCTTGACCTCTTCGGCATTCCCCTTTATGGGACGCCTCAGGCACCAAGCTATGAACTCAGCCCAGTCAATCAGGTATTGCCAGATGGGAAGGCTACTTGAAACCTGGCAATCAACTTACAATGGCCGACTTGGCACGCGATATCAAGGTGAGCCCGCCCGAGAGCAGGTAGTAGAAAATGTTACTTCAGTTCTTTTTTATGTATCATGGAGGTTCTTCACATACGAGATACACATACACATAAAATAGCGTCTAACCCACTACACAACTACCTTAATTACTTTTTACACTTTTCTTCTGATTGAAAATGATATGTTTTCAGACCGGAGAGGTTGCAGAGATAGGGTTTGTTTTTATGGTCTCTACTCGTCCTCTTATTTCATCCCACAAAGCTAAAATAGACAAAAGGTCGTTTCTTGGAGTGTAATACCATGCAAGAAGCAAGCCTCCCATGTGGTGGTTTTAAAAATTGTTTAGATTCTGTCGACTTTCTCCTTGTGATGCGTCTCTGTCAATAAACCCAAACCTCACCATTTAGGCGAGGGGGCAGGTGCTAGAGGTAGAAAATACCAGACGTTGTCAAAGTAAATAAATTCGATTTGTGGCCAAAGAGATTCTTTGAATGTCATATTTTTAATCTCCCTCGAGTTGTACATATTTTAGTACCCATCAATAAGAACACTACTAAATGCAGTATTAGCATTTAAAAAATGTTAAATACTTACATATCACTTGAATAAGAACACTGCTAGATACATTCATTATTGGCCGTGAAAAAAAATGTTAAATACATACATTATATCCCTTAAATAAAAATACTGTTAAATTCATACATTACAGCCCTAAAATAAGAACGCTGCTTAATGCAGCGTTAATATTTTACTGATTTATTATTTTTAGGCAATATGTACAAGAAAGAACCAAATTCTAAGAGTTCTAACAAAAACAAGTTAAATACCGCTAAGTGAAAAAAAAAACATGGGTGAGCTAATTTTTCTTTTTAAGATTATTGTTGACATTGAAAAAAATTTTATCGGGTGGTGTTATGGTTAGAGCGATGGACTGCGGAATCGTAGTAAGCAAGTTCGTACTCCAGTCGCGCCATTACGTTCACTTTTGGGCAAATACCCTTGGGAAAGGTATGAACCCCCTTATCCTCCTAGCTATGGGTTAAATAGTACCACTACTGTTCTTCTAGGATAATAGCCTTGGCATTAAATAACCTACAGAGGTTGATATGCCATTAAAAACAAAGAAACTAAACAATTCTGTCATTCATAATGTTATTTTATTTTGTTGACTGATTCTTTAAAAGTTTTCAAAATGACAAGGACTGGTTGTTCTATGGAGAAAGGTTAGTATTTTTTTAGCTATGACTGTTGCGATTTGGTGAGAGGATTTACCTATTTCTGATCAAATGTTCCACTGAGATATCAGTTTTGTGGGTTTTTGATTGTCCATATATTTTTGCTATCTTTATCACTAACTGTTGAATTATTTCTATCAGAAATGAATAAACATAGACGTTGAATTCTGAGAAAAATGAATCTTCTAATTAATATAAAAAACTTAATTCATGCAAGTCATTTTATGCAGTGACTCCAGCAAGGAAAAGACCATTTTACCAATGTCGGATTTACCAATGTCGGGAATTTTACCCTTTCTGGATTTAATACTAAACTGAATTATATGTTTTTTATTGAGTCGGAACTTGATATCTATTATTTCGAACTGGAACTAAATCCTTTTCAACAGTTTAATCACCGTATCACTGTTTAATATGTTCAACCTAAAACTAACAATGTTTTACTTAACACATCGCAGCAATATTTTCAAATTAATTGATAGCTTAAATAACAATCAGTTACACAATTTCGAATATATTCCGTCACCACATTTTAAAATAACATAACGATTGGCATTCTTAATTTCATTGCCATTGTAGCAATTAGACGGACAAAATAAGTATAAAAGGAAAACAGGACACGACACTTCAACAAAGCGATGTATTCATAACAATATCAAGTACAAGCGTAATACAAAGAGCAAAGTATAAAATGAAGAGAGAGAGTTGTTAAGGAATTGTTAAGTGGACTTAATAAGTTGCAAAATAATATACCTGAGAACCTATCTTGTCACTAAGGTTGTTTAGTGTCTCTTGCTTCTGTGTGGTTGACGTTACGTGTTCATCGGCCCTTATAAGTCGCTGGTGTGTTAACGTTTTACTTGGACGGTCTGCAGCGTATGGAAGAGAACGATCTCTCTCTTGTGTTAGTATTTGTACACTAAAGCAGAACTTAATGTCGTATGCCCTATGTGCTCTGATTAGTTGCCAACAATGGCTCGTGACCAATCAGACAAGCGCTTATCAAGCGATGTTTGAGGGGCGGTAAATGTGAGGTTTCATGTTATTTCTTTTACCATAACAACTTTATTGACAGTTTTACGTTTCATAAAATTTTTCCCAATATTTTTTTTTTAAATCATTATCAGCTGAAGCCTATGCAGAGTGAAATGTCATGACAAACACGTCACCAAATTGATTTTCACGCTTTATTTTTCTTCCATATGTGTTTATGCCATTGTATTTTTTGCTACAAGTCCGTACATACATAAGTGTATGTGTGTGTGTGTGTGTTTTCTTGCACTTGTTTTTTTTCATGTGATTAGAAGCGCTAATGCACTTGTGTCTTTATATTAGGATTCAGGGCACGTTTGTAAACAATAAAATTCATAAAAAAGAAAATTTATTTATAACTGAGAACTTTAGATGGATAAGTGGTACTTTATTTGGAGTAGATTTCTCTTTTGTAACTGTCGTAAATAATAAGTATAATTACACGGTATTTCACAATATGTAAATTTTACTTTATTAATGGGGGAATGTCAAGAACACTCTTGAGGTCTGAGTTCAATATCTGCTTGCACCCATTTACAAAAGACAAGTATAATCCTAATAAATACTCAGAATTGAAATTGGTGTTAGTATAGATGTATACGAATGGATTTGTCATAAAACTTGGGTTTTAAGTTACTGAATGGATTAGTGATGTCACTGTAAATGTGTATAATTGATGCTTTAGTGTTCACACTGAAATTGCAATAGTGACGTGTGTATGTGCGTGCAAGTGTGTGTATGTGTACGGATGAAAGAGAGAGGGGGAGAGGTAGAGTAGTTAAATTTGCATGAATGTCTGTGTTAAAGAGGCATTCATTTGCAAGCTGTTAACCTAGAAGAAAATTGTCGTAGATCATCCCAACAAACGTGAGTGAAGATTGTTGCCTCTGGGTATGCGTGACTGTCCTTTTTTTCTTGCTGTTTTTATTTATTTATTTATTCATTTATCTTAGTCATTCATTTTATCAATATATTCACGCATTTTTCTGTGCAGAGAATCGGGAGTTATGGGGATTGCACTAGATTGTTAGGGAATATGAAAGGAACTATTGAGATAGATAGATAGATAGATAGATAGATCGTAATATGTTTACATGAATATATAGATTATATTATTCGTTGTATATATACAAGTGTGTATCTGTGTATATACGCGCGCCTTGTAAAAGCAAAAGATTGTATAGTGCTATCAAAAATTTACCAAAGTCGTGAAAAGACAAAGTTGTGATGTGGCTAGGTTTAGGGAATCGACTAACACAAGGGTGATTACAGGTTAGTCAGTGAACCAAAATTGTAGTAATCCTTTATCTTAAGTTTATTTTATTCCCATGTATGTAGTTGATATTAGTAGCCGTCGATGAAGACAGTGGTTCGGTTAATGGCCTCATATCAGCCGAAATATTTAACTAACAATAGCATTTAACGAGTGAAAAATGTGAATAACAAATAACAAATAAAATAAATTTAACCAGATATTCGTTCCAAAAACATTAAAAATATATTTGGTGAAAAAAAGCAAGTTAGAAAACCAGAAAAATAAAAGAAATTGACACAATTTACTTTGTAAGAGGCTTGTGTGGCTTCACTTGTCCTATGGGAACGAAGCAAGTCTAAGTACTTCACTCGCAGTAGTGACGGAAATGAGCTTTACCTTAAGACGTCTTGATAGATAAACAATCAGCTGAGTCTAAGAAGTGAACTCGTCTAGCTTCACTCGCAGATGAAATGAATGTTATTTAAATTTAGCTTGGGTACCGGACATTGGCCAAGGGGTTAGAGTGTTCGCCAATCGCCCGGGAGACCTGTGTTCAATCCCAGGTCGAGTCATACCAAAGACTCAAAAAATGGTACTTGATGCCTCCTTGCTTAACACTCAGCATTATAAGGTACGGATCAAGGGTAAAGTAGAGCAATCCAGGGAAGGAGTAGCGCCCTCCCCTACACCTTGGTGTAGTAGCTATCGAAAAGGGAGCCTTCGGGTTACCCTCGACTATGGTCGCCAACTTAACTAAGTTAATTCACCATCATCACCAAAGCGTGCTAATAATTCAGATTCACTAAACTCTCTCTCTCTCTCTCTCTCTCTCTCTCTCTCTCTGCCTTTGTTCGTGGTAGGTCCTCGAGACTGTATCCAGTATCTACACTGAGGTGTTTATGTAAGTCTTTGCTGGTCAGCAAACACTGGTGTGTTTATACGTAGGAGTCCATAGGAAAACGTCACTAATGTGTTCATCCTTACTCCCCAACTGTTGCTCAGCATGTCTTGTTCATCTTACTTGGCTGGTTTATGAGATGGGAGACAAGTGGCTGTACAACTGCAATTTTGTGTTGTGCTCTCTGGGTTTGTTCAAAATAGCGTGCAGCATTCTTATGTTGTTCCCACAGTTTTTTTTTTTTTTTCTCCAAACGTTTCGTTAGAGTCCACGTAGTGCAACCATGCAGTAATACTGACGTGGCTTGTAGAGAAGAGGAAAATCTCGTATTTTGTTTTGGCACGCAATTTAATTCAACACTGAATTTCACCCAATCAGGATGACTTATCCTATTCAGCCCGGACCTTCATTTCCGGCTAGCAAAACGGGTGAGCGGCCAAACCCAGTCTCTTCAGCGTGAGACGACGACCAGAACAGACGTTCCTCTGGACGCCCCTGCTTAGCAATTCTTTTTAGCTAAACAAGCCACTCACTTTGGCTTTAACACTAGCAGCAGCAACATGGACACTCAACGAGGGAACCATCTAATTTATGGATTCTTTACGAGGAATCCCAGTTGAACATAAATTAGAAACATCCAGCATGCCTTCCACAGGCACCACTTCATGTCACCCCAAAAAATTGACTATGTCGATCCGAGCGTAACTCCGCTCTCGACAACATGGAGATATCGCAGACTCTCCTCCAAAAACCAGATACAAAACTACACGGTGACTTTAAACACACCCCTCACAAGTCCAACAACACGCTGCCATCTCAACATCCTGCTAAGCCATTTCGTCTCCAACACTAACAAGCCTAAACACCACGAGTCTTGCAGCACCAAAAGCAAACCATATTCAAAGCTGCAAATAAAGAACTTTCGTCGTTGTGTTGTTAAAGCAAAGTTTCGTAATTCATTTGTAGTGCCTACAAAATATAGTGTTCGGGAAAATAACTAAATTCCCGAAACCGCTATAGGCAACAGCTTGAAAGTTAACTACGCACGCTAAAATTCTGTAAATCGGTGAACTCATGACTGCATTTGCTCGATCAACTCTGTAAATTGCATTGTCTACAAAATAATTATATTTTTACATAAACCAGATTAGTGAGAAAAACACAGGAATGCAACAAGTTCCTATATACATGTGTGTGTGTGTGTGTGTCTGATGACTGCCATATCTTGACTGATGATAGCCGTCTTTACCATCAAAATTTCAACTCAAACATTTTGATTAATAAATAATTCAACTAGCGAAAAATATATAAAGTAGTAAGACAGCAGTACACCGTTAACGCTGTTAGTTGCTTTACACAATATATTATTAGTTAAACATTCACCATTGAGTGGACATATTTCCTTATAATGAGAATTACATCCGGGCTTGCTGGTGTTGTTTTGCTCTTTGAGAATTTTAGTATTGTAGGTAATTATCATCCACACACACAAAAACACGCACACACACACACACACACATATATATATATATATTGTCATCCACAGACCGACTTTTTCGTTGTATCACAACTCTTCGGTGTGGCGAGACACGCAGAGCGCTGCAAGCTGGGATCGAAACTCGCCCAGCTTTATGTTAGACATTGTATATTACCGCTCAGCCATCAAGCTACATACGTCGGCTCGAGAATTATAACGCTTTATGTATCAGCTTTTATTCATCTACATTTTGCCTTTTTCGGATACCATTAAAAGAGCGTTGCATTATGCGAGTGGCTGCTGTTAATTCCTTCACCAGAGTGCCCAACCCCCGGAGCGTATAAATTGTCATCCAACTCTTCAGTATAGCTTATTTATTGAATGACACTTATATATATATATATATATATAGATGTGTGTGTGTGTGTGTGTGTGTGTGTGTGTGTGTGTGTGTGTGTGTGTGTGTGTGTTATTCATATATACGAGGATCATTAAATAAGGTTCCAGACCTTTTCGTATGAGCTACAATGCACTTGTTGTACCGTTACAACAACTTCTGGAAGGCCCCATGGAAGTCCTCTTGTGTGAGCGTGTCAAAGACCTTTGTCAGAGCCTCTTTCAACTCCTCAATTCTCTCATAACGACGGCCTCTGAGCTTAGGGAATAAGCAAAAGTCACAGAAACCAAGGTCTGGACTATAGGGAGGCTGAGGAACTGTCTTGATGCCCATCTTGGTCAAATAGTCTGTGACAAGGATGGAGTTGTGAACTGGTGTATTGTCCTGGTGGAAATGCCACTAACCCGACGAATTTTATTGCATATCGTTCTTCCTCACGTCCAGATTGCATTTTTGAAATTCACCAGCTGTGACAATTAGGTTTTAGTAGGGTGTATTCCAATTGCTGCTGTAGCTGTTGATTTGAACCTGAAATCATAAAAATTGGTCAGTCATCTCATATGATGTATAGCAATAAGATACTGAATTTTCAAGAGTCTTTGCCAATTTTAAATGCCTATACAAAAAAGTTTGGAAAATTATTGAAGGCGCCACGTATATATATATATATATATATATATAAGTGTCATTCAATAAATAATGGGAATTCTGCTTTAAGAATTGGCAATAGGAAGCACTGTTGTACCTTTTTTCAAAGAAAGCAATCGTGATTGATCCTTTCATGTTCTAGAAGACTACCAGCATGACCTCCTTTACTGATAGATGTGCCCTGAATTTCTTCTTCACTCAAGAGTCAGTTCGTTTTCATACCATGGACTGTCTTTTTCATTCAGGTTAGTCGTGACAGACACACGTTTAACCTATTTCTTTGGATTTTTTTTACTAAAACATATATCCTTGTAAACATTACACATTCTTCTGTAAATTCCACATGGTTTGCACTTCTCAACCATCAGAACTTTGATGACAGGCCTCTGTTCAAGCCTGGAGCACTCTTTTTGATCTTCCGCCATTTTAGATATCCTCAACACAATTTTTTTCCATGATTGAAATAATATTTGCAGTAAACCAATTTCGAACAATACAGAATTTACACTTTTTGGAAAAATTTGAAAAAAAAATTCCTTCTGAAAAATATGAAAATTTGAGAAAAAAAATTCCTTTTTTAAAAATCCCCTTATATGACCCTTATATATGTGTGTGAGAGAGAGAGAGAGAGAGAGAGAGAGAGAGAGAGAGAGTGCAAAAAAATGACATGGCCTATATAAGGAAATAGCACTAATAACTCAAAGAAAATATTTAAATATTTAAAGAAATATATTATTACATCGTTGGAATAAAATTATTTTTAGAACAAGTTCGTTACAGTGTGTGTGCGCGCGCAAGGGAAACAACTTAAATTTTTTCTATATTATTTCCCTTGTTCTTATGACCTTATTATAATAATTGGAGAAATTATAAAATAGTAACTCATTAATACAGGTTTTATTATAACTTCAGATTTGAATTTTAATTGTTCGGAATTATTTCAAGTATATTTTTCAGTTTTAATTTCTCATTTTTATTTTTTACGTTATAATGTTTGTTTGGGTTTTTTTTTCCGATTCTTCAATTGTAACTTTTCACTAGTAAATCGATTAATCGTTTTGCAACTCTGGAGTCAAAGAAAAATTGAAATGAAAAATTCTTCTTTTTTTTTTTTCTTGCCATGATTATGATAACTATTTGAAAACTTAAATCTCTATCAGTTTTGTAAATGATACATTCTGAGGCATCCAGTAATGGAGAAATTGTTCAAGGTTTGCGCCCAAGTAAATTACAGATACAAATTTTAGCTGTTCTAAATTACATATCCATAGTATCGCCGTAGAAATGTTTTCTTGATGAAAATGTAAAAAGCCAAATTGAAATCAAAGCAAAACAATGAAATTGTTCATAATCTTGATAAGTGTTAAAATCTTATGATGGTTTCCAGTGTGTCTGACAGATACATCGATTTCTATAAAAAAAAGTTCTTCTTTTTCTTTTTATTGAATTCCAGTTTATTTATGGGTATTTTTTCAGCAATTAAAAATATGCTTCAAATTACTTTAATTACTTTCTCTATCTGAAATGAAAAGAGATGGTATTTTTTTAATCAAATATTTAGTGCCAATGCCAAAATATAAATATGAAAAATGAGGTTGTTTCCCTTTAACTGCAGCTAGCTAGAATTAAATTGTATGAACTTTCAAAAACACTTATTCCTTTCTTCACGAATACATTTTTATTTAATTCTGATTTTTTGCAGAAAAAAATTATTTCTAAAACAAATAGTTCTATCTTATTACAAATAATAGAAAGAAGGAAATGGCGTAAAAAGTCTCTGAACATTATTCATTTACATCAATTCTCTTATTTAAAAAAACCAATGTGGGTTTTCCTACCCTTAATTATGTACAAACACATATACACAAGTGTTTGCATAAACGCATATTATTTTTCGTTTAATAATAATAATAATAATAATAATAATAGTTTGGTTTCTTTGTTTTAAAGGTGTATCAACTTTTAAGGGAGATTTAGTGCCAAAGCCAATAATAATAATCCAACAGACCCCAGAGTGAAAATAAAAGAAAGCGAAAAGGTAGAGAAAGGACTTGAATCTTGTCAACGAGCTGGGAAAGCTGTATTTATCATTTGCGTAAGGAATCACGTGTTTCGAAGACAACAGCTCTTCAGAGAGACAACCAGAAGTTGTCACTTCAAAGTTCAAAACAATAACTGAATCTGTTTTTAAGTCGTTTAATCTTATTTAAATTCATTTCATGCAGTAAATAGTCAGATTAATAATCATAACAAAAAGTAAATTAGTTCCAAGTTTTAATGAACATTCACCACATCATAACTGTCAACACTAAAACACATTAATTCTTCCGAGCAGTTGCATTGTCAGTATTATTGTACGGTTGCACCACATGGACTTTCACGAAACACTGAGATAAAAAAAAAAACAATGAGAACTACACAAGGATGCTGAGTGTTGTTTTGAACAAATCCTGGAAGCAGTATCCGATAAAACAGCGACTTTACTGGTTTTTACAATTCGAAAGTTCTTTTTCTCTTTCTCTTGTTCTTTTTCTTTTGGGCCTTTTCTGCCTTCTGAAAGTCGTCTAATTTGCCGAGAAAAAACTTTTCAGCTGAATAATTCCTTCTTTCTGCAGACTTTCTCAATAATTTGGTAGACGGGTCAAAGCAGGTTTTCAAATCTTCTCGCTGGATTTCCTTTTCAGTTCTTCAGTATAACAACGCCGAAAAATGCTTACTCCCCTCCCTCTCTTTCTCTCTTTCTCTTTCTCTCTCTCTCTCTCTCTCTCTCTATATATATATATATATATATATATATAAACGAGGTGCATACGATAAGTTTCCGGACTTTTTTCGTATAGGCATTTAAGATTGTTGTAGACTCATGAAAATTCAGTATCTTATTACTATACATCTTATGAGATGACTGACTAATTTTTATGATTTCAGGTTCAAATGAACAGCTGCAACAGCAATTGGAATACACCCTACTAAAACCTGATTGTCACAGCTGGTGAATTTCAAAAATGCAATCTGGACATTTTAGAAAAACGATATGCAATAAAATTCTGTTTTAAACTTGGAAAAAAATTATGCCAAAGAAACGTATGGAATGCTTTAGACTGCTTTTCGATCATCTTGCATGAATCGAGCATCAGTTTTTGAGTGGCATAAGAGATTCAAGGAAGACAGGGAGTCTGTGAGGGATGATGAGAGGTGTGGTAGGAGTAAGGAAGTCAATACACCAGAGTTGATAGGCCAAAGGGTTAGGGTTAGGGTTAATATGTTGAGGTTTTAAGGGAGTTCAGGAAGAGATTCCGTCTGAAGAGGCAAGCACTCTTCAAATCGGGTCAGTGGCATTTCTCTCAGGACAATACACCAGTTCACAACTCCATTCTTGTCACAGACTATTTGACCAAGATGGGTATCAAGACAGTTCCTCAGCTTCCCATTAGTCCAGACCTTGCTCCCTGTGACTTTTGCTTATTCCCTGAGCTCAGAGGCTGTCGTTATGAGACAATTGAGGAGATAAAAGAGGCTGTGACGAAGGTCATTTGACACGCTCACACCAGAGGACTTCCATGGGACATTCCAAAAATTGTTGGAATGGTACAAGTGCATTGTAGCTCATACGAAAAAAGTCCGGAAACTTATTTAATGATCCTCGTATATATGAATAACCTATATATATTTATATATTTTTCATCATACAACGTGTGAAAGCACGAGCGATACCATGTCCTCATCAGCCGCCATCCAGGGGTGATAACACAGTTTCGGTAGCTCAAGGCGATACTGCCACCCCTGGCGCTACCAAGCAGCTTTTGCCACCGGTCAGGGTATTAAGAGAATCATATATATATATATATATATATATATATATATATATCAGTGGCGACTCTAGCCTATTTTAGCTACTCGTGCCCACCCCCGCCCTCTGTCAACTTCAGTTCCCAACCCGTGGTCCGTGGACCCAAAGTAAGTCATCATAGTTGCTATTGCGTGATTCTCCATTGTATAGCACAGATTGACTAACGTACCTTGCATGGTGGTTTTTTGTAAACAATCAAGATACTATATAATTTGTAGTCTTGTTAATACAGTAGATAAGATAATTTTTTTCCTTTCAAAAGTATAGAAGAAAAGAGAAGATGTTCATTACTATGACGAGAAAAATATGTTTATTAGAATGAAGAAATTGATGACAATGACAACTCACCAGGTTAGCAATTAAATCCACAACTCTCCAGGTCATTTGTCTCATGGAATTATAAAATAATTAAATGATTGATTTTTTATTAGCACTTCACAATCGTTTTTTTTATTTTTTTATTAAGGTTTATTAATGGTTTATTCGTGAATTTTGAATCATAAACATGCCGTTTAACCAATATTTACCATAGCGATGATGATGACGACAGCGACGGCTATAATCTGCTACCCCCCTCTCTCTCTCTCTTTCTCTCTCTCTCTCTCTTTCTCTCTCTCTCTCTCTCTCTCTCTTTCTCTCTCTCTCTCTCTCTCTTTCTCTGTCCCTCTCCCTCTTCCCAAGACAGGCGTCAGCAGTCACATTGTGCTAATTTTTTTGAGCACGGTATTTTGATTTGTTTTTCCCATTGGCTACAGCCAAAAGCGAGATTTCTCTAACATTACTGTTATTATAAGGGTCTTGTGCTTGGCACGGATTACGCGTGTTCAACATTATAGCCGATTTTATGGGATGTTCAATGGATCTGACGGTGGCCGGACAAAGACCATCCGTTCAAAACAGCATCGTTGTATTATTCCCAGATATATTTATGAACTTTTGGCTACTTGGTTATCGAAACATGAATAGATACGTAATTTAATTGAGATCAGACTAAGTATGTTTGCTTGAAATTAATGGATGATTTTTAATCCATTTTGAATAACATTGACCGAGTTATTGGTCGTGCCGGGCACGAGTAGCACTAGTCCCATCTCTGCCCCTGATATATATATATATATATATATATATATATATATATATATATATATATATATATATATACGCCAGATCAATTAAATGCAGAGACTACATTGGACGTTAATCTTCATTTTCTGAGTGCAGTTTGTGATTTTAAAAAAACGCGTTTACTTTCGGCGGTTGATGTTATTACGCGTTTACAGTAACCGTTTCTTACGTAATCACACGGGAAAGGTGGTTCCGCATGTATTACCTTCATGCTGAAAACTTTCTCGCTTTCGACCAAATTCAACTTGATGCATATCACGCCGTGGTCTGAAGACGATTTGAGGCAAACTGCGGCCAGTGATTCCTATTTTTGAAAGAAACGAAATGACTGAGTGTCCTATAAAACCACGACAACCAACCTCAATAGGAATCCCATGGCATATCCAACCCTTTTCCACGCAGTCGGCACGCAGTGTCTCGTAGCGGCTTTTCTTCCGCTCGTGTGCTTCCTCCCGGTTTTCTTCCCAAGGGACAGTCAATTCTATGAGGAGGACACTCTTCTTTGAATCGGACCATGCTACAATGTCCGGCCGCTTTTCTGTTTGAATAATGTGAACTGGAAATTGTAGAGATGTCTTGAGATCTGCTGAAACTTTCCAGTCACTAGCTCCGTTCAGTAGCTTCATGTTAGGATTTTTTTGTTTCCTCACAGGACATTCACCTTCCTTGAGAAACTAAATTATGGGTTCCTTGGCTGTTATGGATTGCTGATTTGCTGTCTCACATTGTGCTCTTAACAATTCTATTATCACTTCTAATACCTTGTTATGTCGCCATCTGTACATCTGAAGTGAGTGTAGACATGCAGATAAGACGTGGCGCAAAGTACCCCGATCACCTTTACACGACACGCCCAGGTCCGAACTGGTATATCCCCATAATTTTAGGTTGGTCGCATTTGGTAAGAGATCATAAATAGAGCGAAGAAGGAATGATATCGCCAGTGGTTCCATTGCAATTAAGGATTTCCACGATAATTTAATTGGTTCAATATCATTCCATTTTGTGCTAGCACATTGTTTGGCCTCAGTAACAGCACTGGCTTTTCTTTGCTCTTCCTCAAACATCCTGACTTCTTCGCTCACCATGTCTCTTTTTCCTTTTGGGTCCATTTTGAAGAATACCTTTTTGCTCGTGCTACCCAGCTCAGCTCGATTGGTTTGAGTGACGCCTATGATGTCTTTGATTCGTAGGCTGCATTCCGCCTCCTGGGCGGTCTTAACGGCCGACCACTTCGTACCTGATTTTATTTCTGGATACACCTTCCGAATGATCTCGTCGGCTGAGTCTTTCACCATCATGTGAAGGCTTACTTTCCCAATTTTGAATTCTTCTACCAGTGAGGATATTTGGAGCTGTAGGTGTGTGTGTGTGTGTGTGTGTGTGTGTGTGTGTATGTGTGTGTGTGTGTGTGTGTCTGTGTGTGTGTGTGTGTATATATATATATATATATATATAAGTGTCATTCCATAAATGGAACGGTACAACAAGTGCATTGCAGCCGGAGGAAATTACTTCGAAGGGGACTAGAGTTTCATGTGTGTACTATCAATAAAAGTGCCCAAACGAATAAAGTCTGGAAACTTATTTAATGACCCTCGTATATATATATATATATATATATATATATATATATATATTGGAGTAACCACGTGCTACCAATAGGTTTGTAACTTTTCTGCGTGGAGAAAAACCTCATTCAGTTTTTTCCACGACTTTTAAAAACTTTTCTTTTACTCTTTAAGGTCTTTTAGTGGCATAACTAGAATAATGACCTGGTGACACGACTTATTTTGCGTCGAATTATCCCTTAGCAAAATGGCTTAATAGAGGTATTCAAGCAATTCCTGGTTAAGACCTAAACTACCCGAAGGCAAAAGAAGCCAGAACGAGGCTCGAGGCAAAAAGGTTGGATGCCAACAGCAAAAAGGAAAAGAGTAAGTGACCAGATCCCCCGAGCAACCGATTACGTATCTGCAAGAGGGCCAGTAACGTTTCAACTTCGAAATAAGCCAATGGCATTCGAGCAGTTATTCACTACCGAATTTACAAAATTCCAACATTAGATTTCAACAAGCTTTTTCAACAACAGTTCTTTGGCAGGCAACCGTAAAATTCATAGCGGGCTGTCTAAATCTTTGCCGCCCCACGAGTGATTCGACATATCTCCAAATACGTCAACGGTATCCTCAGCAGAAGTATAATATCCCCTCCCTCCGCTAAAAAGTATGACACTAAACTGCATCCACTGATGAAGCTCCAGTTCTGAAGATCTGAGGAGTGTAAAGTACTCCTTCATTGCCATTACTACCAGGTTCACTTTAACTAACTGTGTAGTACTTGTTAAGGTCCCTTCAATGAATCAAATAAATCTGTTCAAAAATCATTTGTGTTAGATAGGAATACTTGATACCATATGATTGTGAAGTATTTCTGTTTTAAGTAGCTACTTGAAGCTATAATTGTTTACTAAGGATTATCAGCAGTTACTTCAAACTATAAAACTGTGTGCAAATTTTTGTATTAGATAGGAATATTGTATATATAACTGCGTACAAAAAAAAACTCTTAAACAACGACACAAAATATATAGAAATAAATGTAAATGTACAATGAACGCGATTCCCTAACTTCTTAGCATAAAATAACCCTAGATGGATTGACATGCCATTAAGATTAATCAATCAATTGACACATTTCCAATGGTAATAGACTGAAAAGCCTATATGCACATTAGTGATTCTATAAAAGGTGGTAAAGGTACTGATTCAATAAATAATGTTGACTTCTGTGTGGACTGAGAGATGTGCGTAAGTGTGGGTGTGAAAGTATCATCTCTAACCCTTCCTGTTCATTACAGTTGGGCTCCTCAATCTTGAGGTTGCTGAGGACATTAACAAAATAGGATTTTTTTTAATTTGAAGTTACCGGCGCAAGTAAAAATCAAAGGCTTTTCATAATGTTGCTCATCTGAGAGCACTAGGCCCATTAAATATCAAAGAAAATGGGATGATAATGTGGATTTGAATTTTTATACTTCTTCTTCGTCAAAGAAAGGAAGAGAAACTCGGCGACATTTACAGGGTGATAGATATATAGGTTGATTAATTTTCATTTTACTTGTATTCATAGATATCTTTTATTTTACTTATTTTTTTCATTTTACCATAGATTTTTTTAAATATATATGCATATTATTTTACAAACACACCCACACATACACACACACACACACATATATGTATGTGTAGTTGGTCAGCAATCTTTCATTTAAGCATACTTGATTAAAAACACTTATATCCAGAGCTAAATTACAATCTTCCTCTAAAACTATCTTCTTTAATGAACTTAAAAAATATAAAACAAACCCTTATTAATAATGGTTTTCCCAACTACATTGCTGATACAGAAATTAAATATTTCATTACTAAAACTGAACAACATAACATAGACAATATCCTAAACCATAAACAATCAATAAACTTTTACTACAAAAACCAATTTCATAGTAATTATCAGATAGATGAACATATACTAAAAAACCTTATCCCAAAAAATGTTCTTCCAACCGATCCTAAAAAAAATAAGACTTATCATTTATTACAATAAATTCAAAACCTCTAGCCTAATTATTTCCAATAACTCCCGCCCCCCCACTCTGCACTGAACTTCTTGATAGGACAAACATCGTATATATGTTCAAATGTCTCTTGGGAGACTTTGTCTCCAACGAAAATAATACGTATGTTGATCTTACCACTATAACTCTTTCAAGACGGCTTACAATGCACTTTAATGATTTTAGTTCCATAGCCTTATATCTTAAAACCTATTCTATTCCCAAATCCAAATTTAGAAAAATTCTAGTTAAAAACACCACTCTAATAGCTCCCGAAATTAATTATTACCACTATAAATCCTAGAAGCTCTACATATAAAAAAATTAAAAAAATAGAATCAATAGAATTCATTTTTAAAATAGCGACAAAGTTTTGAAATACCTTTAGTTTTGTTTTTTGTTTTTTAATATTCTATATTTATAGATGATATTCTATTTCTGTTGATGGTGTTCCGTTTTTTTTAATTCATCAGCATCTTAATTTTATCCAACTCAGCGTTTACGTCATTTTGTAAACCTAAAAAAACTCTTTAAAAACCTCTTTAAGAAAAACACTCTTTATACATGCAAGCAACCCCTGATGATGGCCTATGAAAGGTTCGAAAGCGCTCGGGACAATTTTGGTAAATTCATCCACTAATTCCAAATTGAAACCAAGACACTTGTCGGGAAACTCGAAAGGATCTTAATGAAATTTTATGGACAAAATGTGTCTTTATTATTTATTCAAACATGCATCGCCTGGTGGCTGAGCGGTATGATACTAAGCCTGACGTAAAGTTGGGCGGGTTTCGATCCTAGCTTCAAGCGTCCGACGTGTCTAACTACGCTGAAGAATTGTGATACAACGAAACAGTCTGTTAGGAGATGACAATATGTGTATACCATACTTTATGTGAACGGTTCTCAATAAATATTTCTCTAAATCAAGATAAATTTTACATTTTTTTAATATTTTTTCTTAAATCTATCCTTAACATCAAATATTTTATTAATAATCAACATTGTCTGTTTTCTAGGCAACAAAAATTAACTGATAAAAATGACATTTAATAATATATAAAACTTCTTAATAATTTCTTTAAAAAAACTTCGTAATCCTTTTGACTTTTATTGAGCGCAAAGACATTTGAACCCTTTTTACTGCGGACAGCAACTTAAATCGCCCAAATATACTTAATGCGTTCGTAGGGGATACAACTTTAGTAATTCTCATTGCTTAAAAATTTTGGAATTGTTTCGATGTGCCGCGACCGACCTCAGCTATACAGCATTCAGTCCACGTAACGACCCGCTGTTACGGACTGCCCCCAGCAACGCAGCATCTAGTCTACGTAACGACTCGCTGTTACGGACTACCCTAGCAATGCAGTCCACGTAACGACTCGCTGTTACGGACTACCCTAGCAATGCAGCATCTAGTCCGCGTAACGACTCGCTGTTACGGACTACACTGGCATTGCACATCTGGCCCACGTGACGACTCGGTGTTACGGGCTAGCAACCAGATCGACACACCCCCGGTTAACCCAACGTACTGTCAAAACCGGGATATCGATCTACCGACCACGACGCTCCAGCAATGCAGCATCCAGTCCACGTAACGACTCGCAATTACGGACTGCCCTTGCATTGCAACAACTAGCGACGACGGCTCGCTGTACCGGCTAGCAACCAAAACGACTCGACTGACCTCAGCTTCCCACTACGATCGTCCAGCCGTATTCAACGACCCGACCGATCTCAGTTTACCCGCATCAAACATCTAGCTGTATCTCCACGACTCTACCTACGCCAGCAACCCTCGTCGAACGTCCAGCTGCGAACATCTACAACTCGACCATACCAGCTAACGATGTAACCCATCCTAGCTGAAGACCACATACAACCGCCACGGACATTTACATACACTTTTGCAATTCCGGCAAATAAAATCGTCATTTTTGTTGTATCTGTTATCTCGCCTTCCGTCTTCCTTCATTGCCTCTGACTGTCACTACACTCGCACGCATTAAACCCATAAAGTTATTTGCGGGGCCGACGCGCTTATCGGCTACGCAACAGATGTACCGCGCAAAAGTGTCCCTTGTTCGATAGGATACAACTTTAGTAATTCTCATTGCTTAAAACTTTTGGAATTGTTTCGATGCACCTCACAAAAGTGTCCCTTGTTCGATATACCGAGGCCATAAAAATAAATAGATCACATACTTCTAAAACTTTAGAAACATAATCGTTTTTTCAGTGAATACAAAAAATCTCTTATGATTTGTGTGATTTACCCCTCCACGTCGTACAAGATCCACACTTTTCCCTTCAACGGATCAATTGCTTTCCAGCATGTATATTGTAATTGCGAAACTCCATTTTCTCAGAAGAACAAGAAAGTGTCTTGAAACCAAACACTGCAGCAGAAATCTAATTAAAGGAATAAATGTCTGAACTGTCCTCCTAAGAAGATACTCTAAACTCTTCTTAAACTGGACAATGGAAGAACTTAGAACAAGGAAATTGATGACGATACACAAAGCCTTACAACAGACAGTTGACATTGACTTTATGTATCAAGAAAAGAAAGAGAAAAAGGACTCACTGGCATTGAGGTTTTCTTAGATGCAACAATTCAGGGACTCGAAGAATATACAAAAAAAAAAAAGAAACAATGAAACAGCAGCCAATAATATCAACAGAAATAACTCAAGGACAAACAGGAAAACAGCAATCACAAAATCTAGAAATCATAAATGAGAAGAAAAACAACTGTATGGATACTTCAAGCGACAAACTAAGGAAATTGTACACAAGATGATCTGGATTTAGCGAAGAAATGTAAATCTGCCAAAAGAAACTGAATCACTTTTAATAATAGCACAAAATAATCCCATAAAAACAATTTATGGTTAGGGAAAAAATTGATAATACGCAGAATAGCAAGTGAAGAAAATAGAAAAAACAAAGTAATCCAAATTAGATGAGTTTATTTTGATGAATAGCAAGTGCAGATTATGTTTTAACAGAGATGAAACCGTTAATCACATAATAACTGAACACAGCAAACTGGGTACGACTGGGTGGGAAAGGTGATCCACTGGGACTTGTATAAGTGATTAAGATTTGGCTATTCTGTCAAATAGTAGATGTACAAACAAGATTCTAAGAAAATAAACACACAAACTTCTCTGGAGCTTTGAGATACAAACGGATTTCACAATCTCGACAAAAAGATCAATCCTGATATTAATCAACACGAAGAAAAGAATTCATTAACTCGATTTTGCCGTTCCATCGAGAATTCTTAGAAGAGTTCTAGAGACCTGAGGAGACTTGTTGTCACTCAATCTTCAGTGAAAAACCACCTGTAAGAACTGCTGTGAAAAAATCGTAATGATAATAATAATAATAATAATAATAGAATTCTCTGGGACTTTGAGAAACAGACGGATTTCCTAATCCCAGCCAGAAAACTAGATCTAGTGATAATTTGTCATCTAGTTGATTTTGCTGCTCCAGTGAACGGCAGAGTGAAAATAAAAGAAAGGGAAAAAGATAAAGAAATACTTGAACCTTGCTCAGGAACAAAAAATATGGAATATACGGGTGACGGTAATACTAATTGTGGTTGGCGTGCTTAGTATAATCCCCAAAAGATTGGAAAAAAGATTGGAACTGTTGGAAATCAGAGGAAGAAGCAAGACTATTCAGACTACAACATTGTTGAGACCGAAACTATTCAGACCACAGCACTGTTGAAGAGTTCTGGAGACCTGAAGAGACTTGCTGTCTCTCAGACTCCAGTGAAAACCCACCAGATAACGTTGGTGTGAAAAACTTACAAAAAGTACAGTAATGATTATTATAGCACAACACAATGCTATAAAGACTATGTGAAAGCAAAAATAGACAAAACCCAACAAAATAGCAGATGCAGATGTGGTGATAGAGACGAAACGATCAATCACATAATAAGAGAACACAGTAAATTAACGCCAAGAGAGTATTAGACCAGACACGACTGGGTGGGCAATGTGATCAACTAGTAATTGTGCAAGAAGTTTGAATTTGAACACACGAACAAATGATATATGCACAACCCAGAATCCGTCCTGTAAAATGAGACCCACAAAGTTCTCTGGTATTTTGAGATACAAATGGATCATCTAATCTCGGCCGGTCGACTAGACCTTGTGATAGTCAACAACAAAAAAGAGAACCTGCCGAATAGTTGGATTTTGCCATTCCGGCTGACCACAGAGCAAAACTGAAAAAGAGTGAAAAGAGAGATTAATACATAGACATTACTAGAGAACTGAAAAAACAGTGGAACATGAAAATGACTGTGATACCAATTGTAATTGGCGCACTCGGTACAGTCACTAAAGGATTGGTACATGGACTGGAGGAATTGGAAATAAGAGAACGAGAGGAGACCATCCAAACTACAGCATTGTTAAGATCTGCTAGAATATTAAGAAGAGTCCTTGAGACTTGAGGAGACTTGCAGTCACTCAAACTCCAATGGTAAACCATCAGCTAACGCTGGTGTGAAAAACTCTCAAATGTGCAAAATATTGATTGGTGCCCGTGGTGTAATGGTTATCCTCGTAGGGATTGGACACGGGGACACGAGTTCAAATCCAGGACGAGACTGATTGCATTTCACATAGCACTAATACCCTTGGGAACGGTATGAATCCACTTATTCTTCCTCCAGCAGTGGGTAAATAGTAGGACAGACTAGGTTCTTCAGTATTGGTGGGGCAACTAGTCTAGGAGAAGGAAAACTCTGAATTCAAACCTGTTAAACTCCGCTTAAAAATTGACCTTGTGTCATATCCTGCCCGAGCGGAGGTGTCGGGTAAATATGATAATAATCAATGAATTTTTAAAAAATTCAACAAACAACACGTTAGCTTGTCAAATCGACAGATAAAATGAGATGACGACATTGACACGTTCATTAATCTAACTTCACCAATATTTTTTTTTTTATCCCAGCCAGGGTTTGACTTCTCGCTATAAATTCCATCCTCTAGTTTTTTTATGAAATTCATAATTTTGTCGGATATTTTATACATTTTCAAACACTCTATTATCCACGTTTGCGACTCCATAGGCTTTCTTGTTATCAATCTATGCCTGGGGTTCATTTTTTCCGCCTCGTTTTGGCTTCTTTGTGGATATGCTGGTCTACCTATTTGTGCAGTCTGGATTTTCCCGCATCATAAGTCAACTCGTAATCAGCCTGGGCATGGTAGTTTTCCCTTTTGTCATTCATTCGAGTATGTTTGCTTTTGTGGTCATTACTCAATAATGGGGGCCAGTCCGTGGTAGATCGACGAGATTTTTTAAAAACCAGATTCCATGTATGCCATCATGGCCCAGGTTTTTTTAATTTTGTATTTTCTTAAGTGTTACTCCTTGCGAGTCTAGGTGTATGTTCCACTCAGGTCCTTCTTCGAGGTCTTTCTTCTTTTTTCATGTTATTCATCCAGTCAGCATTTCCGTTATGTTCTTTTTGCTTCTATATTTTTCTCCAAAATTGTTTTCTTTCTTTTGCATCCAGTTGCTGATTTATCTTTGTGCACTCTCCACCAACCGTTTGGTAGGATTTTCTTTCGTTATTTTAAAATGTCCCATTTCGTTTGTATTAATTGACCCAGTCCCGGCACTTTTTGAGTCTCTCTTCTTTCGCCAATATTTTTTAAATTTATTTCTTCCATTTGTGTTGTGAAGCTTGTCTGCAGTTATCTTTTGGAGGTTTTTTCTTTCTGTTGAATTCCTGTATGTTTTACCTTCCTAAGTAGTTTCGCTTGTTGTCGCTGTATTATTATTAATAATAATATAGTACTCCTCGTGAGTTTTTCACACCAGCTTTAACTGAGGGTTTTTCAGTAGAATCTAAGTGACAGCAAGTCTCCTCGGGTCACAAGGATTGTTCTAAGTATCCTGGTCAGTTTAGCAGTATTGTGGTCAGGTATTACTATTATTATTATTATTAAATCATCATCATCATCATCATCGCAGGATCTCCCTGGCCCTCTCTCTCCACCCGTCCCAATCGTCCATCGCTCCCGGTAGGTCTTCAAGGCTACTTCCTGCATCAGCACAGAGCTATTGTATATAGGTTCTAGCTGGTCGTCCTGCCTTTGTTCATCCATGTGATGGGGTTCACAGGAGTTCGAGAATTATTAGATGCGGAAATATTATTTAATCTAAAACACAAATTTAAAAAACAAGAAAATGAAAATAAGTAACAACTTTTTTTTTCTAAAGAGAATCTCGGGGACCATCAACCAGAGAAATTGTGGAAATTTTGGGGTCAATTCTGGGTCTATTTTTTTTTTTTTTTTTTTTTTTTACTGCTGGTTAGCTTTTGTGTTCGGTGAAAATCTGTGTGGCTGATGAGCTTTGATATGATTGGCTGGAGTCTCTATAGGGGGGATGCTGTTGCCCCAGGCGTTACCCGCTGAAATCAACCGTAGTCAACTGGAAACAAGAGGCCTAAGAATTAGGCCGCTTCTTTTACTCCTCAGCTCAAATGGAGCCGAGTAACAAGAATTAAGTCCGATTGAAGGATTTAGTGTTTCATTCAGAATTCCAGAAAGAAATTCAAAGAAGGCTTGAAAACCAAAAAGAAAAAAAAAACAAATAATTTAAATCTACCTGAAGGAGTTTGTATTACATTCAGAATTCCAAAAGTGAATTCAAATTTAGCACAAGCTGAAAAAGAAGAGAAAAGAAAGAAACCGAAGAAAATAGGTTTCTACAGCTCAAGCTAAAAAGAAGAGAAAAGAAAGAAAGAAGCTGAAAAAGGTAGGTTTCTACTACATAAATTTATATCTTAGAGGATTTATATCTCAAAGAAAACGAATTAACTGCTTCAGTTTAATCCAACAACTACACAAGTCTCAGACGACATTACTTGCGCTACCAAGATAGAAGATGACCGACAAAGTAAAAGAAAAAGGAAAAGGAATATCATTAGAGACGTTGTCTCGCAGTAGAAATAAAGACAGAAAGTGGCTTTTTATTAAAGGTAAAGGAAAAAAAAACAATTTTTCTGAAGCTTGTCTCTAAGAAAAAAAAAAGAAAAGATACATATGTGATCCCTTGTTTAGCAGGAGGGAAGAAGTAGAGGCTTCTTTCCCTGTTTTGTAAGTGTATCAGTTGGTGAAAGATTTTTTATCATTTTTTTAATTTCTTTTTTGTATTTATGAGTTACTTGTTATATTTGCATTGGGACACAGGAGGCCTTAGAATTAGGCTGCAACTAACTTGAGTGACCATCCTTTTATCATAATAAACTACTTTGAATTTTAAACAAGGATCTCTCTCCCCCTTATTTTATTTTATTTTATTTTTGCCTTCATATTTTTTTTGTAATATTATTATAGTTACTAGTGTCCAATTTTGTTGACTAAATAAAATTGCGATAAAATGCTCAACCAGTTTCCGATTACAAGTTCGGGGACTAGTCACTGTCTCTCTTGCGTCATAAGACATTTGAGGGAAGTATTTCTCATCCTCTTGATGACAACTGTTTCATCACTGTAGGCGCCTGTCGTCTCAATGGTCATTGGCTTGAACAGAAAACGTTTCGTCTGACAGGCGAATTTAATGTATATTTTATAATCGGCTTTCAAAATAGCAACACAAGTTCGTGCAGGCAAGAAGAGCGTGTAACTATAGGCAAAAATTGTCGATGCAAGTGAGCTCCTGTTCAGCACAGACACCTTGTCCTTCTCCAAACTGAATCCTGATAGCTGGATGATGAATGAAATGCATATTTGCGCAGTGCCTGTCTTCAAAGTTCCATTCAGGCTTGAATATAGAGAGTGCGCAGAAGAAAGTATTTAGGAACAACAAAACAGCAAAAACAGTTGAATGTATTTCTAAACAATATACTTTTTATTTTCTCATCGGCCATTGTGGATTAGCGCTGACTGTCTATACACGTACCTGTTGCCAAGAAGTCATCTTGTCTATCCTTACCCTGTTTCGCTGAAGAGTCAATCATTCCTTTGGGGAGATAACTCTCCTATAACAGTATGTCTGGGCAGATTAATATCAATGTTGAAGGTGATATCATTCAAGAGACATCCAATGCTGGCAGTGGGAATGATCTTCACCCAGTCACCAGCTTTTGGTTGGGTGTCAACCATGAGTCTAGTTCGATCTATATAGTTATCTGCTTCCAATAAGTTTGTCATTTTGGCCCGGCATTGATCTCCAAAAAGAGTTGTTTTCGACTGGCCTTCACCTGTTAGCGGATTTGGCACGAAATCTCCCCAATTCGTCCACAGCGTAAAGTGCACCGTTCATCGCAATTTCAGGAAGGCTTATTAAAATTATTGTCGAAAGACTGGATTTCGCGATGACGGACGAAAGATTAGACAGTAAAGTATCGTCTCTGCATCGACGTAGCACGATACCGCCATGATGTATTGGTAATATCACCTGGGTCCATATGTTTGCTGGCCATAAAGTATTACAGATATTTTCAGACCCTCTATTATTCTGTCAATAGGACTTAGAATGGGCTGTGTCCTCTGCATAGGGGTAAAACTCCCCAAAATAGAAGGGGTGTGCTGGTATGACACTTAACTGCATCTAATGGTAAGGCTCCGATTCTGGAGATTTGGGGAAGATGGAGTACCTCTTCATTGCCATTACTCCCAAGTCCACTCTAACCTGAAGTGATAGCACCTTTTAGGGTCATTGTCTATCGGTCATTACAAAGTATTATTTAAATTAATTACCTGTAACCATGCAACTTTGCATAAATTATTTGTATTAGATAGGAATAGACTCTTTACTTTTGCGTTACTGAAATGTTTCGATATCATATAACCGTATGCAAAAAACAACACAAAAATGTGATGTAAATGTACAATGAACGCAATTCGCTAACCCCTTTGTATGAAATAATCCTAGATAGGCTTGAATGCCGTTAAAATCCATCAATCAATCAAGAGGTAATCACAGTGGCCTTGTGGCAAAAGTGCTGGACTGGGGCCACGAAGTAAGCGAGTTCGAACTCCAGTCGTGCTATTGCGTTCACTTTCATTGCCCTTAAAAAAAGGATGACCCCCCACCCTATATCCTCATGCTATGAGTTAAATAGTACCACTACTGTTCTTCTGCGATTATGGATTTGGCATTAAATAACCCACAAAGGTTAATATGTCATTAAATAAAGTGAACCAAATCAATGAATTAATCAGATCTTCTATGGGTGGTCGTAGGGGACAAGGAATATAAATAATTCGCGGAATCGTCAGGTAATTTCTCAAAAGGAAAAAGACCGCGTGATTCTAACCCTTCTAAGGTGATCGATCATGTGTTACATATTTTTGACAGCTGATTAGTGTGGATTTCGTAAACAAGATGTGCATCTGTGTCTTAAGATAAACAAAGAACAACGGAAATGCAACGTGAATAGTACCAGAAGGTAAAATCTGTGGGCGTCAGAAAAACCCGGATTAAGAAGATTCTCCTGTATCAGTCTCCAGTGAGGGAAGCTCGAAGAAGCCTGGCTCTCTGGAGGTGTATCTCCACTTGATGTCCTGTATCAGTCTCCCGTGAAAAACTACGAATAAGCAAGTCTCTTTGGAGGTGTATCTCCACTTGATGTCAATCTGAAGATATGGTGTCAATCATAGCAGTTCCTGAGTGACTCTAAAGATATATCTAAATCGTTGCGGTTCCCTGTTTTCACAACAATCCCTCCCTCTCTCTCTCTCTCTCTCTATCTCTCTCTCTCTCTCTCTCTCTCTCTCTCTCTTACAGCCAATTTCGCCCAGTATCAGTTTCTCGTGAAAGAAATACGAAGAAGCAAGACTGTCTGATGTATCTTAACATGGTGTCAATCATAGAAGTCTGACCCTCTCTCTCTCTCTCTCTCTCACACACACATACACACACGCGCGCGCGCGATTTCGACTTTCGTAGTAAATAAACAAAAAGTTATATTTTATAAACAAATGTTTTAAACAGATCTATTTGACCAATAGATGAAACCCTAACAGATCTATTTGACCAATAGATGAAACCCTAACAGATCTATTTGACCAATTGATGAAACCCTAACAGATCTATTTGACCACTAACTGGGACCCTATCAAATCTATTTTACAACCTAATGGAACCTTAACAGACCTATTTTATTAATAAATGGAACCCGAAGAGATCCTTTGACCAATAGATGGGACCCTGACAGATTTATTTGACCAATAAATTGAACCCTAACGGACCAATTTGACCAATAGATGAAATCCAAAAAGATCTATTTGACCAATTAATGGAACTCTAACAGATCTATTTGACCAATTGATGGAGCGCTAACAAATCTATTTGACCACTAAATTAAACCCTAACAGATCTATTTGACCAATAGAAGAAACGCTAACAGATCTATTTGATCGATAATGAAACCCTAACAGGACTATTTAATTAATAAATGGAACCGTAACAGATCTGTTTGACCACAGAATGAAACCCTAATAGGTCAATTTGATTACAAAATGGAGCCCTAATAGATGTATTTGACCAATTGATGAAACCCTAACATATCTATTTGACCAATTGATGAAAACATAGCAAATCTATTTGACCAATAAATGGAACCCTAATAGATCTATTTGACCAAATTATGAAACCTAACACATCTATCTGACCAATAAATCGGACCCCAACAGATCAATTAGACCATTAAATGGAACTCTAGCAGATCTATTTGACTAATAGATGAAACTCTAACAGATCTATTTGACCAATAAATGGAACATGAACAGATCTATGGGACCAATAGATGGAATTCTGACTGGTGCTACCACTCGGAATCAGTAATAACAATGAAAGCGTGACTCCAGATCTCCAGAACTGGATTCTTACCATCAGATGCAGTATATTGTCATAACCAGGACAACATTTTTCGAGGAAAGGGGTCTTAGTCTTCTGCATTGGGATACAGTCATCATATTCTAAGTCCCGCCGTCAAAGCTGTCTCACATTAGGAAGAATCCGGCTCATCTTATGAGCTACATTCTAAAGACCAAACGGTAAATAGCGGAGGTTCACTCATTTCCTCTTTTGAGACGTTGACTTTAAAGCTGATTATTAGAACAAAAAGATGTCGAGATGTTTAATGATGATTTCATCCTGTCCTTTGACAAGGGCATTGTCCAGATATTGTCAAATATGGTCCTCAATCTTCTGGCAATATCATTAATATTAAAGGAGAAGAGTAACTGTTGGGTTGTGATCTTGGTATAAGCCGTAAACAATTTCATGTCTAAAATATGTTGTATTCTGAAAAAGAATAGTCCTTTTAAATCCCATAAAAAAAAGTCTGTCTCGTGTGGGTATTTAGTGTGATATTTCGTTCATTGGAAAGGACATCTTGCCCATGTTGGATTGTCTATTTGGAACTTCACCCTTTCTAGATTTAATGCTGATCTGGATTTTGTAATTTTTATTGACTTGGGACTTGATACTAATCATTTATGAGTTAACTGGAACTAAACCCTTTTCATAAGTTTATTCTCTATATTTTCTTTTAAAGTTTAATATTTCACAACTTTCAACAATAACAAACTGGATAAAAGGATTTGAATGCCACATTCTCTGTAAAACATAGCCGATGGCTATAGAGTACACGTACATTTGTCTCTTTGGGCAGATCCATTGAATTAGCGAGCACCAAAATGTATCGACTAAAAACTGAAATATCTCCTCGTACGAAGGTGGGCTGAAAGTTTCATAGTGTGACGCAACTTCCGGTTGGATTCATGCATCCTCTGCCGTGTGATGTCAACCGACCCTACATTGTATTGTTTCAGGTTTGCAGGTTTAGTTCAAGTTTACGAATCCAGAAAACGGTATCACAAGGAAAAAGAAAAAGAAAAGACAAACACAAGATTTCGAATGACCCAACTTGCTCATAGAACGGGTGGTTGTGACATTCTGAGAATTTTTCCTAGCACTCAGCTCTGTTTTGACATGGTTGACGCGGGTGCTCCATTCCCCGGCGAGATGCCGCTCCTTCGGCACTTTAGCGTACGACTCCAACTGTAACTAAAACCAACACTGCTATCTTCAGTCACTACCAACCAACTCCCAACCCTCACAGCTAATATCAACGGCCCCTCACGCTGACCACCGTTTCTGGTGTCATATGTCTGAGTTCAATTCTAGTAAACACATATGAAGCACTAGTCCCCTACCACTCCCATGCTCACAAATCATTTTTCTGGCCGTTAATATACTGACCTCTTGCTGTGCCCTGGCACCACGACCGTGTCCAACTGTTGTATACTTCTGATAGACCCAACTAAGAGCATAATCAAAGATAATGAACGAACTTCATTGAACGAACCGAAACACACTTCTTTATAAAAATATATCTCTCATTTTATTCTCGAAAGGGGCACACAGTTTGTTGTAAGTTTGAGAGAGAGATGGAGACATATACGTGGTGCCTTCAATATGTTTCCAGACTTTTTTGTACAGGTATTTAAAATTGTCAAAGACCCTTGAAAATTCAGTATCTTATTGCTATACATCTTATGAGATGACTGACTAATTTTTATGATTTCAGGTTCAAGTCAACGGCTACAACAGTAACTAGAATACACCATAGTAAAGCCTGATTGTCACAGCTGGTGAATTTCAAAAATGCAATCAGGACATGAGGACACTTTAGAAGAACGATATGCAATAAAATTCTGTTTTAAACTTGGAAAAAATGATGCCAAAGAAACGTAGGGAATGCTTTAGACTGCTTTTCGACTATCTTGCATGAAACGAGCATCGGTTTTTGAGTGACATAAGAGATTCAAGGAAGGCAGGGAGTCTGTGAGGGATGATGAGAGATGTGGGAGGAGTAAGGAAGTCAATACACCAGAGTTGATAGGCCAAAGGGTTAAGGTTAGGGTTACTATGTTGAGGTTTTAAGGGAGTTCAGGAAGACATTCCGTCGGAAGAGACTATCAATCTTGAAATCAGATCAGTGGCATTTCCCCCAGGACAATACACGTCACAGACTATTTGACCAAGATGGGCATAAAGGCAGTTTCTCGGCCTTCCTATAGTCCAGACCTTGCTCCCTGTGACTTTTGGTTATTCCCTAAGCTCAGAGGCTGTCGTTATGAGAGAATTAAGGAGATGAAAGAGGCTGTGACGAAGGTCATTGACACGCTCACACAAGAGGACTTCGATGGGGCCTTCCAGAAGTTGTTGGAACGGTACAACAAGTGCATTGCAGCCGGGGGAGACTAGAGTTTCATGTGTGCCCATACGAAAAAAGTCTGGAAACTTATTTAATGATCCTCGTACTTAGAGAGGGACTTCTTGCCCCATATCTTCTTCCTGAAGCCCTGGGTGCCAACGTTTGTACCTCCTTGCAAGCCGTATCGTCAGAGACGACCTAACGCCCCAGATCGACTGCGTATCCCTGGCTCGACTCTCAATTCTGCCTAGACTGATACTCTAAATCTGATTGCGTGGTTCTCATATCACGTGGTCTCCTTCCGGTTACACACCTGCTTGACCGGCCTACCCTGACGAACTACCATCCTCCTGTTTACTAATCACGACGTGACAGCTTGTCAAAGCACACAGGGTCACCAGGAACGAACCCAAAATCCATGTCAACAGTCATTATATAACACAACAAAAACCATTTATAATGATTCCTTTCAAACTCTATTCTTATCTTCTACCAGGATATTTCAACCAGCATCCACATATAAAATGTATACACCCCCACCCTCATCTCGGCCCCTATGTTGACATATATATATACCTACACTCATAGCCAACTCATAACTATACACATACATATGTTTATATGTACACGCATACATCTAACCATACATCTTAAAGCACTAAAGGATCTATAGTATCAAATATATGAAGCCCCTTATCCCCCCCAGCTAAATAGTATGAATAGTATCACTGCTGATCTTTGACAGGGATAGGTTTGGAATTAAATCACCCACGAAGATTGATATGCCATAAAACAAAGAAACCAAAGTATCACATTAGGCGAAAAAGTTCATATGATGAGGTCATATCAACAGTTGACTTTTTTGTCCAATGGGATTCAAGCACTGCAACACTGATGGAAGAAGTGTGTGGACCACAAGGGGAACGATGTTGAAAAATAAACCCCATTTGGTCACATTCCATGAAATTTGTCTTTTCAGCCTACCCTCATAAAACCACGTCGACAGAGTATATCTACGTTGTTCGCAGTTAAATTCCTGATTCGCTTTTGATTGGAGATATCAAATTCAATAAATAACTGGATTCATGTTTTTTGACATCTCCACTGCTACCAGGAATAAAAAGGAAATTGCTGACTAGTCGTTGTCGATATCATTTGGATCGTGCCACTTGATTCCAGTTCAGAAAGTCCTTTAAGTTCTCACGGGCTTGGAAAATATTTCTCTTGAATATCGTGAATGACAGTCTGATCTGGAGTTAAGACTGGTTCGGTAGATACCACTGATCTAAATGACGCAGGATTTCACTGACCATAAGTTTTGACTGTGTTACCTCCAGTCCACTGAACGCAACGTGTTCGGATTCTTCTGACATATTCGCTTTGAAAGGTGGCCTCTGTTTCAATGCCGATCGTTGGGTATAGCAAAACTCAAAAGAATATCCCCTTAGAAATAGATCTATATTCCTTCTTACTGAAGAAACTGATGATCCTGATTCATCCGTGTTCATTTCAGGAATGCTGAATCACAATGGACTTTGGAGAATTCTCAATATCATCAAAAATGAGAGCAAAATCACCGGCTCCGTGATTGATAATTTCTACAAGAGGTTCCAATGACGTCATTAGTCACATGAATTCAGTGTTCAATGATGTCATAGTCTAAGAGATAAACCAAAATCAACATGCATACAAAATATTTTAGAAATTATTAAACAATAAAAATGAAAGTTACCAAGATATTAAACCAAAATGAGAGGATAACATGGTACAAAATGTTAGTAGAATGGTGTCCTAAAATAACAAGTACAAAAAGATCAGATAGAAGATGGAAAGAAGAGATGAATAATGAAATTTGCTAATAAGACATGACAGAGGCAAACTTGATCAAGCTACTATTTACCAACCCCTCCGCTCGGGCAGAATATGACACAAGGTCAATTTTTAAGCGGAGTTTAACAGGTTTGAATTCAGAGTTTTCCTTCTCCTAGACTAGTTGCCTCCCCAAGGCTGAAGAACCTAGTCCGTCCTACTATTTACCCATAGCTGGAGGGAGAATAAGGGGGTTCATACCTTTCCCAAGGGTATTTGCCCGAAAGTGAACGTAATAGCGCGACTGGAGTACGAACTCGCGTACTACGATTCCGCAGTTCATCGCTTTAACCATTACACCACGAGGACACGATCAAGGTAATTATTGAGGGAATTATGAATCCAGCTGTAGATTCAGAATAGATGATGATATACACTATTCAAAGATACTGATACTATACAGCACAAATGTACGCATCTTCTAATGACGTCATTAGGAATATTCAAACAACTCTTATTGACGTCATTGTCTATGCGCATAAATTATCCGCTTACTACGAACTGATGTCAATGGCTTGGTTAGTTTGCGTACAGCTGACTGCTTTGTAAAGAAACGTTACGAGTTGATAGTGTTCTTATCAAATAAAAAAGTCCAGAATAGAAACTAACAGCAATTGCATTGCAGTTTTATTATGTTTGGAGGGGTTTTCTTGCAACAGTATGTCAAGTAGCAAAATCAGCAAAAAAAAAAAAAAAAAATCAGTGACTTTTCGCTTTTTGTTAATGTTCATAATTTTTGCTGTCAGCTGAGCTATATGTACTAGACAAACAAAATGCAATTGAAATGTCAAGCATCTAAGGGGAATGTTGGACCGTGTTCAACTGTAGATAACCGTGTACTTTTGAATACACTCGCCCATAAGCATCACACACACACACACACACACACACACACACACACACACACACACACACACACAATATACAGGCTTATCTTTCTCTTGTCTCCTCTCTCTCTCTCTCTCTCTCTCTCTCTCTCTCGTGTGTATGTGTGTTGCCAACTTTTTTATTTGTTAAAAAACAGTTTTCTTTTGTACATTCAATCTACGGTTTTAAAAAGTGAAGGCACCGGGAACTTTTTACACTCTCACACAAGATGTAGATAAAAAGATTGCTAAACTGAGCCGGATTTTCACCTGCTAAGTTCCTAAGCAATTAGTAATTTGAAGCACTTCTCTAAAAAATTTACGTAAAAAACATTTTATTATTAAAGGTATTATTCTATTATTAAAGATAAAATTATATATATATATATATATATGTGTGTGTGTGTGTGTGTGTGTGTGTGTGTGTGTGTGTGTGTGTGTGTGTGTGTGTGTGTGTGTGTGTGTCATGTTGAATTAATTTTAAACAATAATAAAATAATACATTTTAAACAATAATAAAATAAGAATACATTTATAAAAAGGAGGCCCCGGGAGTTTGGCCCTCAGCTATAATTTATTTAGCTTATAGCTAAGTCAAGCTTTATAGATAGATAGATAGATAGATAGATACTAACAAGAAATATGTGCTTGAGTAGGTAAGTAATATGGCTTTGTTTGTCAATTCGTATTCGTGTAAAACTCGATCTTTGCATTTTTCAAAAAGATATGCACTATTTTTTCCGTGCAATGTCTTTATCTTCTTAACATATTTATTCATAAATTTGTGAACGTGCAAAATCTAAATAAGTTTCACTGCATTGACACCAAATCATTTTACTTGTAATTTCTCATGCGATGAACAATCTTTTTGATTGAACATGTCAAGGCACCATACATACATATTTTTTATACTTATATAAATAAGTGACGTTGACAATGAGTTTATGTAATTATTTTGCTTATGTGAATGTGTATATGCTGTGAATATCTATTATACGAACATAGACATCAGTCTTGCAACCAGGGTTGAAGTCAAAACATCCATTCGTAAATCTAGCATTGTGAATGGTTACATTATACAAAATTTCATCTTTAATGGCTGTTAACAAGTAGGACAGATCTCTTCTTTAATACTTATCTACAGGGCGGGATTTACCAATAGGCATCGTAGGCCAACGGATAACTAGATGCCCACTAAAACTAATTTTTTGCGTAGCGTGCCAGATTATAGTCTTACTTCAAGTGTACAGTGGATATTTCATTATATAATATATCAAAAACGATAAGGACCCCAGTTCAATAAGTATAGAGCCCAGAGTATATTTGTAAATAAATCATTGAATAAATAACTAAAAATAACTCTTCCCTTGGAAGATTGTGCCAGTCGTGTGGCTTTCCATCTGGATCAGCTAAACTGAATTTCTCATCAGAGAACACACCTTTCTTTCATGATTCTTTCGTCCAATGCAAACTTTCCTCGGTTCATTCGACGAACTTATTCTTGTGAACATTAGTCAAAGTAAGAAACTTGTTTACTAGACTGAAGCACAAGGTTATCTGATCTGCTGGGAAGTAGCCACTCTTCTTGCAGCGATATTTAAGTAAGTTTATTTGGGAGCTTCCATAAATGCAATTCACCTTTCTGAAGCTGACAATAGCCAGTGGGGATTAAATAAGAAATTTAAAAAAAACTATAACACGAAAAAATAAAATAAACACGAAAAAATTGATAAATGCAAGAGTAACAATCTCCCAAGAGGCCTCTGACAGTGAGCGAAATCGGTGCTTGCCTAAAAAGAGAAGCTTCCTGGCGCTCAAAGGAAACTCGACGTCAGTTCCCTTGACATACCACGACTGCATGGATTTTGCCTTTTTCTCTCGGCTGCCAGTAGGAGCTCACGTGTTTGTTGACGCCTCTGGCCTTAACAGCGTGTTGTGTCTCCTGCTCGTAGCAGTATCAGCTGAACATACCGACGGAACACAGATACTCATGGTGGACCCTCAAATTCACAATTTACCAAAAATGATTCCTGAGACACCTCTAACCCCCTGACAGGGAAACACGGTTATTTCTATTGGTTCAGGAAAACATTTCATCACCACAAAGTAGTCGTAAACCCCAAAAATAAAAATTGAGTTTAAAGGTATCCCTGACTTTTTCCTCTCCGTCCTTAATTCCTTTGCAGCATCAATAAACCGAAAGAAGATAACAAGTGAATGAGGATAAAAAGAAAAAGATCAGTTACCAACGTCATAATTTCCCAACAACAAAAAACCAACCAAAAGCTTTTTTCAACCCCAAAAGCCCATAGCGGTCAATCTGTCGCGTCTTCTGGCCGTTTCTTAGTTTCAGAATATCATTTTTATAAGTTACAATTACAACTTTATGTATGCTCAGTTTTTTTTATTTTAATATCATTTATTTCCTTTCTTTTATTTATTTTTGCTATAGTTTGAATGTGTTTGTCTTTATAAATCAAAATATTTGTCTTTTTTTTTTTCGACAAGCTTGTTCTTCTCGGTATCTTTAAATCGTAAATAAAGTGGGTTACGTAAAATATTCAAATGATAACTGAAAAATAATCACTCCATACAAAGTTACATAAAGAAAAATAGAGAAACTTCTGGAAACTAAAAGAAAATATTTTTTTGTAATATGACTTATGTTTATTCTTTTCTTCGAGACGTGGGATTTTTCATTATTTGTAGAGATGAGATGAGAATGTTAAAACTGATTTTAAAGAAAGAGTTTGTTAGAAGAAAGGAAGTGACTGAGGTAAAAGTTCATTTTTCTTTTTGTGAAAGCAGTATATCTTATGCTATTGTTTATTTTTTTCTTGTTTGTTTGTTTGTTTTTTTATCTATGTATATATGTGTGCACATTAGTATGTATGTGTAAGTGTGTGCGCGTATTTGAATTATGAATTATCATTTAGCTCTTATCAGTTGAAAATATCAAATTACTCGGTTTTTTGAGTCCTGTAAATAATGTAAAGAGAAAGGTGTCTAGTCAGCCTCATTTTTCCATTTCATTCATCCAATCAATGCTAGAGGTCAACGTTCAAGTCGGTGGAAGTTGACCGTTTAGTTCTCTCGAGGTTTTAGAAACATAATTTCGAGTGTCGTTGCACAATTTACAACACAAAGAATATGAACAACGCAGACAAAAGAAAATTCACTGCATGACAACATAAAACAGATAATTTTACGTATTAAACAAACTAAGCAAAAACAATACAAAGTAGCAAAATGTTTGAATATTGTTATGTATTCTGTTTGGGGGGCGCTAATACAACTATTATTAGTGTGTATTGTTCGAACATGTCTGTGTGTACGTGTGTTCGCCGCTAAGACAAGAGGTTAAAGTGTGGCAAATATACCAATTTCATTATGGCAATGAACGTATGTATGTTCTCCATTTTTTGGCTGTATGTTCTCCCATTTTTTGGCTGTGTCCGAAATAGTACGTGGCGAAATGTCTAAGGCTGTGCGAGAGAGTGAGAACGGTCCAGCTGTCTGGAGCTATGTGTTGTTAGTTGGGAGAGCGAAGAATGAGAGAGAGAGAGAGAAAGAGAGAGAGAGAGAGAGAGAGAGAGAGAGAGAGGCTGTCATATGCGTGAAATATATATAGGTTTCTTTATTACGTGACCGACCCCAAACGCAAGATTCATTTTTGAGCTGGACAAACTTAAGATGTGTGGACGTAGTTGAAAGCATCAGCACATGACTATTCTGTCCAATCAGATTTCCGAAAGAATTTAATTTATTGACGCCTTACTAATTTGGTTTTGAGAACAAGTGAGTCTTGGATCCTATTTTTCCAGATATTTCTACTCCACGTGTTCCTCGCTGACATATTTAAAATTATAGGAGTGTAAATCCTATAAGTCTACCTCCAATGATGAATCGTTATGAGCATCATGTGTAAATTGCAGTAACACAATCTTTCGAAAAAACAAAAAACAAAAACAAAACAAAACATCCTTGCGTCGGATTTAGCAAAGCTCTCTCGGATGAAATATAAAGGGGTGTCCTCGTGGAGTAATGGTGAAGCGAGTTCGAATTCCAGTCATGCTATTACGTTCATTTTCGGACAAATACCCTTGGGAAAGGTATGAACCCTCTTATCCTCCCAGTTATACGTTAAATAGTACCACTAATTTTCTTCAAGAAGGATGGCTTTGGCATTAAATAGCCTACAAAGGTTGATATGCCATTAAACAAAGAAACCGAAACCGATAAAATATAAAACTAACTTGAGAGAAAATAGAAAAACACAAACTGCTTTCTACTTTGATTAATAAAACTCCACGATTCAGTAAGTAAAATAAATTAGAGGCCTCATGGTTTCTTGAACAACGTTCTAACCACTTAACTGAGACCTATATGGCAGAGGATTTTTCAAAATGGATATTTATGTGTGTGTGCAGGAGGTGAATACGTGTTCAAACGGGTATCCAAACGATCAATATAATGAATGTAAGCACGCTCATGTGTATAGGTGTATGTATGCAGTAGTGCGTGCGTGTGTGTGTGTGTGTGTTAGTATAAACGTGTGTTCTTGGGCAGATATCTCTTCACTAAGGTTAAACTCTTTCATACAGAATGTGACGGAAGCAAAGCAGCTGTTGCTAGAATTAAACACTTCTCAATGAAATCGGCTCACATAGAGCAGTTATGAAATTGTTATTATTATTATTAACATTATTATTATTATTATTATTATTAATGATGATAATAATAATAAATTATATTTTCGTCCTCTTAATTTAGATTACTTTTTGACGGCATAATATTACATTTTTAAAAAGCTATTTTTAAATTCACTATCACTACCGCTCTCTCCCTCTCGCTCTTTGCTTTGTTTCTGTCGTTTTGTCTGTCTCTTTCTCTCTCTTACTAATCGTTTCCTTACTTCTCCCACTACGATTCTCTCTCTCTCTCTCTCTCTCTCTCTCTCCTAATCTTTTTTTTTTCCTTTCTCGGCTGTTATGTTTTCGATGTTCCGTTTTTAATTTTAACGATTATAAAATAAACTATAGGTGTTGGTAGGTTTAGACAAGCAGATTAATTCCAATAAGAATAGTACAAAATAAAAAAGTAAAAAGTGTAAATGATAAAAATTTTAAAATTCAAAATTACAGTTTTTGAAAAGTCAGTGTTTTATGTTTGAGAGTTCATATGTGTGAGTGTAAATAAATGAGATCTTTGACACGGCAAAGTCAGTAAAATGATATGTTAAAAAATTAACATTAAAGATAATAATTATTAAAAGATGTACGAAAGTGTTCTTGTGCGAGTGCAGTAGTTAATATTTTCTTGGGTGAAGGAATCGAAATGAGTTGGCTCATGGATGCTGACTCTTTCTGCTAGCGTTATAGTCTCTGTCGCAAGGTGTAACGTTTCCAGCTGGAGTCGCGAACCCTGGGAACTCTCTTCGCTAGGCGAAAAGGAGTCTTATTTGTATATCTCTGGTGGATCCAAAAACTCAGTCGAAAACATTCATTATTTTGGGAAAGAACGCTTTTCATTGGTCTAGAAATCTTATTAATTTTTCTTTTATTCTAAACTGGAACAAAGATTCGAGCCAGGTGTGCACAAACCAGTTTTTGTCAATATTTCTTTGGACGTCTGAGGGTGAACATCCGGTTCTCTATACTGATTCAATATCGCTTCAAAACTTTCTCACTCTTTTCAGGCGCTTTCCTTTTCTTTTCGTTTTTTTCTTTTTTTAAAAATTCTATTTTCTTTCATTTTTTTTTTTTTTTTTTTTTTTTTTTGACATTTCTTTTTCTGGTCTTAACTTCCGTTTTAAATATTTTACCGCTCTATCCTTATCGAGGCATGCTAATCTATTTTCTATCATGAAATCTGTTAGATGTTGCCCATTTCTATTTGACGTGTTGTGGAGGCTGTATTTGTTGTTTCCGTTTTTCCCGATTTGTGCATTCATGTCTCCGCCAATGACTAACATGTTGTGTTTCGGGATGCTACGCACTAATGAGGATAACTCATCGTAGAAGGTGACTATTTCATTTTCTTCACTAACATTGGTGGGGCTGTAGCATGAGACGATTGTTGCTCTGGGGTTTCCGTTAAATGTAGCTACCATCATTCTATGTTGTATTTTCTCTATGCTATTAAGCGTTTTTAGTGCTCTAGGTCCTATAAGCAATCCTACCCCTCCTACTGCGGCGTTGACAGAGTTTTTCCATGCGGATACAGTGGCGAGCGACCATCCATTGCCAGTTTCGTGAAACAAACAAACTACCAAAAAAGAGAGGGCAAACTCTGGACATACACGTACGCAAACAATACTAAAGCTCAGATAGACTACGTCCTTATAAACAAGAAATGGAAGAATAGTGCATTGAATTGCGAGGCATACTCCTCTTTTGAGGGTGTGTCCACCGATCACCGAATAGTCACAGCGAAAATACGGTTAAGCCTACGAAAAAACGACAAACGAACAGCGACCACCAAACACTATAACTGGGCCCTATTAAACAACAAAGATGTAAGAGATAAATACGTATTAGAATTAAGAAACAGATTCGAAACACTACAAGAAAAGACGGAAAAAAGTACACCAAACGACGAATACGAAAATTTCGTCAATGCACACCTTGAGGCAGCAGCAAAATACATTCCAACAAAAATTAAAACTAAATATAGAGTCCCATGGGAAACCTTAGCGGTGAGAGAAAAACGTGCACTAGTGAAAACAGCCTCCAAAAACTATCGAAAAAACCCAACATACACAAATGCCTTAAAACTAAAAACGGCACAATATCAATTAGCAGGCATATATATAAAGGAACAGACAGAATACATTCAAAATCAGATAGATAAGATTAGAGACTCGGTGGAAGATAGACAATCTAGAATTGCCTGGCAAACAATAAACGAAGTGAGCAGAAGAAAGAACACAGCCAAAGCAAAACTTAAAGCAGCAAACCAACAAGAAAGAATAAAACTGTGGAAACAGCACTTCGAAAACTTACTTGGAAACCCACCAAAAATAACGCATGAACCAATCACCAGAATAATTAGCAAACAATTAGACATTAAACTTGGACCGTTCACACAAGAAGAACTCGACTCGGTTCTCAGAAAAATTAAAAATAGGAAAGCTGCAGGACTGGACGAAATTCCCCCGGAAGTATGGAAGACCAGACAATTCGACGACATACTGCTCCGACACTGCAACGCAGTATACAATCAAAATCCGATAGATAGATGGACGAAGGGATGCATACTCCCCTTCCCTAAAAAGGGGGACCTCGGATTAGCCAAAAACTACCGAGGCATAACACTTACATCCATAGCTGCCAAAATCTACAATGCCCTACTACGAAACCGAATAGAACCCAAAATCGACAACATACTTAGAAAAAACCAAAATGGCTTCCGAAGAAATAGATCCACGACCTCACAAATATTAACCATCCGCAGAATCCTTGAAGGTGTACGGGCAAAGAACCTACAAGCGACATTAATATTTGTCGACTTTACCAAGGCTTTCGACTCCATTCACAGAGGAAAGATGGAACAAATCCTACTAGCGTACGGCATACCTAAAGAAACCGTAGCGGCAATAACGATTCTCTATAGAAACACTAAAGTAAAAGTACGATCACCAGATGGAGACACAGAATACTTCGACATTGTAGCAGGAGTACTACAAGGGGACACGCTGGCTCCGTATCTCTTTATCATTTGTCTAGACTACGTACTTAGAACATCGATTGACAAAATCAAAGAGAATGGCTTCGAACTGACGAAGAAAAGAAGCAGAAGATACCCCGCAACAACAATTACCGACGCCGACTACGCCGATGACATAGCGATACTGGCAAATACACCTGACCAAGCCGAAACACTTCTGCATAGTTTGGAACGAGCAGCAGCAAGCATAGGCCTCCATGTTAATGCACACAAAACGGAATATATGTGCTATAACCAAACGGGGGACATCTCCACTCTAGAAGGAACCCCTCTTAAACTAGTAGACAAATTCACGTACCTAGGAAGCAGCGTCGAATCAACCGAAAAGGACATCGAAACGAGGTTAACGAAAGCATGGACAGCTATCAATAGGCTATCGACTATATGGAAATCAGACCTAACCGATAAAATGAAACGCAGCTTCTTCCAGGCAGCGGTCACATCGATACTGCTATATGGATGCACTACATGGACGCTAACAAAACGGCTGGAGAAGAAACTAGATGGCAATTACACAAGAATGCTGCGTGCAATCCTGAACAAGTCCTGGCAGCAACACCCCACAAGACACCAACTGTACGGCCACCTGCCCCCTATCACGAAAACTATTCAAGTTAGGCGAACCAGACATGCAGGACATTGCTGGAGAAGCAGAGATAAACTCATAAGAGATGTACTCTTATGGATCCCCACACACGGCCGCGCAAAAGCAGGACGACCAGCACGAACGTACATTCAGCAGCTATGTGAGGATACAGGTTGTTGTCCTGAAGACCTACCTAGGGCGATGAACGATAGGGAGGAGTGGCGAGAGAGGGTCAGGGATATCCGTGCTGCCAGCACGATATGATGATGATGATCCTTATCGAAAACTTCTTGCATTCACATCAGAAAAGTTTTTCTCTTTCTTTTCTTTTCTTTTTATATTTCTTCCCTATTATTGTTTTTGTCATCGCTGTTAGTTTATTTGTTTTTAAAGGTATTCTGTTTTATTTTTTCTATTTATTTGTTTTTTTATTTATTAATTTTATGTATTTTTCGATTCAATACCTTTCTGTTGTTTGCTGAAAATCTGTTATAATAAAGGATCGAAGCTGAAGGAAAAGCTGAAGACACAGAAAAGACGAAAATATGGGAAAGTCGAATAGGAGGGGATGTCGAAGAGGAAAAGAGACCAAAGATAATTGAAGGTCAAAGGTGATCTCATGACCTTTGGCCTTAGCTTATCTTTGGTCTCTTTTCCAACAATGAGATTAGGGACGAGTTGAGGGAAGGTAGCAGATTTTTCTTTTGATACTCAATTTCTTCTTTCTACCTAAACTTTCTTGTTTTATTTTCCTTTTCAAAAACCGTCACCCACCCCCCTCCAATCGTTTTTAAGAAGTTATTTTTATCTATGATTCTTAAGCAGAAGATATCTGAAGATTTATTTAATCCTTCCGAATTTTGTTGTTGGATAACAGATTCCTTCGCTCTTTCCTATGAGTTAAAGTCATTGATATAATAATTATCAAGAAATTAACCCACTTTACCCGACAGTTCACAAAACCACATACATTTTCATACATTTTCAATTCATTATTAATCAAATAATAATTAATAAAGACGGTTCCCACTAATTCGTTCAAAGAAATTTTAGCCAAGTTCTGAAAAGAAAGAAAGAAAAAAAAAACAGAATTGAAATACAAAGAAAGAAAGAAAGAAAATAATGCGGTTACATAATTGTCAGACTGAATTTTAAAAAAGGAAGACTTTCGGTCAGGGAAAAGAGAGTGGGAAAAGTAAGAGAAAGGAAATGAATGAAAGAGGGGAAAAGACAGAAATAAAGAGGAAGAAAAGAAAAAAAGTTTGAAGTGGAGAAGAGAGGGGGAAAGCAAGGCAATAAAAGTGAGAAAGAGGGAGAATGGCTGCATGTTAGAATTACAAAACCAAAGAATAGAAAGGAAGGGCACCTCGTGTAAATGTAATAGTGACATGAGCTAGCAGACGATTAATGGTATGCAAGTTAAGGTAGCAGACGATAACAAGCGAGTCTGATTTTCACTGGTGGTTCTTCCTTCAGTCCTTCTGCCAAATCAAGCTTAGCTTAATAAATGATAATGAACAGAAAGGAAATACTTGATTTTATTTGATATGGTGGGATTATTAATGGAATCGTACTTCAAAATAAGATCAGAGTAACCTTGCGCTCTAGCTAAGATCAGTATTCAGTTCTGGAGATTCCAACCTCGATTCAGTATCTTCTCATTACAATATAACGAGGGTCAAAATTGTCAGACGTCTTTGTATCATAGATCATCAGGACATTGTAGTTTTCGTTCTAGCCTACAACTATGTGTGTGGGACCACATCTTAATCAAAACTTATGGCAAAATTACCTTCGTTCCGAGGCAAATAATTACAAGGGGTCAATGTAGTAGTTGCGCGTTCTGTGAAAACTATTACACGCACACACACACGCACACACACACACACACATATATATATATATATATACGAGGGTCTTTGAAAAAGTTCTTAGCCTCGTCCAGAATGCAGAACATAGCTGAACATTCGGGACCGAAAGTACTTGGGTAACATACGGCACCTTCCAAAATTTATTCAAGCCAAAAGTCAAATGTCTTATACAGAGACTTGACTGGATCAAAGACAGAATATGCAGACACGAAGTGTCTGTCTTATTTAATCAAACATGTTTAAAAGATAAAATACTGTCGATATATATATATATATATATATATATAATTAGGATAATGTAGACCCTTCGTGATAGGCAAGAAAATGACCGTTGCCAAGCACCGTTGACTCTGTGTCTATTCAATTCTAACTTAAATAAATACGATATATAAATGATACTGAACATTGCAAATTACATCATATATATATATATATATATATATATATATATATATATATATATATATATATATATATATATATAAGTGTGTGTGTGTGTGTGTAAAAATCCCAGATCTAGAAAATGTTGAAGTAAGAAGCAAGATAAAATTCTACTGTATCAAGAAAAATTTACATTTAACTTAACATTGAACCTAGAAAGAATATTACATTTAAAAGAGATTATTAAGAAAAGAATGAATATCAGTCAATATATCGATCGATCGAACAATTTGTATTAAGGAAAGAGTAAGAGAAAGAGAGATGAAAGAGAGAAAATTGCGAAGAGGTAAAAAAATGCCAATGTTCTTTTACTAACATCATTGTTCCAGATTTGCCAAAATTCTACACTTGAATCTGAAGGACAAGTGAAGTACAAACGAAGGGCATCACCAAAATACTCAACTTTTGTGTTTGTCTGTTTGTTTTTACTTTTAACTAGTTCATGACGTCATGCTGGATGTAACACTGGCCAGCTGCCTTGCAGCATTACTCTCGCTTTCTCATAGTTCGTCTTTTCCTCACTCGATCTATCTATCTGACTCTCATACTATCTATGTGAATTGAAAAGGTAAACTAGAAAGAAGAAAATAAGAAAAGGAAGAAACAGGAAAACGCGAAAAACGGGATGAAAAAAGTCAAAAATATTAAGAAAAAAGATAATTTTTCCAACATCATTTCTAAATACCAAATTCTTTGTGAAGAACAGGATTCTTGTTGGAATACGGAAAAAAGGGAAAATATTTTTGTGTTATTAATTCTTTCACTTATCAAATACTTTCCTGGAAAAGACATTGAATTTGTGGAACATTTCATTCAAATAGATAACGAAGGCAATCATTTTTAAATTTAAAAGACAATGAAAAGCTAAGATTTTTATTTGGGACACAATAGGGATTTCCGCTCAGGTTTTTAAAACGGAGAACTCTTTGAACCCTAAATTCTTTAACGTCATTATTTTCCCCTAGTATAATATTGTCCGGTGATAAAGCATCGGTGATAATGACATCTTCGTAAAAATCTATTTGAGAGAAGAATAAAAGTTGAATATATTTCATTCTTTGTTTGTTATTACCTTCAATGTATATATTTATCCGATGATCATATTGGTGAGAAACTGTCACCGAGCGCCGTTAAATCTATGCCTATGCTATTCTAACTTAGATATATTCGCTCTATCACTCATATAGAGCACTCTTTACTAGACAGAGCAAACAAAATTATCAATATGGAGCACTCGTTATTAAACAGAGCAAAATAAATTATTACTATGGAGCACTCTTTATTAGATAACGCAAACTAAATTATATATATATATATATATATATATATATATAGTGTGTGTGTGTGTGTGTGTGTGTGAGAGAGAGAGAGAGAGAGAGAGAGAGAGAGAGAGAGAGAGAGAGTGCGTATTTAATTGTTTCTGGTTCGCCTTTGGAAAAAGTTATTGTGCTTGCTATTATGGGATACACATTTTTTCTAGTCTTAAAATAAGCAATAAAAACATACTTAAGAACATTCTAGAAATTTAGGATCAAAACTGCATTAGCATTTAAGTTACATTTTTATATTTTTCAACCAATCAGCTAAAATCATAGAATAGGAACATTCTAGAAAAATAGGATCGGAAGTCAACTAACAGAAAATATTTAGGCTTTAAAATAAAATAGTAAAATACAAATCTGATTGGTTAATAAATGTCTACGCGCCAAGATTTTAGGACGATTCTTTGATCCACTAGTAGGGTATAAGTAACACAACAGTCCGCGAGTCATTCACTAAGACTAAGCCACAAAGTCAGTATACTCTGTCCGGCAAATTCGTTTTCTTCCACAGCCAAAGTTCATGACTTAGCTACAGATGGCCACGAATCACGTTCAAAAGAAAAAACCGACAAACTCTCTTTCATCAACGCGACACGCTGTCGCCACAATCATAAAACAAGATATGAACTTAATGTAAGAACGACTTATTGACGGACTCCGTTAACAGCTAAACATACATACACGTGTAAACAAATTTATTTTCTTCTTGCCAAACTTTATTTTCCAAAAGGCCATTTACACATGTTTTTTTATTTGTTTTCACATTCTGTTTTATATATATTAAATTGTTTGTTATTTAATGTTCGTTGTGTTCTATTCCATTTCTTTTACGCGATTGTAAAGTTTTGTGTTGTATTTGCGGAGGAAATAATATAGAGAGCAATACCCGTAAAATACGGATGCATATCTACTGAAATAACTAAATACATACCACCTCCACACTATGTTAAGAGTTGTAGCTGAAGGAATTTTGGTTTGGCGCGAAACTTAATTCGACGCATAATTTCACCCAATCAGGATGACTAATCCTATTCAACCCGGATCTCCTTTCCGGGCAGTAGAAATTGGGTAAGCTGCCTAACACAGTCTCTTTGGCTGAACAACGCCGTCCAGTGCAGACGTCTCACTGGCGGTTCTTCAATAGCAGCAACAGCATGGACACATGAGGGAACCCATCTAATTTATAGATTCCTTGCGTCTATTATCTCTTAGACCAAGGAATCCCCGTTGAATATGAATTAGATACATTCAATACGCCACACACAGGAACAACTTTATGTCACCCCTAAAATTGGCTATGTCGATGCGATGCCTAATCCCGCTCCTGGCACCTAGCTCTCATTTCACCTCTGGGCAACCTTAACGGAGACACGAACGCCTCTCCCCAAAACCACCAGACACACAAGACTCACGGTGACTCCAAAGTTTATTTCCTCCAACGGCAAACAAGACTTTCGCTAAACTACGGCGAACACAATCCCTCACGCGTCCGACGATACGCACTGCCTTCTCAACTTTCTCATAACTCCGTTTCGTCTCTTTACTCACAACCTTTCCTACGAGGCTTGCAGCACAAACACAAACTAAATATTCCATGCTTCAAATAAAAACTATTCCTGAAAACATTTCGACTTCGTACATCTTGAACCTTCTCCTTTATATACCTAACAACAATTAGCGAGGGAATTACCCACTTAGCAAGGAAACAACTAAACGTAAACACACACACCCATGTAACAACTTTTCCTCGCTAAAAACAAACCTCTTCCTCGCCCAAATAATGACAACCTATCTTCGCCTAAAATAACACAATGAACATTCTTCATGCTAAAGAGTCACAACTGTTCAAACCTTTTATAAATGATGATAAATTTGAACTACTTAAAACCTTGGCTTGATGACTGTAATAGAAGAATCGGTGTATCATAAATATAAATCTGGAAGTAAATAATGGAAAGGAATCCGACAGTATGGAGAAAAATTGAAAAACAAAGTATCCAAAAGTGATGGATTTATTAGAAGAGTCGACGTTGAATTTTCGAAACAGAACGTTGATGGAATGATTGTACTGTTATATGCTCTTTTTGTTTTGTATTTTCTAAAACATCCATCATAGTTTTATCAATACTTGTTTCACTATTTTAAAGTCCTAATGAAGGTTCATCAAAACCGAAACGTTTTAATGTCGACTTTCTTTCTAATAAATTCATCACCGATCCAACTGCTTCCAACCGTACGGGCTTACAAGTCACCATGCATATCGTTGCATGTGTAGCATCCCTTTACTGAGTATTTTCCTCCGTCACTCCACCAACAGGATGTGCCTCAGCAAAGGGTTCGATCTTTCTACATGACTCAAAATGTTTAACGTCTCTTTCAACTGATCGGCGTCTTGTACTTGTCGATAAAATCTTACGATTTAAATCAGAAAACTGTGGTTTTCCGGCCAAGCCTCTAGGGTTGAAAAGGACGAAAACGACAGTCAACGATGGAAATCTACACGTTTATATAAATAGAAGTATATATCTTTCGTGGGTTGAGTGTAACTAGGAATAGTGGACGACTTCCGATTTCTCTAACAACTGAGGATCAGAAAGTAGTCCTCGCATTTCTAAAATCTCTGGTCTCAACTAGACTTTATTCTGGTCTGCTTTCCCTTTGCTTAACAAACGCTTCTTATATATCATTCTCAATTCGCAGAATTATCTTTTTAACAAAACAAGGATTCACTGTTTATATTGTCTGAAGTCTGATTGTCACCGCTGGTGAATTTCAAGGATTCACTGTTTATATTGTCTAAAGTCTGATTGTCACCGCTGGTGAATTTCAAAAATGCAATCTGGACGTGAGGACACTTTAGAAAAATGATATGCAATAAAATTCTGTTTTAAACTTGGAAAAAATGATGCCAACGAAACGTATGGAATGCTTCAGAATGTGAAGGATGATGAGAGGTGTGGGAAGAGTAAGGAATTCAATACACCAGAGTTGATTGGCCAAAGGGTTAGGGTTAGGGTTAATATGTTGAGGTTTTAAGGGAGTTCAGGAAGAGATTCCGTCGGAAGAGGCCATCACTCTTCAAATCGGATCAGTGGCATTTCCACCAGGACAATGCACCAGTCCACAACCCCATCCTTGTCATAAACTGTTTGACCAAGATGGGCATCAAGACAGTTCCTCACTCTCCCTACAGTCGAGACCTTGCTCCCTGTGACTTTTGGTTATTCCCTAAGCTCAGAGGCTGTCGTTATGAGACAATTGATGAGATGAAAGAAGCTGTGACGAAGGTCACTGACATACTCATACAAGAGGACTTCGATGGGGCCTTCCAGAAGTTGTTGGAACGGTACAAGTGCATTGCAGCCGTGTGTACTATCAATAAAAGTGCCCAAACGAAAAAAGTCTGGAAACTTATTTAATGATCCTCGTATCTCTTCTCAGCTTAGAGAAAATATGTGTTTTGATATCAATCCTGCTTTACCCTTCTACAACCACTGGTGATTATATTTTAACTAAAGCAATTATTCTACCTCTTCATTTCCTCAGTTCTTCCGATTCCAACATATTTTTGGGAAGTAATAATGTTTTCGTTAATCTCTCGTGATGAAGAATGAAGACAGAGTCTAGAACGGAACTAACAGGCGCGTGTGGCAGTACACCTAGCTTCCCCAAACACTGGAGTGACTCTACTTTCAATCCAGAAATTGTTCTGCTTAGCTGGTTATTCTTCGGACAACACGACCAATCCACTTATATGGCCACGTTTTGTTTTGATTCAGGTAGATCAATCGCTAATCGGAGTCGACAGATAAGACCGCACTATTAGGAAAGCAAAAACAAAAAAAAAAAAGTCGACGCCAACGAAGTAGAGAACGCGGTTTTATAATAACATTCAATTTTAAAAAGTGTCTTTAAAAATGGTGCATATATTTACTCATCGCGGAGGTTAGGAGTTTATTGTTAGAGACCCTGTTCACGAATTAATAGTCAATTTCTCGGCATTTAAAGTCAGGCCCAAGGACTCATAATTTATTGTATTATTTTTTTAATTCTCTTTTTCCATTGTCTTGCACAAGGCAATCTAAAATGGCAGTTATCTTTGCCTTTCTCAGTCTTTAACTCTCAGCTTCTCCCTGTTCCTTGATAGTCTGGTACAAGGGGATTTCATAAATCGCGTGTTATGTTAATTTCTCCGCGCTTCTTTACTTTTCTATGCCAGGGGTAGTCTGGTACAAGGCCCTCTTAAAGTATCGTATTATTTCACAAAGGGTCGTATTATCATAGGCGTTCTCTTTCTTTTTCTAAGCGTCGTATTGTCTTAGGCTTTCTCTTCGCTTTTCTGTACCCAGGACAGTCTGGTAAAAGGTCAAAACTCGAGGAGCATGTTTGCCGGTTCGTGCTTGTCTCTGATGAGGGATGAAACCCCTTGCTTTTATGTATATCTCTCATCTGAGGAGTGGGGACTGGCGAGCAATTAACACTATCAATTTTCTCCTAATTTGGATTTCAATAATTAATTCCACCCCTTCGATTCAGCCTCCTTCTTTTCGTGTCTAATTTCCTCTCACTTGTGCCCAAAAGGGTCGGTCTTCCTTGATTTGAGATTACAACTAATTACCGCTCGTGAGATATTACGTCAGAAACGTTTCGAAAAAATGTCCACATTTTTGAAAAAATGTTTCCGAATTTTCGTTCTCAGGCAACCCACCTGGATAATTAACAAGGCCTGACCTCCCCGAGTCAAATCAACCGTCGATTTCGCCTTAAATCGTTTCGTAGACATAACAATTCGCCGAGATTTTTTCCTATACTTTCAGTCAAAAATCAATATATATTTTTCTTGTCCCCTTCTAAACAAATAGTACGTTTTTGACTGTTTCTTTAAAACTCATTTCCGTAAATTTTCACAGTCGTAATGTACTAACTTTATTCTTCTAAGATCCAATCCGGTCGAATCTTTTTTTTTCTGGTTAATAAATTCATTCGACTAGGTCCCTAACTCATGGGTTTACACGGGTTGGAGGGGTGAATTACTGTTATACAAACTTTTACTCGATCTCACTAGGTTATTTTCGAGTTCAATCCCACACAGCGTATTCCACAATCTCATATCGATTTCTATTTTGTCCAGTGATTCTTTATCGATACTCATTTGAACTACCATATTTCTTCTACCAAGAAATCTGATATCTTCTACCGTTCCAGATCGCCAATTTCATACATACAACAATATATGTAAGCACCAAGGTAACTCTGTTGTAGATCTAACATGTATTGGAATTTGCAGAAAATACTATTAACATTTTCAACATCTTAACTATGATTTTAACAACATAACCATGCATCGTTAGCGTAAAGATATATTTACAATATGCGTAGTGTTACTCATTAGATTAGCTTTCCTATTGTTTATTTCCACTAGTCACCCCTTGCATTTTAGAGTACAATTTTAGACTCGGCTTTGGGAAATTTTCGATTTCATTTCTTTGAGTAAAAAGACCAGGGCTTCTCTACTTGCAGCGTCAATCTTAATCATTCCTGGTAAAGCCGGGCACCGTCGGTAAGAAATGTTGCCTATCTCCTGTTGAAGCACAGAACAATTATAATTATTTAACATTTCATAATACGAGTATTTCCCTTTGGTCAATTTTATTTACTAGAACCCCTTTTTAGCAGGATTTAACCATAATTTTACTTCGCTCATTAACTCGGCTTTTACTTTTCACTTTCTCGTAGTTTTTACTTTGAATAACTCTTTTATCGAACTGTTAGCTACTCTGTTTATTTAGCCCATGTCTCCTTAAGTTATATTAGGATTCCAACCTTTGCCAATACATCTGTACATTGTTCCATAAACGGGTTGTTAAATTTTTTATTCCTTTTCAGTTTTACCCATTCCTGACGGTTAATAAACCATTGACGATTCCTAACTTTGCTTCAGTCTTAATTATCGAAAGAGGCAAAGCACACGGTTTTCCAAAACGGGCGCATGTCACCGGAGACGGTACAATATATATAAATAATCATTTTTGACAGTTATGACCGTCTTTTTAAACGCTTGTTTTATAGTATGATACTGCAAGAGTACGATAACTTAGCACAGGATAGACAATGCCAAACATTCTACCCAATAAGAGTGTTAGCCGTTGACTGAACTCATTAAATTTACAATTTAATGTCCTTTAAATAGAAGCAAAGACCCAAAACTACGCAAAGCAACTTCTCTAACTACGCATGGTGTAAGGCCGCGTTTATGAATTACTCATTTTTAATTAATGAAAAACGCGAGCAGAATTTTATAAGAAATTATACTTCAATTTGGTAAGCACATTGACACAATTTATATCAAAATGTATTTCGAATAGAAGTTACTTTCTTATGCTCCATGTCCCAGTTTGTTTCTACATGATTGAAATACTGGACTGTTAGTACTGAGCTCGGGAGTATCCTACAGGCTCTTTTAAAGGTGTAAAAATGAAGAGAAGGTTAAAATTTTAATGTTATATATGCAAGTCCCGAAAAAGCCGGCAAAAAGACCGCATAGATTTTATGATCTGAAAGCGGATGTACGATGTCTACTGTTAATATTACTGCCACTAGATTTGATGCGACTTAACCAGAATATTTCATATTTTGATCTTTTAAGAAAAATTTTCTTTCTATCTTTAATTCAAAGATTTACTAAAATTTTGCAATCTGTTAGATTTTACACGTTAAGTTGCAATTGTATTTTTCTTCCAGCGTGCTTCAGGATTAGAACTTCTGTTCAACTAACGTATCGGCTTGATACATGTTTACTAATCCTTGGTTACAATTCTGAAAATAAATAGAATTGTCCCTGAAATTATAAGTTATATAAAAACGAAGGCGTTTTTGTTTTTTTTTAATTCTCTATGAGCAAAGGTATGAAGAACTTAGCGAAAAAGCCTTATTTTCAAATCTATCAATATTGGCAGGTAGGAATTTCAAGGCAAATCAATCATTTCAAATACATGGGTCGTTCAAAAAGTTCTAAGCCTCGTCCAAGAAGAACTATGGATAAAACATTGTTGTGACCGCACACTAACACTTCTAATAGAACTAGAAAAACAAATTCCAGTTTCTGTTTTGATTTATATGCAGGTGAAGGCTGTACAAAAGTGAGAGGTATGCAACATCTAAAATCAGGCTGAGCCTTATAACTTTTGAACGACACTTATTTCAATTATCCGACGCTCATTGGTTACACAATTTTTTTTTTTTTTTTTTAAAAGATTGTCGTTATTTCATCTTCTTGAAGGTCAGGCTGACTGGTTGATCTTCGAGTGACATTATACCTAACGATTCTCTTAAAAGCTTTTTCAAGTATTTTTGTTTTGTTTTTGTTGTATATATATATATATTACTACTTTGTCTCTACAGATACGAGCACGTCTTTCCGCGGATTTGAGAGCATGTCTTTAGACATCACATGAGAATTCAATCCTTTATCGGTTCAAAAGAACGATAAGACATCTTTGTATTGGTTCATTGGCATTTACCTCGCTATTGAAAACTAACCAAGTCAAGACTTTTCGCCACTTTGGAAATTTATATTGTTTCATAGAACACTATATTCTTGTAATATCTAAATATCATACTAAATGTGATATTGGGACTTGGTGAGAGAGAAAGAAACAGTGTCTCGAGCACCAAACGTTACCAATAACGAGTAAACCCTCTTAGAAAGAAAGCTAAAGTTATACAGTTGCACTTGAATAAAACAAGAATTCTTCAAAGATGTAGCCATGTCGGTATTAATGTAACGACTCAAATGAAATAAAAGAAACAGCTGGATGAGAACTACAAAAAATGCTGTATGGCGGTTTGAACAAATTCTGGGAGCACCACCCTACAAAAAAGTATTTGTGTACTTACTGCCCATCTTGCAAACCATCTAAGAATACCAAGCAGGATATGTTGAAGTAACAAGTTTATAAGTAACATTTTTCTATAGATGGACACGCCAGTGTTGGCCGAGCAGCAAAAGAATAACTTGCTAAGAGCAATGGTCAATAGGAACAGATGGCAAGAGAGAAAGCAGCAACCCTTGATAATGATGATGCAGCATCTCTCTTGAGGACTGTCCTTAGATGGGTTAATATAATTATATTACCCATGTTGTTACCTCCTACCTAATTTAGATGTTTTTTGTAATTTACTAATCTAAGAATTTCAAACAATCCTTTATTCAACCCACAGGGATAATATTGTTTGCTTTCTGCTATCTTGTAGGGGTTAATTACTCTTTCTGATGTCTTATCTACTGCTTCCTCTGAAACAGGGTATTTGACTTGAACTCACGACTACCAGACAAGTAGTAAGTTTTTTGATTGTTAAAATGGTTCCTTTGTTTAATGGCAAATAAACCTTTGTGGGTTATTAATACCAAATTCACCCTAATGGAAGACAGTGTCACTGTTTAACCTATGACTGGTTGTGGGCGAGTTTAAAAGGATTTATAACTTTGCTGAGGGTATTAGCCCAGAAGTGAACATAATAGTGAGATAGGAGTTTTAACTTGCTTATTACAATGTTGCAACCCAACATGTTAATGAGAGAGAGATTTTTTTTGTAAGCTTGACATTTGAATTCTATAGATTTGTGCCAATCACACATAATTATGAATGGTTTTAAAGTGTTTTATGAAAGCAAAAGATAAAACATACACGGAATAATGAAAAAGATTTAAACCTATACAAAATTGTGCTGAAAAGTTCTGTTGACCAAGGGAATGACCTAGAGTCATAAAATTAAAATGCTATTTTACATATTCATTCTGTACACTTTTCTGAAGTTATTTAGCAATTCTTCTTAAAAAAATTATTAGTATTACCTCATATTCTGCTCTACTGTTAAGTAAAAGCAGACATAAATGAACAGCAAGCATGTCTCAAATGTTGAGGATAAAAAGAAAAAAGCAAAACATTTCAAAGATTTTTTTTAATTTTCAAATTTTTTCTCCAGGTAATAAAAAAATAATATTAAAAAAAAAAAAAAAAAAAAAAAGGAAACAGTACAAAGATCAATGTAGCTGTAGCCAGGGGGAGATATCCCAGAGACAAATGCAGATGTTAGCCCTAATGGCAGGGTGATGGGCATTACATTTAGAAGGCAGCAGATCTTGAAACTTTTTTTGGTGGGGAAAAAAAAAATGAAGAGAGGCACTGAATGTTATGTCAGATTTTCAGAGAGAGAGAGAGAGAGAGAGAGAGAGAGAGAGAGAGAGAGAGAGAGAGAGTCATTTTTAAAGAATTTTAAGAAGTTCGTATGAGAGAAAATGAATTTGATATGATAAGGAATAAAAATTAAGGGATAAATTAGTTTCTTTTTCAACTTTATCCTTCATTGGTCTTTTACTACTCCTACCAAAATTTGAGTTACAAACAAGCAGTAACCAAGTTTCAGATCTTGACTTCAGAAAAGTCTTTAAAAGTAGTATTCTTCTTCAGTTTTGGTGCCTGCTGTACATCCATAATCTAAAAAGATTGTTTCCTAAGTGGGGTGTTGAGGTGATGGTAATAGTCATAGTGATGTAGGTAATACAATTAGTTGCTGAGTGACTAATGTACACAAATTGTATCAGACTAACTAGTCCAAGATATTTCTATCTGCACTCTGGGATATTGGCATTATCACTGATTAGTTCCTAATTCCTCCTGTCTTCAGTTCTAAAATTTTCTGAGATCACAACTCCTTGTCAACAGTCTCCGCAATGGCATCCAAGAAGTCCATGGTGACCAAGTAATGTTCAGGTTTCACACTGAAAGAGTAAAAGTTATATAAATTGTACAAGTAAAATCAAAATCGGTAGAATTAAAAGACCACTTTGATATTATTCAGGCATTTATCTATTTCAAGAATATTCTACTGCAATGAAACAACAAAAAGTAAATCAAATGACTTATTAGCAAAGACTTTAGTTTTGTGATTACCACAGACAGTTGATTATGAACTGTATATGAAGGGTGGGAGATATAGCATTAGCAAAATACAAGAACGAGAGAAAATAAGACTAAGGAAATTGTCTTGTGTCAATCTTCTATGAGGCAAAGACTTTCTGCAAACAAAAAAAAAAAAAAAACCCAAAAAGGCTTTGAAATAAACTTCTGGCACTGTTAGGACAAGCACAGTGGGCAGAAGTTTTTCCCCTCTAAAGCGGACATTTAGCTAATAGATAATTTAATGGTATTTTCCACTATGTGTGTCAATTGCTAAATGCTTGTGAGCAATAAAGTGGGTTGTAAGAATATACAGACCCCCCCATTTTTTTTGAGTAGAAGGCAGTAAATCTATCAATATTAATACAACTGTCAATAGAAAACTGCACAGTATTGTCACTGGTTTGGAAGGAGCATTTTGTTGCTTATGCACCTGTAGCAAGGAACAATGTAACAACATTCACTCAAACATTGCCATACTCAATACAAAAGTGGTGGAAAAAAACAAACAAAAACACTATTTTAAAGTTCTCTCATAATCCACTGTTCTGCAAGAACTAGCTAGGGATCAATTTGGCAATTAGCTAGGGCGATTTTTGTGCTGGACCAACACATAAGCTTTTAGTTCAACGGGGCATGCAAACTTGCTTCAGAACATGAACCAAGTTGGGGTCCTTGTCCAAAAACCAGCTTTCTTAGAATCTTTAAAGATTTAAAAGCATTGGGAACCCATCACTTGATAATATCTTCTCAGTGGATTATGACCCTACTCTTTTCAAAAATACATTCAACAATGCATTCTATGAGGAATTTCTTAGCAATCCCATGCTCCTTTTCCCTGGTTTAACCTATGTATACACACAAAGTCATCCCCTGTTTAATATACTGTCACTGGCTTCCTGGGTCCCTATTATGTAGGCCATATATTGATGACCACAAGGTGAATTAATAAATTTTCTGTGCATTTTTCTTTTGAATGTGCCTATTATTGGTCTGAAAATTGGCCTAAAAATATTGTAAATTACAGGTTACATGTTCAGGATGGCTATATATCAAGATATCAGTGCTAGAAATAGATTTAGCACTCATCAAAATATACAGATGGAGGTATAAATCATAAAATTCTGCCAAAAATATGATCCATTATGCTATCACAGTATATCATGGGTCAATTTCATATGGGAGATTGTGGGAAAAATCAAAATCAAATAAAAAATTTCCCTTGGAGAAACTTTCTGAAAATGTTCCGAGAATGATTTTTCACCTAATTATAATTATGCCAATATAGTTTAGTAACTCATAATTTGTTTAACTGAAATTAGGGAAGGAAGGGGGAAAAGAAAAGAAAAAGAAAGTACAGCTATTAATGCCTAGTGATCCAATCTTTTTATCATTTCACTTTGGTACCATTCAAACCCTATGATTTGTTTTAGCCATTTTTACTGTTTATGCAGCTAAAATGTAGTTGGGTCCATTTCTAGCATAATCAAAACCCAAAATCTTATAACTTTCCATAGCTTCAAATGTGCAAAACTCAGTAAATATTTGGAGTTAAAGTAAAAGTGAGTCAATTCCAGAAAGCTGGGGGGAGAGAGAGAGAGAAAAAGGTTCTAAAATTCAAAATGTCCACTGCGATGAGCAATATGCAGTTAGGCTAATGTTTCATTTTTTCAATGCCCTTAATTCATACTAGGCACAAAGAGAGCCCCCAACAATCAATTGAGACATCATTAGACTAAAGTATAAAAGAGAAATTATTACTTACTTCTTGAGGCCATGAATACAACCAGCCAAGTCTTTTGTCATCTTGCCGCCATCAACAGTCTCAACACACGCTTTCTCCAAAATTTGAGCAAATCTGAGGATTTAAAAAAAAAAAAAAAAGAAAAAAAGAAAAAAAAAAGATATATATTTATTTTTGTGTAGGTATTTAAAATTGTCAAAGACCCTTGAAAATTCAGTATCTTATTGCTATACATCTTATGAGATGACTGACCAATTTTTATGATTTCAGGGTCAAATCAACAGCTACAGCAGCAATTAGAACACCCCCCCACTAAAGCCTTATTGTCACAGCTGTTGAATTTCAAAAATGCAATCTGGACGTGAGGACACTTTAGAAGAATGATATGCAATAAAATTCTGTTTTAAACTTAGAAAAAAATGATGCCACAGAAACGCATGGAATGCTTCAGACTGCTTTTCGAGCATCTTGCATGAAACGAGCATCAGTTTTTGAGTGGCATATGAGATTCAAGGAAGGCAGGGAGTCTGTGAGGGAGGAGTAAGGAAGTCAATACACCAGAGTTGATTGGTCAAAGGGTTACTATGTTGAGGTTTTAAGGGAGTTCAGGAAGACATTCCATCGGAAGAGGCCAGCACTCTTCAAATCGGGTTAGTGGCATTTCCACTAGGACAATACACCAGTCCACAACTCCATCCTTGTCGAAGACTATTTGAGCAAGATGGGCATCAAGGCAGTTCCACACCCTCTCTATAATCCAGACCTTGCTCCCTGTAACTTTTGCTTATTCCCTAAGCTCAGAGGCAGTCGTTGAGAGAATTGAGGAGATAAAAGAGGCTGTGACGAAGGTCACTGACATGGTCACACAAGAGGACTTCCATGGGGCCTTCCAGAAGTTGTTAGAACGGTATAAGTGTATTGCAGTCAGAGGAGATTACTTTGAAGGGGACTAGAGTTTCATGTGTGTACTATCAATAAAAGTGCCCATACAAAACAAGTCTGTAAACTTATTTAATGAGATATATATATATATATATATATATATATATGAGAGACTAAATGTTATCCATTGATGCCAGGGACACCTGCAGTTTAGTAATGGTTATCTAACAAGTTTCCTAAACTATTTGTGCTGTTGTGACAAATGTCATTATTATAGCCTTCTGCCAGGCTAAAACTAAATATAGAAAATATTTACAATTAATTTTTAAGAGCAGCTGATAAGACCAAATAGTAATAGATATTCATCCATTGTTTAAGCCTAGTACTTTGGGATCCTATTTCAATTTAGGCCTACAGTTAAAGAATTGCTATTTAACAATTCTATTCAACATTATTTATTTGTTTGCACACAGTTAAATAGTTCCAAGTATTGCAATGTATCACTAACAATTCAATTACCATTATTTGTTTACACACCATTAAATGGTTAAAGTGTCAAACAGTTCTATTAGATCCATAGATAGGACTATCAGGTGCTACCTTCCTGAGTGAGATTGATACTGGGAGCAATGGAAAATGAAGGAGGTACTTTAAGGTTGGAACCTTGCCATCAGATGGTTTAATGTTATATCCAGGACACTTGTTGGGGAGAATCTTACCCCTCTGCAGAGATGCAGTTGGTATATTCTACAGTTCCAGCTGACTGGAACATCTGGGACCCAGTCAACAATGTTAAGAGGAGCAAGAAGTGTCACTCATACAAGGTGGAAGTAGGAGTGTGTGTGTGTTCCTCCCAAAACCCAGTATAAATATCATTTGATCTTGAGATTATTTCATTTCTGTGTCCAGTAGTTGTGGTGTGAATGCAAAAATAAGACTTTTTTTGAAGAATGAAGAAACTATGTGGCACCTGGTTTTCTCAGCTACCTTAGAAGCTGAATGGAGTAAGAATAAATCAAAAGGTCCTAATAAGTCAAGGGGTGGTGTTTTGTGTTCTTCACTTTAAATCAACAGTCTGAAAATCCTACAGACTTACATTAGGAGGAGCTAATACTGCCACATATATTCATTTGTGGCTACGGGTACATGACAAGCCATCTCCTCCCTCCTAAATTTATTAAATTTTGTTTTTCATATGAATTTTAAATGTAGAACATTAAAAATAAACGTTAAATTTACATTGTGTGCACATACTTGTGAGATGTTGAAATTATATCTCAAGCCAACACTAGAGAAAGAATTGTTGCTATATAAGTCAATTTTAAGCAGTAGATCCTTCAAGTTTTTAATCAAATATTAATTGAAACCTTTATTCAAGATTGTCGAATGATTGAGAAGTTGACCAGGTAGTAGTGAATTAAAAGAAATATTGTTACCTGACCAGATCTTGGTTGTCATCTAGCTTTCCTCTATGTTCCAGGCCACGAGTCCAGGCAAAAATACTGGCAATGGGATTGGTGCTAGTTGGGTTACCCTGGAACAGAAATTAAAATGTCTCGGATTTTAAGAACTTTTGGTGCAGCACATTTGGCAACAGATTTAATGGCTGGAATGATAATTTTTTTTAATTTAATGATCAGAGTTTTACAAATACAATAAAACAAGATCTGAAAAGTAATTAAAACTGCCTATATTTCTGAGATGAGGCATTAATAACATTCTCTAAACATTGTGGACCAGTATACTCAATCTTGGTTGCTCTACTCAACTTAAATGCAAGAAAGTACAGCAGCCACAACTTAAGTTAAATATAGCAGTTAAAAATTAGAAAAATAATAGCAAGTACAACTTTAAGGGGAGAGAGAGAAAAAAGGATCTTGTGCAATTGGTTATTCCACAAGTGCATCTAAGATTTTTTTTTATCTAATTCACTGATAGTTCTAAAAAAAATGACTTTAAATTGAATTTTAGATTATTTTAAATTTTTAGAGACAGGGTATATCAAACAAGAAGCACTTTCAGAAGGTGGGGGTACATCCAAAATTTTAAAGCAATGTGGACTAAAGTTGCATCTCACCCTCATGCATTTAAGTATATTTTGTTGACTTGAGTTGCTCTTTGCACCAAAAGGGTTTTGAGTTTTTTTTTAAAGTTTTGGTATAAAAAAATATTTAAGATATCTGCACATACCAAAAAGACTAACTTCATGTCATACACATCAACTGATTTTTAATGGCATGTCAACCTATCTGGAATTATTTCATGCCTAGAAGTTAGGAAATCACATTCATTGGATGTTTATATTTGTTTTTTTGGGGGGAGGGGGGATAACAGTCTTATCAAATACAAATAATTCTTAAATCTACTTGACCCATAGATGGGACCAACAACTTCACATTCCCCAGGTCTCCAAAACTGGAGACTCATCATTAAGTGAAGTTTATGGTCATGTCCAGGACATACTTTTACTTGAGGGAGAGGTCTTACCCCTCTGCAGAGGATAGTGTATTCTAACATCCATTGATTGATTGATTGATGCTGTGCAGCATGTATAAATGTATCACTTGAACTATTTTCATCCATAAACATTTTTTTATAGAAAATATTGAATTAGTCTAACTGTACACAATCAAAATACTTGAAAATCCACCACCATTAAATGATAAAACTTCTAAAAACAAGTGTATGTGTATAATTTCTTACCTTTTGGTGCTCTCTGTAATGCCTAGTTACTGTTCCATGAGCAGCTTCAGACTCTATTGTTTTGCCATCAGGACATACCAAAACACTGGTCATTAGACCAAGAGAGCCGTAACCTATATGATGAAAAAAAAAAAAATTTTTTTTCAAATTCTAAGAAACATTATCAGTAAGTTACATCATGCACTAATACTAGAATAAGTAAAACATTTTGCAATATTTTGATAATATGAGACACAAATTGGTAGCTCCAGATGCTTTTGCCAAGATTATGAAAGTGATGAAGAATAGTGGACTGTGAGATGCTAAACTCTAGTGCTACTCATTAAAACTGTCTTTATGGCTAGGAGTACAGCCTAGAATACCTGACCTTACCTGATTGTCAAGGTTCTTGCAGCCCAAGCAAAATTTCTTGAACCACCTGGTTATTGTATTATGAACAACTGTGCCTTTACCTTTTGTACAACAAATATTTTCAGCTGTTTCCACAATGTTTGAACTTGTAAAGCATAAGTTTCCAAATAAGACTACATTGCATATTTATCTGTGCAACTTTCAAATCACATGGAGTGAAGCAAAGCACATGCTAGCACACCAACTAGCACGATACTACCAACCATAGTGTGTACCTTCCACCACTTTAACAGCTTCAGTTATGTGATGAAAATATTGCTAAACTTAACTCACTAAAGTATTTAACCATGCAAATCTTTTTCTTTTTAGAAGAGGAGAATTGGCTTGGTTTCTTTGTTTAATGGCAAATCAACCTTTGTGGGTAATTTAATGCCAAATCCATCCCTGCAGAAGAGCAACAATCCATTTAACCCACAGCTGGAAGATAAGGGGTGGGAGGCATATCCCCCACCAAAGTATTAGCCTGAAAGTGAACATAATAGCACAATAGTTTGAACTCTTACTTTGAAGACAATCTAGCTCTTTAGCCATTATGCCACAAGAATCCCCACCAAGAAGTGGCTAACTGCGTTTCAAAATTTAGATCTCACCTTGTGCAACAATATCAGACTGAACATCCCCGTCATAATTCTTACAACTCCAAACGAAACCACCACTGGATTTGAGGGCCTGGGCAACCATGTCGTCAATTAAACGATGTTCATACCAAATGCCAAGATCATCAAACTTCTTTGCATATTCACTATTAGAAAGAAAAAAAAAAAAATAAAAAAAAAAAATAAAAAATAAAGAGAACACTTTGTTATTTAGATGTGGATAGAACATAACTAAGCAGAAATAAAATAGATTTAAATTAGAAATAACAAAGCACATTCTTTTTCATGTTTAACTTACTGCAACATTCTATACTTTTAAAAAGTTTTACTTTCCCTTGTAAATTATTCTCTTATCTTTAATATCTTCAAATTATGAGGCCTATCATTCCTAGATGTTTGATCTATATGATATACTAAGTGCAGAGACAAAGAAAATATCTTCTGTGAAATGAAGACCTTTTTCCTATAGGCTAACCAATTTGTATGGATACAAAAATACATAAAAAAGGCAAATTAAAAAGAAAAAGTAATACAGTAAAAGGATAAGACAGTGAAGTAATAAACAGTGAAGTATAAAAGTTATGAGAGAGAGGAAAAAAAAAAAAAAAGAGACAAGAAATAATAGCAAGTACAACTTTAAGGGGAGAGAGAGAAAAAAGGATCTTGTGCAATTGCTTATTCCACAAGTGCATCTAAGATTTTTTTTTTATCTACCTGTGATGAAACATCGATATATTTAACAATATAGCTTTGTTTTTGAAAAAAAAAAAAAAAAGGCTAAATAATGTGCGTCCACATGGCTTAGCTCTGCAGTGCATCTGCTCACTGGCTGGTGCGACACCTTGCCATATTTATTGCAGAGCCCAAGGTGGTATTACAAAAACAAGGTCAGACTGAAGGTTTGAAGGACTGGACTTACTCAGAGATGGAAGGGTGTATGTTACTTTAACCCTTCCTTTGGCTCTGTTGTTGACCCCCCCCCCCACATACCCATGTGTCAGGTGTTAATTATACTTTTCCAGAGATTATACTTGCATATATGCAGATGAATATTTCCTACTTCCAGGACTTGGGCCATCCATAGATTTTCAGACTATGCCTCCAGGACACTGAGAAATGTGATAATAAAATTGAAGTCTTCAGTCATGCCTCAGCTTTATATGACTCCAGTTAGACTGGGAGAAGTAGATAAGTGATTCAAGCATAAAACACACACCCGGCACGGTCAACACACACACACATACACACGTATATACTATTACTACACCGAAGGTCCCATGTGTCTTAAATGTAACTTTCACCATTTTGTCAGTAAGCAGTTACTCATACCTTAACCTATGACAGACAACCTATATTATTATTATTTCCTTTAAAACAGCACAATCTTTCTTAGCACAATACTATAGAAAGGCTCTAACTTGAAGAGTAAAGAGATTTCCAGTCAAAGAAGGCCAGTTACTAAGTAATTTTTAATTACGTATACATTAAAAGAAAATCTAAGGAAGGTAACTCCAAGTCTGGACAGCTAATTACAAAATCATTCCTGTTAGATTTGCATATATATCTACCAAACCCTCTCCATGCAACACAGTCAATCTTTAAGTGGAGATTAACAGGTTTGAATTCAGAATTTTCCTTCTAGACCAGAAGCTATACCAAATTTAAAAAGCCACGTCTACCTTACTATTTACCAACAGTTAAAGTTGGATTCCTACCTTTCCCAAGGGTATTAATGGTATGTAAAATGTTAGATTTGCATACCATGTTATATATACTTAGCATAAACATGTAACAATCAGATTTAAGATAGCTTGACACCCCTGCTTTTTGGGAGCGAGTTCTACCTTGGAGCTCTATTAAAGTTCTGTATATTTCTTCTTGCTTAGTTAAGTATCAGTTCCTTGGTGCCTTAAGTAGTGTAATAGTTAGCAAGCTAGACTAGCAAATGGCCAAAAGTGAGTTTGGGTTGCCCAATCACATGGCATTGGGCCACATCAAAGTAAAAAGAAGTCTAGTAAATTACTCAAGTACCAGTTGCCAGGAGCACAATGCCAATGTAAACCATGAATTGTTCAGCCCTTTAAACTTTGTTAATAATGTTGTTGCTGTGCCCACATATACATTCCAACTAACAGTTTCACTTTTTAATGAAAAAGTCTAAGCAAGAAAGAATCCTGAACGCTCAATGATAAGTGTTTGCAAATAATTCATAGAAATAGAGAAAAAGTTTGATGTTACTGCAATTGAGGTGTGCGATTGAAATGTTGGGGCACCAAGGAGATATCTATAGTATTCTTCCTTGCTACCAGTTGTCTCTTTAAATCTAGTGGGTAAAAATTCCAACTCTCAAGCCAGGAAGTTACTCACTCCTCCTGGGACAGGACTGGCTTTATATTCATCACAGGAATGTTCAAGACAATTCCACAACATTTGAGAAACAGGAAGTACAGGGTCATTTCCTTTGCCTTTTCTGTGGGTAGCCTTTATGCTTACTTAGGTTCAAAGACCCCCATTTTTATACCAACCTCATCTATTATGTATGGGGTAGGGGTCAAATGACAAGGGGATTCATTTGGATGCCATGAGAACTCAGAGCCCACACACATATATATATATATATATATATATATATATATATATATATATATAAAACACAACACACACACCCAAATAAAAATTCTTTCAAAACAAAACACCCCATATCTATAAAAAACATGTTCAGTTAAAGACCACCAATTGTTACTGTTTTAAAATCTTCAAGGGAAGACATTTGAGTCTTTATTTTTCTTATTTCAGGGTCAAGATGGTGAAAAAAGTAGCCCATACTAGCCCAAGTGTTTTCAACCATTTTGCTGGTCATCCTCAGGAGTTGTGTTAGGTTGTTTGCTGCTGTGAGCTATTTATATTCATTCGGAGTGTTTTTTTTTTGTTCTTTTTTTAAATAGATAGGGTTGGGTTCATTCTATTAGGATGGGTGGTAGGGTTAGTTATTGAATATGTTTATACCCACGTTGAATGCTATTTTATTTATAGTAGGTTTTTTCTATTTTTTTAAATTTTTATTATAGTTATTGCTTTGAGGATTTGGAAATGGCTTTTATTATTTTATGACTTTTGTATTGTTAATTAGGATTTTTCTTATATTTGGGGATTTGTCAGTGTCTTTGTTATTAGATGCTGTTTTATGGTGCTTCAATGAGAGAGTGTTGTTGAATGACCAATGTCAGAATTAGCTGTGATGTTATTTTCCAAGAGACTAACTAAGGTAGTGTAGAAATTTACATGTCCCTTTCAATAAGGTCTCTCAGAAAATAACATAACAGCTAATACCTACATTGGTCATACAACAACCACATCCTCTCATTGCCTTATGTACCACCCCTCTCACATAAGCACCATAAAACAGCATCTAATTACAAAGCATAACTAAGACTGAAAAACTTAAATCTCTGGATATAAGAAAGATCCTAATTATCAATACAATAATCATATCTAAAAATAAAAAAAACATCCTCAAAGCAATAACTAAAGAAAAACCCACTATAAATAAAATAGCATTCAACATAGGTATTAATATATCAAACATTCAATAACTAACCCTACCACCCACCCTAACAGAATGAGCCAACCCCATCTACCCCCCCCCCTAAATATAAATAAAACTCAAACAACCTCTAAGGATGACTGAAAGCGCTTGGGCTACTTTCTTCACCATCTTGACCTTGACATAAGAAAAAAAAAAAAAATAAATAAAATAAAAGACTCAAACGTCTTCAATTGAAGATAACCAAACATGTTTAGATAAGGAGTTGCTGACTAAGCATTATATATAATAAGAATCTTTTTTTCTTAAAATCCAACCAAATGCTCACTATACTACATAACAAGCTAGAGTTTATCTTAAAATCAGCAAAAGTGAACTAGGAGGTTGGTGATATAATTATTTCATTCATGCTAAGTCACTTACGCTTCATAGATTTCTTCAAAGATGTCCTTGAAACGACCATCATAACGTTTAAGAATGGTATTTTTGGTGCTCATGTACAGAGGCCATTTCTTCATTAAAGCAAAATTGAAGGAAGCATGAGCAAAGTCTCGGATTGACTGAAAAAAAATAAAAAAATAAAGGTCTTATAAGTCAGAAACAAACAACAGACCATCTAGGAAAATCTAAGTTAAATTAAAAAGGAGGTGGGTAGAAGCACCCCCCCCCACTTCTCTCCAGCCCTTTTTTTTCATAAACAAATACACCATTTTTTGTACATCAGTCTGTATAAATTAAGACTCAGTAACAATCATATGGAAATTTGATCTGATAAAAATAAAAACAAGAATTCTTGCAAGCTGTAGCTGTGACAGCATTACTGTTTGGTTGCACCACTTAGACTAATGAAATGTCTTGCAAAAGAAAAAAAAAAGAGAAAAGAAAAGACAGTAATTACACAAGAACGCTAAGTACTGTCTTGAATGAATCCTGGAAGTGGCACTCTACAAAATAGCAGCTGTACGGTCACCTACTTCCAATCTCATGAACTATTCATCTAAGACAAGCAAGACATGCTGAGTACCACTTGAGAAGGATGAATTCATAAGCAACCTTCTTTAGAAACAGATACACATCAGCAATGGCTGACCATAAAAGCTTACTTTCATCAGTTCTGTGCAGACATGAGAGAGAGAGAGAGAGAGAAAAAAAAAAAAAAAAAAAAAAAAAAAAAAAAAAAATCAAGGGAATTTATGTTGTCAGTACATCTTGATGATTAAGTTGTTTAATAGAAGTGAGATTTTATTTCCAGCCAGGTTACCCAGGGTCATTTTTACTGACCTCACTGGAGTCAATGAATATAGCATATTTTCTACATTTTGCAATTTTTGATAAATTTAATATATTACATGATATTTCTTACCAAACATTTAAAAAACGTAAATGAAATTAATCAACTCTTCAGTTACAAAGTCTCAATATTTAAATAGAGACTTAAAGTTGAAAATATTCCTAGTTTATTTCCTGTTTGCAAGGTTTTGATACCAGAGCAAAGATACCATTTATTTTTCTTGGAACATTATTTTAATAAATTTATCATCCAGTGCTACAATCAAACTTAGAGATACAGAAAATGGGCAGTCATCATTTCCTTGTTAATTTTTATAGCTTTTGTATATCTTCCAAGAGATGCACAAGAATTTAAACAAAAAAAAAAAACAAAAAAAAAAAAAAAAAAAAACCAAATTTGATACATCGTAATTTATGAAGATCAGTAAATATCATCATGGTTGCAGTTATTAAGATCCTAAAGGGTATGTGTGATTTTAATGACATGCCAACCTGTCAAGGATGTAATGCTGAGAGGCTAGGTAATTTAATTCATTGTCCATTCACATTTTTTGGACAATCACTTAAATTTTTAGCACACAGTCCTATCAAATATAAATAATCTTAACAGATTTATTGATCCACAAGATGGGACTCTTAACAGGTACTGCCACCCTGGGTCTGAAGAGACCCAGGAATATTGGTGTACTTCAGATTCCCTAAATGAAGACTCCTCATCAGATGCAGTTAAGTGTCATAGCCTGGATGAGTGTGTGTGTGTATATATATTATATATATACACACACACACACTTTATTCTGAGTATTGGATTTCATTAGCTTCTGCAGGATAACAACAATGTATTAATATATACTTTAAACATATCTAGTTTGTCAAGTAAAAAAATAATGTCTCTTACCTGATCAGTGTTGTACATTCCCATGCCAACACCACCAGCTTTGAAATTGAAAATGGTTGTTCTGTTTTCTGTTCCATTTTCAGGAGTGAAGACCATTTCAAGTTTTCCAGGCCCAGGAATCACAAGATCAGTTGCTTTGTACTGGAGAAGAAAAAAATTTTTTAATTAAGAACCTTTTAAGTTTTATGTTCATAGAAATTGTCAGATTTTACTTTTGATGAACAAATGCTATTAATTGATCCTGGCTAAGAAAACTGAAAAAATATTATTCCAGACATAAATTCAGTAATCATTCAGATAAATTGGAAACAGTTTGTGGAGGGCAGCAAAGTGATTAGCCAGACAAGTGACAAATGACAGAATGAGAATCTCAATTGCTTGGCACTTACACACACACAAAAAACAAACTAAATAGACAAAAGTAAAAGGAAATTACATTGTAAATCAAATAAACATCAATAGAGACTCAAATTGACTGAAGCATTTTACAAAAAGTCAAGAGAAAATTACTTCAAATAAATAGAAGGGAAGAGTAATGAACAGGTTGGATTAGAAGGAAATCTAAGATTAGAACATAAAGCAAAGTGAGAATGTAATTCCCAACCCAATCCTCACATGGTTGGATGGGACACAAGGACTCCACAAAAACTAAGCCTTAACAGTAGCATTAAAAATTGTCCTAGTCTTAGCTGCAAAGATAAAGCAATAAATGCAAACCTTACCACTTTTAGATGTTGAGACAAATACTAGTGGAAGGTACGACAAGTTTATTTTCCAGCCAAAGTCAGAGACTGCATCTCCATGAGAGAGAGAGAGAGAGAGAGAGAGAGATTATGCTAATTTGACAGATTTGTGATAAGAATTAATGTGTTGGAAGAGTAAAAAGTAGAAAATGGTCATCTTGTACATTAAATAGGATCTCTTAAGATCTTTCAAGCATATTGACATCTATTAAGATCATTTCAAACAAACAGTTGTAAGGTGTGACATTTAACAACAATAGAGTATAAACTTGTGAAAAGGGTTTAGTTCCACTAACTAAAAAAATGATTGGTATTAGATATAGAGTCATTAAGATTCCAGTTCAGTATTAAACAAAGAGCAAAGTTCTAAATAGTCAAATCCATCATTGGCAAGATTTCTATCCTAGAAAATTTATTAAACAGCTTGCATGAGCTTGATATTTTGTAGCAATTAGAAGATCACCTCCTATACAATGTGGTTATGGCTTATACCAAAAGGAAATCTAACACAAACCATTCACAAATGAGAGGAATTCATAGTGACAAAAAAATTACAAACTGTCCCCTCGGTAGCTCTTTCTAAACCAGACAGAAGAAAAGACCGTAAATTTACCTGGTCACCATGGGCATGCCTGCCAATTGTGATGGGCTGAGTCCAGCCAGGAACAAGGCGAGGAATGGTCTTGCAGATGATAGGTTCTCTGAAGACTGTGCCACCAAGGATGTTTCTGATGGTACCATTGGGACTCAGCCACATTTTCTTCAGCTTAAATTCTGTAAAAGAAAAAAAATATAATACACATAAATAACACACTGACACTCATACAAGAGTTATGTAGTTCTTGTAAGTCTAGTCTTAAAGCAAATATTTAACATTCAATTTCAATCTTCTGATAACAGAAACAAAAGCACAAGAGGGTATAGTGATCAAGATGTGAATATAACCAAAATGAGGACAATAATGAGAATTGTATAACCATAAACTACTTTCAACATAGTATTGTTCATCTCAAAGTATTTATTTTTACTGCATAATCATACATAAAAGGCAGTGCTGATGAATTAGGGGGAAAAAAAAATGTTTTACTGACCTTCAACTCTGGCTTCATCTGGGGTGATTGTAGCACACTTGATTCCAACATTGTACTTGAGAATGGCATGAGCAGAATCAATGGTCACCTGATCATCTGTAGCATCACGATAGGGTAGACCCAAATCATAATATTTGCAATCAACATTCACATAGGGGAAAATAAGCTGGAAAAAAAAAAAAATTTTTTTTAAAGATTTTTCATGAAATCTGAATATAACAGTTTGTACTACAATTAAAAAAAAAACAAAGATGAGCCAGGGTTCATTTGTAAGCCATATTTGAGACCATTTAAATGTATGTAGACACAAAGTTTTATTTGCACACAGTAAAAGTTTTATGCATTGCTATCTAACACTAATAGCTCCATTCAATATTAATAATTTGTTAGTTAAATGGTTTCAAGTTTAGTAAATGATTAAATAGTTCTATTTGACCCATAAGTAGGATCCTAATGTAACACTATGTAGGTGGTCCGCTAAGCAGACGATTCCTTTGTCTGTTTTGGCGCAAAGCCAGACAAAGGGTTTTGGACTTGAGATCTCAGTGTGACCGGGAGTGGTAAGGGGATGCGAGAAGAGAGTGGGGAAAAGGAGCTCGAAGTTAGCAGTTGGCGAGGAATGACGGACAGAAGCAGTCGACACCGGAGCAGAGAGGAGAGTCGGCATGAGAGAGGGTCCAGACCAGTGAAAGAAGATAGAGTCGGCATTCCAGTAGCTTTGTGGAAGTTTCGCTTGAGTCCACACTAGCGTTAGTCTGCACATGCACAATGTTACATAACTCTCCTTCTGCACTTGAGTTAACCCCAAGCGTTTTATTCGTTTGTTCTCTTTCCTCCCACTCCCTTGATCGTATTCTTGTAGCAGTGGGGAAATGTGCGTTGCCCCTATTGGAACCACTAGTTGATCACCGGCCAAGAAGGGAAATGGTTCGAAGAGGTTGATATAACATTGGGGCCGAGAAGAGGGTAACGTCACACTAACAAGTACTACCACTCCAGGTTAGAGTTTGAGTTTTGTTTAACAGCATATCAACCTCTGTCGGTCATTTAATGCCAGAAGGGTTAAATTGCTTTGTCTTTTGTGCATGTTTTCGGTTTTAAGGCATGAGTTTTAGTTATGTCTTGTTATATTTGACTAGATTTTGATAAAGAGTGATTTCTTTTAGAAAGCTTAAGGTTCCCTGTTTGGAGTTTTTGAAGAGGTTCTTTAAATTGTTTGCTTGGTAATGTTTTGGACGAATTTGACTAAACCTGTCAGTTAATGAGAATGTGTTTGACTGTGAGAGGTACTTTGCATGTTAGACATACTGGGGAGTCTTCCTCTTTTAGGAGGTGTGAATGTGTAATGTGGGTGTGACCAGTACGAAGACTGGAGATTATCACTTCTTTTCTATTTCTTCTATAACCTGTTAGCCATTCTCCTATGGTATCTTTAATATGTTGGAGTTTGTTCTATGTTTGATAATCCCAAGATTTTTGCCATTTCTCGAGTATAAATTTGTTAAGTGGTTTTAGGTCGGTGTATGGAATTTTAGTATTGGATATATATGTCTGGAGTGCTTTTTTTGCAGCTCTGTCTGCCAATGTGGCTGGGTATCCAAGTAAAAATGATGCTATTGTTTTTAGAAAGTGTTCATTTTATCTAGTAGTCTTATGATGAGAGGAGTTGATGAATCTGTTCTGTAGAGCTTGGAGGACTGATTTGGAGTCTGATTAGATGATGAATTTAGAGGATTTGTGATTTGCTAAAATGTTCATGGCTAAGTCAATAGCTATGACTTCTGCACTATAGATTGAGGATTCATTTGGGAGACGTTTAAACAGTTCTTGTTTTTGGAAGACAGCAGCACAACCAACTTTCATTTCCTGTTTGGATACATCTGTATAGATGCGGTGGTGGTCTGGGAAGTTGTTTTGGATGTTGAGGAAGTTCTCTTGAAAGGTGATGGAGCATGTTTTGGTTTTGGAAAATTTGGTTAGGTCTAGCTTTATTATTGGTTGGTTTATGGTCCATGGTGCTGTTTTGGAGAGGATTGTGTTATGTATTATTTTGGGATTGATTTTAATTTCATTTAGGAGAGTTTAAATTCTTAGATTAAAAGGTTTAATGAAAACCTTTCCTTTATTTTCAAAATGGTTTTTGCATCTTGCTTCCATAATACAAGTATAGGCAGAGTTTTGAAGGGGCATGAATTGAGTTTAATATAATATTGGAGTGCAAGTTTATATCTTCTCAAGGAAAGTGGGGATTCATTTGCTTCCATGAATAAACTTTCAATTGGAAAGGTAGTGAAGGCTCTTAGGGCAATACGGAGTCCCAGGTCGATATATAATGATCCATTGATTTCGGGGGGAGAGAGAGAGGGGTTATTTTATTTATTTTAATCATGAATAAGATCACAGATAGAATGCTACTCTGAGGTACATCTATTTCTTGTTGTTTTGGATCAAAGAGTATTATCTATTTGTGTTTGGAACGTCTGGTCTTTGAGAAAGTGTTTTATAAAAATGAGGAGTCGGCCTTGTAGGCTGAGATCTTTGAGTATGCCATATGGCCAGGTTGTATCATAAGCCTTTTATAGGTCAAAGAGGACTGCAACTAGATGTTCTTTTTTGATGAAAGCTTCCCTGATTAAAGTTTCAATACGGACTATTTGAGCTATGGTGCTTCTTGGAGCCCTGAAGCCTGTTTGTAGGTTTGAGAGGAGGTTATTGGATTCTAGGAATCATGTTAGTCTTAGATTGATCATTCTTTCAAGGGTTTTGCAGGTGCAGCTTGTTAAAGCTATGGGTCTATAACTGGTTGGGCTTGTGGAATCTTTTTCTTTTTTGAGGATAGGAATGTTTATGGCTTGTTTTCATATGGTAGGGATGTTGCTAGAGATCCAGATATTGTTGTATATATATATATATATATATATATATATATATATATATATATATATAAGATATTTTAAAGATATCATTGGGCTCTTTGAGGAAGGGTTAAAAGCAAAAAAAAAAAAAGAAGTTGAGCGGCTAAAGATATTTGCCAAGAAGTGCAGAATTGAAAATTCTGGGAAAAAGAACTTGATAAAAATCTGAAATGGAAGATGTTTAAAGGTTAAGAAGATTAAGTTGTTGACAAGTACAGAAATTTAAGGAAGAAAAGATATTACTTGAAAACGAGTAATATTGTTAAAATGATTTTCCCAAACCTGGGAAAATAAAATGGACAATGAGATAAGGGTCGTTTGGTACTAATTTGGTTACATTTAGGAAGTGAATCAGGCAACTAAACAAAGGGGCCTTTGTTGATGGTGAAAAGGCTATCTGGTATGATTGCAAACACGCCTTAGCTAATAAGTGTGAAGAAATTGTCCGGGAATGACTGTTGGAGCTGATTAATAATTGTTAATTAGTCTGGGATGAAGGGCCGCCCTTCTGCCCACTGGGTTTTGGAATCAACCCTATCAAATTGACAGTCCAGCATATTTGGGCATAAGGGGAGGAGTCTCCAGTCTGACGTCATAAGTGGGAATATGAGAAAGATTGTACTGGTAGGAGGAAAGCTATCCTCCTGTTGTCCTTATCATGAGTGGTGGTAAGGAAGGACTTTGTGAAAGTAGAGTAAAAAGGGTTGGACCCTTTGTGATGACGAAAATTGAAACAAAGACATAACGGATGTCTGATGAGTTGAAAATGACGCTATGGAGATCACCCCTGCCACAATCAGAACCTACCCCAGAATCTTGGCAAATATTATATAAACAAGCTGATTTTTGAGCTCATTGTAATCGTACATATTGCCAACACACTGCAAGTCTGCCGCCAGTTGCCACTAAGAACTCAACTCTCGCCAATCTGACATCCTTAGATCATTCTTGAAGTCACACCTGCAGAATTATTATCATCTGTAGAACTCGAGAATTTATAAAACTTTTTGTTATATTTACAAAAAGCAGCGTGTTATTTTTTTTTCTTCAATATACCCTTCCGGTTTCCAGTCGTTGGCTACCAGCAGCCCTCTTTTCAGACGTGAATCTTTGCTGCCTTTGTCACTTAAAAAGGAATCACAACGTGGGGTGGGGAGTGTATGGTCACTTTCCCTGAGGAGAACTTTCCGTCTGTTTTTGTCCCCATGCTGTAGCAGAGGATTGGGAGGTGGACGAGGATAGGGGCCATTATATTACTATTATCAGGTGAATTTTATTTTGATCTTTTCCTCTTTGATTCTGATCGAGTTAAATTGATTTGAGTAATTTTTTGTAGATGAAACTTGAGCAAAATTTTCTGCAATCAAGTTGGCTATGTGCTTTTCATTTATAGCTTTTGCCTCCCTGAGAGAGGTGATTTATTGGTTTGTTGATGTTTTTATTTGTTATTTTCTTTATAAAGTCCCAAATTTTTTTTGGATTTGTATTAGACTTTATCTTTGAAATGAAGGTTCTCCAGGAGGATCTTTTAGCTTCTTTGGTGTGTCGGGTTTTTGCCCTTTGTTGTTTGTATTTGTTTAGATTTTCGGATGAGGGGTTTGTCTTGAATTTCCTGAGAGTTGCTTGACATTCTCTAATGTTTTTGCACTCTTCTGTGAACCATGTTTTTTTTGTGTTTACGAGATATTGTGGTTTTGGGGATGGTTTTATTTGCTATGTTAAGGAGGGTGTTGGTAAAATGTATTATGGGTTCTTCTTGATTTGTATTTGGGATTAGTGTGGTAAGGCATAGTTTTTTTTTGAGGATTTCCAGTTTGCTCTTTCGAAGTTCCATTGTGGAGGTTTTAGTTGTGGTTCTGAATTCTTAATTGTGGAATTTTCTATTATTATTGGGTAGTGATCACTGCCGCAGGGGTCTTCGTACACTCTCCAATTTCCGGGTCAGAGTGGGTTTTTTTTTTTTTTTAAACCTTCTGCAGAGATACAGTCGGCATATTCTACAGCTCCAGCTAACTGGGGTAAGTTTATTACAAATAAATTTATCAAACCAGATCAATTGTACTCATAATAAGAGGTTTCCCTAACATTAAAGCTCTTTATTCTTAATTCAGCCACATAATTTATTTACAATAAATTTACATGATGAATTTACTGAACACACCATGTAATAAACCTGAACTCCACCTTAAAGGCTGCAGTTTAAGCATTAAAATCATCATCATCATATCGCGCTGGTAGCACGGATATCCCTGACCCTCTCTCGCCACTCCTCCCTATCGTTCATCGCCCTAGGTAGGTCTTCAGGACAACAGCCTGTATCCTCACATAGCTGCTGAATGTACGTTCGAGCTGGTCGTCCTGCTTTTGCGCGGCCATGTGTGGGGATCCATAAGAGTACATCTCTTATGAGTTCATCTCTGCTTCTCCAGCAATGTCCTGCATGTCTGGTTCGTCTAACTTGAATAGTTTTCGTGATAGGGGGCAGGTGGCCGTACAGTTGGTGTCTTGTGGGGTGCTGCTGCCAGGACTTGTTCAGGATTGCACGCAGCATTCTTGTGTAATTGCCATCCAGTTTCTTCTCCAGCCGTTTTGTTAGCGTCCATGTAGTGCATCCATATAGCAGTATCGATGTGACCGCTGCCTGGAAGAAGCTGCGTTTCATTTTATCGGTTAGGTCTGATTTCCAAATAATCGATAGCCGTCCATGTTTTCGTTAGCCTCGTTTCGATGTCCTTTTCGGTTGATTCGATGCTGCTTCCTAGGTACGTGAATTTGTCTACTAGTTTAAGTGGGGTTCCTTCTAGAGTGGAGATGTCCCCCGTTTGGTTATAGCACATATATTCCGTTTTGTGTGCATTAACATAGAGGCCTATGCTTGCTGCTGCTCGTTCCAAACTATGCAGAAGTGTTTCGGCTTGGTCAGGTGTATTTGCCAGTATCGCTATGTCATCGGCGTAGTCGGCGTCGGTAATTGTTGTTGCGGGGTATCTTCTGCTTCTTTTCTTCGTCAGTTCGAAGCCATTCTCTTTGATTTTGTCAATCGATGTTCTAAGTACGTAGTCTAGACAAATGATAAAGAGGTACGGGGCCAGCGTGTCCCCTTGTAGTACTCCTGCTATAATGTCAAAGTATTCTGTGTCTCCATCCGGTGATCGTACTTTTACTTTAGTGTTTCTATAGAGAATCGTTATTGCCGCTACGGTTTCTTTAGGTATGCCGTACGCTAGTAGGATTTGTTCCATCTTTCCTCTGTGAATGGAGTCGAAAGCCTTGGTAAAGTCGACAAATATTAATGTCGCCTGTAGGTTCTTTGCCCGTACACCTTTAAGGATTCTGCGGATGGTTAATATTTGTGAGGTCGTGGATCTATTTCTTCGGAAGCCATTTTGGTTTTTTCTAAGTATGATGTCGATTTTGGGTTCTATTCGGTTTCGTAGTAGGGCATTGTAGATTTTGGCAGCTATGGATGTAAGTGTTATGCCTCGGTAGTTTTTGGCTAATCCGAGGTCCCCCTTTTTAGGGAAGGGGAGTATGCATCCCTTCATCCATCTATCTATCGGATTTTGATTGTATACTGCGTTGCAGTGGCGGAGCAGTATGCCGTCAAATTGTCTGGTCTTCCATACTTCCGGTGGAATTTCGTCTAGCCCTGCAGCTTTCCTATTTTTAATTTTTCTGAGAACCGAGTCGAGTTCTTGTGTGAACGGTCCTAGTTTAATGTCTAATTGTTTGCTAATTATTCTGGTGATTGGTTCATGCGTTATTTTTGGTGGGTTTCCAAGTAAGTTTTCGAAGTGCTGTTTCCACAGTTTTATTCTTTCTTGTTGGTTTGCTGCTTTAAGTTTTGCTTTGGCTGTGTTCTTTCTTCTGCTCACTTCGTTTATTGTTTGCCATGCTATCCTAGATTGCCTATCTTCCACGGAGTCTCTGATCTTATCTATCTGATTTTGAATGTATTCTGTCTGTTCCTTTATATATTAAAATAATCTTTTTTATTCATCAAAAATTCTTATAAGATGTTGGAGTGCAAAAATTGCATGCCATTGCAAGTGCAAAATTTTGGGTACAAACACTAAAATATATATTTGCTAAAGTTATGTTCTACACTGTCAATTGCAATAACAACAGGAGAGAAGGAAAAGCTAAAATACAGATTAAGGGCTTATTATAAAATTGTATTAACTAAATTAGAATATTATCGAAAAACTAACTTGAAGGATTATTAAAATAAAAAAAATAAATAAAGGAAAGCTTATTTCAGACTCACACAAGTTGTATATTTTTACATCAAAATTTCTGTTTAACCTAAGTTCACAACCATATGCAAAGTCTCAGAAACCTGATTTTTTTTTTAAAGCATAGAAACAGTCTTGGCTATATGCAGTTATGGTCAGAGGTCATTTGCAGTCACTAGATGGGATGGCAAAATATGCCATGTCTAGTCAAACAGATTAAGATAGAAACTGGGATGGTGATACAGCTGATGTCAGAAGTGCACGTTAAAAAAAAAAAAAAAAAAAAAAAAAAAAAGGGATGAGAAATGCCCAAGAACTTTTAAAACCTACAACTATTTTTCTGTAGTTTATTTATATTACTGCATCCATAGAATCTTGCAAAACTACATATCAAAATGATTCTCCACCACCATTTCTGTTACTTCACTTCTTTCTGATAAAAATTCTTCATAACGTAATCTCTCCAGATTCTTTTTTCAAGAGAAAACTGTAGAAGATGCATTTAACAAGATCAGTACCATAAAGAGTTAAAAAGCAACCAAGAAGATGACCGTTAAATTATTAAAAGAAAAAATATTTCTGTTATCTTCATAATACTTTGTCTTCAAAAGATCACTTTAGTTACTTAACAGATGCATGTGCACACAGGCTTCCATATTACATAGAAGTAGGTTACTGATTAAAAATAAGCTTGCAAAAATCCCAGCAACCCTCAAAATAAACTCTAGATGGAATTAGCAGCAGCTACAGTAACAGAAGAATTTAGCAACTAAGTAACAAGGTAGGAAATCAGTTTGTGGCAACTCTTTAGGGCAGAGCAGAGAAGGAAGGTGTATGGTAAGGCTGAGTAATTTATGTGGGAGGGGGGGAGGGAAGGGAACATGAATGGCATTTCTCTTTCCTCTTCTTTCAGACTGGTGTTCTGTGAAAGTCAGTCAGTCACCTCAGTGAAAAACTATCTCTTTCAAATCACCTTGTGCCCATGCAAGTGAGAGATTTGATTAAAATGAAAATAAATTAAAATATGAATCCTTCAGAAGAACCACTGTCAAGTTGTCATCGATAGTTATTGATTAAGAATTCAGTTGTTGAAGAGTCAGAAATAAGAGAAAGTCTTTGGAAACATTTAATAAAAACTAAAAACAAGATTTTATAAACATTTGCCAGAAGAGGGAGGTTATTTTATACCCTATTTTCTTTCTAGAAAAAGAAAAAGCCATCTTGAACAAAATGGTAGCTCATCAACCATATTATTTGTAAATTTCAAGCTACCATCTTTTCAATAACCAAATAGCTGAACTGAAAAAGATTCTACCACTAAACTATTGCAGTAGAGCAACATAACAATAAAGACAAGTGAGTCATCACTTATTAAATAGCCCCACCCCACCAAGAAAACAAAGGAGCTTGTCTGAATAATTCCTTGAATATCAAAGCTGTATAATAAGTTTTCTAGACTAGCAAGGGTCACTTTAGAATAAGGTGTTTAACATTCCCTATGTACTTCAAAAGTACAAATAGTTTTTTTCTTTTTTTTAACTTATGTAATCCAGAGATCATGGTAGTAGGATGGAGGGAACGATGAACTTTTGTCCTTGATAGAATCTTTAAAGCAAAAGAAGTTAATACTTGGCAAGTAATCAGATCTACAAGCAGGTGAAACTTGCACCTTCTTATGTTAGTGAATAGAAACACTGATTTGGTCAATCTTTAAGATCTTGACTACCCATTCCAACCTGCATACGAGAAAGAGCAAGAAGAGTGGGAGAGAAGAATGGCATGTTATTTCTTCCTAACAACCAATGCAATGCATATGAAACCAGCAGTTTTGTTTCATTCCTCCATTGAAGATACTTTTTATGTTTTGCTTTTATATAACTCAACTTCAATAATTGTTAAACAAAGAATTTCAATTAAATTGTTTTTTTTAACCATCTTTTCACTATGTAAACTTCAGAATTGATTCAGAACATACACATTAAGTATGTATGTAGCCAAATGCTGAAAACGGCATTTATTTTATTGAAATATTTTGCAAAATAATTTTAATGGCCTATCAACCTGTCTGATTATTTTTATGCTTAGAGGTTATGGAATTGCATTGTGTGTGCACATTTTACATTTTTCTGTTTCTTAAGAGTTTTTGTACAGTTATATAGCATGCATTCCTATCTAATACTAACAATTTGCAGTTATATGGTTTCAAGTAACTTATCCTTAGTAAACTATTATAACTTCCAGTAACTTAATAGAAATAATCTACAGTTATATGACATTTAAAATTTAATTTTCAAAAAGAACCCATAGATGGAACTAACAAGTACTTCATGCTCCCCAGCGCTCCAGATTAGGAATCTCCCGTCAGCTTAGTGTCATGCAACAATCTTTTATGATTAATATTATAGGCCTATTGATTGACCCTCTTACATAGTACTTATGTATAAACATACAAACATTGGTTGCAGATTAAGACAAAAGACTCAAAATTATGCATATAATCAACCTCTATGAATAGTTGTTTGTTTTTTAGATTGGGGGAGAGAGAGAGAGAGAGAGAAAAAGAAAGAATTCCTGGTTTATATAAGGAAAAATTTGTTATTGTTGAAAAAGTCAAAATTGTTCAATCATAAAACATTTCACAATTTAAAAAAATATTTAGTTTTTATTGAAATATTTGTTAAAACTTTCAATCTTTTATATTTTTATAGGTGGATGCAAAAAATAAATTAAGAGTAATTGGCTGTTAAAGGAATGGACATGTAATTAACTTAGGCAAAATGTAGTAAGTTATTTCAATCAGATGGAAAAGGGTATTGTTAAAAAAGGTACAAAAAACCAAATTGGTAAATAAGGAAGATAATCAGATAAGCTTTAAATAAAGCCTAATAACAAAAAAAATCCCCTTTATCTTAAGACTAAGTTACATAGAAATAAAAGCAAACATTTCTCTTTATAACAAAAGGCTTTGTTTCTTTTCAATTTTTTCACCTTGAAAAGAAAAAAAGTATTAAGGCTGAGAGACAAAGGTCAGATCAAATTACCCAGAAACATGTGAGCATATGAGAGGAAAAAAACCTGAAAGACTAATTACAATACTTACATCCAAACAGGTAAATTATCATTCTCTTACCTTCCATTAAACAAATCTTTGCTAAGACACCATTGCTAGACAAGGTCATTATATATATATATATATATATATTATATATATATATACATACACACACACACACACACACACGAATAGCAATGACATGGTTAAAAAAAATAGAATAAAAAAATCATTGATCAAGAACAAAAATCATGTTTTTATTACAAGTCAAATCAAAAGATCCTCTAAAACTAACTTAGATAAAATAAAATTTTTTGGTTTATAGAACTTTGCTATTAACTATTTGGTAAAGGTTTGTTGTGGAAAAAAAAAGAAAAAAAAGCAGCAGCACCCCAGAGATTAAATTTGTCTTAGACTTTATTTTTCTATTTTATAAAAAAAACTTTGCTGTGTCATGCAGTCAGATTTTGCATAGGTTTTTTAAAAATTATTATTTCAGGTTAAAATCATGGTAATAGTAACCAAAGTTGAACTTTTAGGAGACATTTTTCCAAGGTAGATACCATTAGAATATGAGAAAATAGAAATTTAATCTATGAAATCAAATTTGTAGTTTACTAAAACTTTTCTTGCTCCTAATGACACCTACATCAGAAAGGTTGGTTGGTTGTTCGTTTTACAGAGTATCAACCCTTTTCAGGTCATTAATACCAAATTAAATTTTAAAGTATAACTTTTGTTTACAAACAGTTCTACTTCAAACAATTCAGTTTAGCCTAAGTACACAGTTTAGTTCTATTTGACCCATAGATAGAACCCTATCAAGTACTGCCGCTTTGAGCCTGGGAGTGATGGCAATGAAGTGGTACTCCACATTCACTCAAGTCCCAGTATTACTGAAACCTCACCATCAGATTGTTTAGTGTCATTACCAGGACACTCCTTGTGGGTAGTGGAGGTGTCCTACCCACTCTGCAGAGAAGCAGTCAGTGTATTCTACAGCCCCAGCCAATTGGGTAACATCAGAAAGGTTTTAAAAATGTTTGGCTTACTGTTACTGTGTTTCTCACTTAAAAAGTTAAAATATACAGAAAATGCCATTTTACATGGTCGCCCACCCCCAATTTAGTCACTTTAAATTTGGAGGGAAAAAAAAAAGAAAAATTCCAATTCATTGTAAAGAATAGACCTATCTACAACAGGACAAAAAGATTTTAAGAAAATTCAAAACTAACATAATTTTTTGTTATTACATGGGCAAGTAAAAATTTTGGCAATATTTTTGTAATGCAAGACAATTCTGCAGCTTTAGACAGATGTGAAGGTGACAAGTTTGCCTGATCTAGCATGATCGTTGAGTTTCTTGCAATAAGAATGAAATTATTTTCAACCATCTAGTCATTGTAATCAACTTAGCCTTCACCTTTTGAACAAAAACTGCTTTTAATTGCTTCCAGAGTTATAGAAGAACTTGAACTCATAAAGAATAAGTTCCCAAATTAGACTACATTGCATGTTTATCTGAGGCGATTTTAAATCACACAGATTGGTTGGTTGGGTTTAATGGCATATCAATCTCTATAGGTTATTTAATGTCAGTCTGTTTACACATATGTACGGTTTGTAAACACAATTTAATGATACCATACTAAAAACCAAACAACTTATTTACTTGCATGTAAGTATTTTCACGTATTTTTATATGACATTAGTTTACTTAATGATGATAGTTTTTTTTCTTTTTTTCTTCAATTTTTTAAAATTATTTCTCATTACTATTTCTACTAACAAAAACATAATAGTATTTTTATTCAGCAATAATTTGCTTTCAGTTGATTAGTTTGTTGTGTTTTCAGGATTGTAACCTAGTCTATATTTTCTGGTACAACCTGGTCTCTTTCAAGAATGACAAAACATTATCCATGTGGACGTTCTCAAATAAGTCCTTCATAGTATTTGTGTGGAAATAGCGCTTTTTGGTGTCATTAAAAACTTTACACTCAAGGAGAACGTGTTTGATTGTGCAGGGCATTTGGCATGTCGAGCATTGTGGTTGCTGTTCTTGCTTGAGTATAAAAGTGCATAAGTCTGCTGTGACCAATACGTAATCACGTTATTAAATCACACTGAGTGAAGCAATGCACAACCTGTCAACACACTAACTACCAACTACACTGGGTACCTATCACAGCTTGGACTGCGTTGGTTACATGAGATACATGCCAGAGTAGCACATACCAAAATATTGCAAAACTTTTGGTTTGGTTTTCTGGCATATCAACCATTGTTGAGTTATTTAATGCAAAATCCTGTTTTTACACATATCAAATATGATTTGTAAACATTTTTTTATATACACAGTTAAAGGATCAAACAGTTTTATAACAAATGATTCAATTTAGCATAAATCACAAAGGTAAATGGTTCCAAGTATTGCCAAGTATCACAAACAATTCAATTAAACATCAGTCATTTGTTGACCCACAGTTAAATGATGAAACAATTCAATTTAGTATAAGTCATTTGTGTTTGTACTCAGTTTAAATGTCAGACAGTTCTATTTGACTTATAGATAGGACCCTATCAAGGGCTATCACCCCAAGCCAGAGTGGACTTGGGAGCAATGGCAATAAAGGGGTACTCCACATTCCCTAAATCCCCAGCATTACTGGAGCCTCACTATCAGATTGTTTAATGTCATATCAAGGACCCTTGGAGAGAGAGAGAGAGAGAGAAAATCTTACCTCTTAAGCAGAGATGCAGTTGGTATATTCTACAGTCCAAGCCAGATAACTTTTGACTCGCTCTCATTAACAGTGAATTAAGTGATTGTAGTATTTGAAGAAAAATTCTGTCAAACAAAATCCTCTGTTTAGCAAGACAACTGATGAACATGACAAAGTTTAAAGAGAATTAATCATTACAGAATGTGTGGAGAGACTTACACTAAGTTCAGAAAATAATGTTAGATCATTCTATAATACCAGATATTAAGCAATTTTTTTATTTTTATTTATTTGGTTGGCTATATTACAAGGAATTTCAATATGCCCGAGAAAGATATGCATCCAATTATTTCTCTTCCAGCTATAGGTAAATAATAGAACAGATTGGGCTCTGTAACTTTGGTAAAGCAACCAGTTTAAAAAGGAAACTGACCCCCCCCCCAATTAATCAGTAAAAAGCTAAAGCTAGGCTCATTTCTCAATACTTTTCTCATTCTCCAATGAAACCTGCATTAAAGTTCAGTTTCAGGTTACCCTTACCAGGCTTTTAATCTGGACTAACTATAGCATTAGGTTAATATTGCAGACCAAAAAAATGTTACCACAACTAAATGTGCAATTCTGAATGTAACTTTTTTGAGACTGAACCACCTCCTCTCCCAAGTAAAAAAGAGGTTAGACCAATGTCAAGAGAATAAATCAAGTTGGGTGGAGATAAAGAGATACCTTCTGATTAGTAGTTATTTTACTTAACAAGCACCTTGTCAATTTAATGAACAGGTTAACATGAGGTTTGTTTTAATGGAAAAATAATGACTTTGGTTAAAAACAAATTAAGATGATTTTTTTTAAAAGACTATTCGTAGCACAGATGCACTTTCCTAATGACCCCCACCTGAGAGAGAGAAAGAGCGATTGAGTGCACACTGCACTAGTATTGTACAACTGACTCAGACAAAGTGATCCAACCCTGTTCAACTTTCAGTAGAATTGTATAACAAGTACAGACAAGCCTAGAAATTTAAATTCTTTGAAGTTAAACAGATTCATTTGTAGATAAAGTTTTGGTAATGTAATTCCAGTGTCTAAGAGTAGAGATATATACATGAATCAATCTAGAATTTACCTGTATCAAGAGAACAAGCATAAAGTTTGACATTGTCAAAAGTTAAATTTACCCTCAGTCGTTTGAGCATAATCACACTAGTAAATCAGTGTGATGGTGTGAGGGAAAATAAAAAGTACCAGTGTAACGGGCTCAGATGGTTCAAGGAGAGAAAGAATTTTTTTAAAGAAAATTTTGTTTGCTCTTATACTTGGCTATTCAAATAGTGATGGGTTCATGCTTTTTGGAATGGGATTGGGCCTTCATTTTTTCAGGTTATATCAGTTTATGTAGTCTTAAGTTTAATTTGTGAATGCCAGAAATCTGATTTTGTACCCTATTTGTAGGTATTCTTTCCTTAAAGAATTGTTGTTCCCTCTCAACTTAAATGTCAAATACCATTTTTAAGTAGGGAGGAGGAGGATTTATTTACTTTTTTTAAAGTAGTACATGTATACACAATATCCGATTTTCCTACCAGAAATGATTGTCACACCCCAGCCTGCAAAGAAACAAAGACATACCCTTTCTTTAATCTTCTCCCAGATTATCCGTGTCATTTCATCACCATCAAGTTCAACGACAGGATTAGCCACTTCAATCCTCTTCTTTGCATCTACAAAGAAAAAACAAAAAACAATTGAATAATTCTGGATTAGAAGTTTAATATTTTCTTCAAGCAAAACTGATAAAAAAATAAAAAAAATTCGATTGATTAATGAGTTTGTTATTATTCTGGTAAAAAAAACAAAAAAAAAAAAAAAAAAATAGCTGATAATATTAACATACAAACTGTGTGTGCGCATCCTCACATACACATGATTACAAAAATCATTAGAAAGATCAAAAATAAATTCCTCCACAACTTCACCCCCAACAAATGCATTTTGAATGGCCCAATGGTTATAGAGCTAAACTAACTGATGATCATTAGTGTGTTCCATTCTCACTAGGTAACCTATATATTTGGTCTAGTGCTGAACTAAGCTAAACTTAGTAAAATACCACAACTTCACCTGATAAATTTTCAAACTTCACATTTTGACAGCAATCAAAGATGGTTGCCCTTTAAAACTGTCCATTAGCTACAAGCATCTGTATCCAGTCACAGCTAGCCATTAAATTTTTATTATTACAGATTAAATTTACTGTGATGCTATTTTGATGTATTAGTCCAAATACTTTGAATAAATACTCGTTAACATTTTCTTTGAATTTTATCAATCAAGTTTGTCATTAATATATTTGGTAACATCTCATTCAATTTTATTGTTTCAGTAAAGAACTAAAACAATTTAGAATATATCAAATGTATAAACATAAGATTCACTCAAATAATTCTGTAAATATCCAATTTGTATGTTTGTAAAATGTGGACTACTAGCTAGATATTCAATTCCTAAGCTAGCAGTAAGAGAATGCTAAACAAATTTATTCAAGATTTTTTTTTTTCAGTGATCCTTTTGGATTGTAATAGAAAAGAAAAAAGAAAAAAAGTCATCTGATAACCGATGTTAATTTTCATATACTAAGTGATTGTGAATGTTTTCAGTGTCTCACTTAAAAAAAAAAAAAAAAAAAAAAAAAAAAATAGAATAAAATAATTGTATTTTCTTTTGAAATAGGAAATTACTGTTAACAAGTTTTCTTTTGTGTTCACATTAATGATTCAATTTAAAAAAAAAAAAAAAAAAATAAATAAATAAAATTAAGGCATTAAAATCTTGTCAGTGAATTAAACATACACAATCAGTAATCATAAAAAAAAAAAAGTTTCTATTTCACATTAATGAAACAAATTCTACATCTTCAAACTTTGAAGAAGAACTCATTATTTACAGTTATTTGTGCAGTTATTGTAGGTTCAGTAAAAGAAAGTACTGCTAGAAGAAGATACTTTGCAGCCTGTTGGCTTTTGTTCTTGTTAATGAATTAAAAAGCTTAGAATAAATAATTAGCTAATAAATTTAATTCAAAGACTAAAGAGGCCAATACACTCCGCAACACTTGATCAACTAATTGCACAATTATTGAATGTTTACAGTTATAGCCACAAGATGAGATTTCTGCAATATTGTTACATCTAAAATAAATTATATAAAAGCAGATGGATACAATCATATCAATTACATGTGCATTTTATACAACTACAAGTTTTATAAGATCTGTACCTTGATATAAAAATATAAACACTGATATACATTTGGCTCATTGGCCCAGTGGGTAGAGTGTTTGCCAATGGTCTGGGAGACCTGGGTTCAATCCCAGGTCGCATCATACCAAGGACTTTAAAATGGTACTTGATGCCTCCTTGCGTAACACTCAGCAATATAAGGTACGTATCAAGGGGTAAAGTGGAGCAATCCAGGGAAAGGAGTACCACCCTCCCCTACACCTCAGTGTAGTAGCTATTGAAAAGGGAGCCTTCTGGTCACTCTTGACTACGGTTGTTAACTTTACTTTTACTTAGTGCAATGGTTATTACTGTAGGAAATGGAATTAGTAATCTGAGTTAAAATCCTAGACAAACCTGTTAATGTTTCACTTTATACTGATGCCCTTGGTAAAGGAATGCATCCATGTGTTCCCTCTTCAGTTAAACAGTAGGGGAGAATAAGTTCTTTAGCTAAGGGAAAGACTAGGAGAAAGAAAACTAGATTCAGACCAGCTGTACTCCACTTAAAAATTGACCTTATGTCACATCCTACTTGTAGCAGAGGGATTTGAGTAAATACATTACATTTTCATATATAAATGGCATATAAGACTAACGAGTATTGAGCTTTCCAAATGATGTTACAATAATCTTTAGGTGTGTCATCATATTAAGTCAAATCTGATTAATTATAATTTTTTTTTTTTTTTTTTTTTTTAAAGACATTTGTTTTTATATCTATTTTGAAAACATAACTGGGTTAGATAACAAAGCTGAAATAATGATGGAGTAAGATTTAGTCAAATGTGAAAAAAATCTGAATAGCTGTCAGTATATGTTAAAAGCACTGTAAGGGTACCCTTAAGCTGAACTTTTTTAGCCCTTATTTTCTGATGCAGGTATCATTGGTGAATAGAAAAGTTTTGGTAAATGAACCAAAGCCTGTTGATTGCAGCACACTCTTGACTAAAAGCCAATGCAAGACAGAAAAATATGACCACAGTTGAAGGTTAGGTTTGGGTTTATGATTCTTCCTTGTATATCTTTTGTTGAGGGTGACCCCAGAGATATTTCTGAAGGAGACAACATGGTTGAGGATGAGATGCTGACTATCATCCTTCTCAGCTACGGTGGACCATCAGCAACAATCGCAGTTAAAATAGGTTTAAAAAAAAACAAAACAAACAAACAAAAAACAAAACAAACAAGAAAAAACCAAAAAAACCAACACAACATTCAGCTTCAGCACAAAATTAATTTTAGTTCTTTAATAATTCAAGCCATCAAAGTTTAATAAGTGTTCATTTTCTTCATGACCAAACAGGCTGCATATGTAAAAAATATCAATTTTTGTTTCACCTAAAATAAACTCATTTCCCTGAAAATAATCATTCATTTACAATTATCTGAATAGGATAGCAATTTATTGCTACAGACATATCTTTAATGCTTATTTCAAAGAATCTATCACTTTATAATGTTAGATCTGGTCAGCCAAAAATGTCAAAAAACATTTAGTAGGGTGTATGGTTCTTATTCACTAAACTTTGCCTAGTTTGTTTACAGCATCTCCTGTTACTAAATGGTCATCCATCTGAGTACTGAACAGGCTCAGAATGGCTTTTAACAAAAGTTGATTAAAATCAAAGCTTTGCTGAAATTTTATTGTTTTGCGAGTTCTCAAGAACAACAAGAGCTCTAACTAGTTGCATGTCTTGTGAGCCATATATTGTGTAGGCCTGAATTGATCACTTAGGATATTTTTTAACTTTATTTTTTTACATCAAAAATTGTTATTATTATCATAAATAGTATCCATATCTAGCAATTTAATAATCTGGCAGGATATCAAAATCTATATCAGGTATATCACAAATAGAAAACACTATCAATTCAGTCCCAATGCTTAAAGGCTGATATGAGAAGATAGTAAAAAGCAGATGCCCAAGGAAGCATAACAAATAATAATGCTAAGTAAAAAAGAATATTTGTGGGTTCCCAATACACAAATTCTAAAAGGATTTGCTTTGGTTGATAGAATATCAGCCTTCATGGTTATTTAATGCCAAAGCTGTCCTTGTATAAGAACAGCAGTCATACTATTCAACGCATAGCAAGGGGAAGGGATAAGGTGAGGAGAGGGGGTATTGGTCTGAAATTGAATGTAATTTTGCAACTGGCGTTCAAACTCTATGATATTGTAGCCCAGCATGTTAGCTATTATACCATGGGACTTCTCTCGCCATGGAATTCCTAAGGAGTTAAGTCACCATCTATAATGACATAATCAAGATGGGGATCTTCTAGGAGACTTGTCTAAGAAAATCAAATATATGAACATTCTGAAAGGAAATAAAATTTGAGTAAGTGAGCCAATATAAGTTTTAAGAATTAAATCAAGTGAAAAAAAATTACTCCAGGTTAAGTGCGCAGTAAAAGTAACCCAAAGCTTAACTTATTTTAGACCTTATTTTTCCAATACAGGTATCATTGGGGGCCAGCCTTGTTCTCCCAGTGAAACTTGCATGGGGGGAGAGAGAGAGAGAGAGAGAGCACTTTGGGTCACTCTTATGTACTTTTAACCTGGACAAATATTGTTTTGGTGAATAAGAGTTTTTTAAATATTTTTTAAAGCATCTTCAAGGGGTTAAATATTTTAAGATGCAACTAGTTGGATTCCCTCAATAGAATCTTTAAACAAGTAACCATTTTAAAACCCAGATTCTTTGAAATGAAATAAAAGTCATCAAGTCAGAAGGAAAGCATTTTTTGTGGATAATAAACCAATTTAATTATCATTTGGAAACAATTATAAAAAGATCCGAGCCCCAAAAGATTTGGACAAAACAGCTACGAGTTTTTAGAGAGATCATTAGCTTTAGAAGTTAGCCAACAGCTACTACTAAATTTTGTGGAAGCACATAGCTTAATAGTTATCATCTTGGAAAATGGTCATGACAACCAGAGTTCAAATACTGGACAAGGCTGTTTGTGGATCAATTACCTGCTAGTGCCCCTGGGAAAGGCATCAATCCATTTGTTCACCCTACCGGCTATCGATAAAATAATAGAGCAGACAGAGCTCTTTAGCCTTGGTATGGCAACTTAGAGAGTAAACAGAATTCATCCAGTTTTTCTCTGCTTGGGAACCGACATTGTATCACATCCTACTTGTTGAGAGGTTGGGTAAATACACACCAGGTCTTCATACCTGGCAAGCTCGCCTCAAATACTAGTGATTTCATCTTCATAGATTACTTGATGACAAACGGCCATAATTTTTATGGGTACTATGATAATATGTGCATGCAGTCATTTAAAGATATCTAATTTATCAAAATTAGTTTTCTTTTAAAATGTGGCAGTATATGTACATTATACAATATTACATATACAGTTGCTTTCTGTGAACACTAAATTTACATAAATAATTTTTAAAATTCACCTTTTATGAGATTTAAAAAACTCTTCATGACTTGGAGAGATCAAATCTTAAAAATAAACTCCCAGCAGCAATTTGATAGCATTTTTATTTCTAAGTTGGCAATGCAAGTCTTTTTGCTAAGATGCCTCCTGAAATACACTTAGATGCAGTCTTCAATCACATTGTTAACCTGGCTACCTACTTATACATTCAAATTGTAGGTGAATACATAAAAGAGAGTTTTGTAAAAAGACAACATTTTGTAAGTGATTTTACTTACGCATGTTAAATCTTTGGCCAATTGTACTCTCCAATAAGAGGACATGTAACTAAGCATTCAGGTTTATAAGCACAAAGATATGTTTTCAAGGTAAATGTTCTCAATAAAAAATTAAAAAAAGTCAATTTTTTAAAAACCTACCACCAACTATTGCCAGTCACACAACCAACAGGTGAGGAAGAAATGCAGTTTTCTTTAATTCTATTTAAGATACATAGACTATTTTAGTTGGAGCAAGATATTGAATCTTCAATTAAAAAAAAAAAAAAAAAAAAAAAAAAAAAAAAAAAAAAATGGACGAATTTTACTAAAAAAACAAAACATTCTTTTAACTTAGAAACTATGAAGATTTGAACAGAATAGAAACCTGTTTTAAGTAAAATAATTTCTAAATAATTAGATGCTAAAACATTGTTTAAATTTTTCATTTTCTTAAACCATATTAATGTTCTTTGTTTTAAAATAACCTTTCTTTTGAGAGAGCAAAATAATCTTCAAGAAATAAAGACGTTAATGGAACAGTGTTGGATCTCACAAACCATTGCTAAACAGATTCTAACTGCTTTTGAGTCAAAATTAGGCTCATTAATCACCAATACAAAACGGTTGTTCAAATATAAAATATAGTGTACGAAAACAATACATTGTTTCATCAGCTCAAATGGATCTGTTAAGATTAATGGGGAAGAGAGATAAAGAATGAAAAAGACATCCAATCTGCAGACTTCTAGCCCAAGGGATTTGGTTAATATTAGTAAAGAAAACAGACCAAATTCAGGACAAGGACAACTATGGCAGATTTGCACTTCTAACACGAATGAAAAATAATTTATCCATTTGAAAGATGAAATCAAGATTAACTGAGTATTAGGAGAAGCCAGTGTCATTTTGTTAGTACAATGACAATTTTTTTTATTAATTACATTGAACAGTTGATAACCAATCAGATTAATGAAAATAACTCGGGTGAGAGGAATTAGTACACGTAAATAAAAATGTGTTCATGCACACACAATCAGCAAGAGTGTAAGAAAGTCCAACTTTCTAGGCTCACATTAAGATATCTAAGATCTATATTCTGAAACAGAGCAGGTTTAAGACCGAAAGTATTAAAATACTCACAACTGGTCAAGATTTCAAGTTTTTATCAACTGAGAGTATTATAATATTTCAGATTTTATACATTTACATTGGATACTCCCCATAACCGGTTATGTCATCAAGGTGCCAGGCCAAATATTTCTTAGATGACAGTACCCTTCACTCTGCCCATAACCTATTGGGTCATTAGAATGCCATACCAGCAATTTCCCTTCATAGCATCACTCTGAACAATGCTAGTTATTGGCAGTGCCCATTTTCTGTATTATTCTGGGTGACATGGTACCAATAGCATACGTGCCCGGACCCACATTTGGGTTCGTGAAACTGCTTCCCTCATCAGGCTCACATTGCACTAAGTGAGCCGATGAGCAGCACAGACAAGCAGGGTTCGAGTCTCGGCTCGTTCCCGACCTCCCCTCCCCTTTATCCCCACTTTAATTGGCCTTCGGGCTTTTGACCTTGTGTCAAGTCGCGTCTGGTGGGAGGCAGCGACAAATACATGGTACCAATAGCAAAGGGAAAAAACCCAAAAAGCTCACTCACTTGATCTATACTAATAAAGTATATCGTTTAAGATCAACAAAATTTGACAAATAACAATTAACCCCTTACCCCAATTTTGAATTTAGTGTACTATGGAGGCAGACAGAGCATGAAGAGCAGTTACTAATATAGATAGAATAAATTGGACTATAATGTAACAGGTATAATTTGGAATCTATTCATCTTTTTGAAATGTTAGGAAAGGAATGTCTTTCATGAACCAAGAATAGGGTTTTCTTTTGAGAAAAAGTTAAAAAAAAACTAAAAGTTCCTGAAAATTTAAACGTCCATCTGAACGTTTCATAATATTGGTAACGTTCCGTTTATAATTTCTGCGATGAAGAAAATAGTTTGCACCAAAGAAAATAAAAACAAAAAGATAGCACAAAGACTTAAGTGGTATTAAAATCTGTGTAAAAAGATTAATAAATAGCCACTGTTGCGATAGTTGACAATATTTCCTTTTCTAATTAAGTTTATTTGAAATGACATCCCTTCTGTTAAATAACCACTTGGCAAATAAATTTTAAACGTCCTTGTTTTAGGCAGAGGTCTTTTAAGTCAAAACAATTTAAGATTTCAGATATTGTTTTTATATGTTGGAAAAAGAAAAAAAAAAAAAGGCCGACAACATGAAAATGTACAGAGGAAAAAACAAGTTCTTCAGAGGTTGATTTTAACATTAGGCTAATTACATCACAGAAATTAGAAACGGAACGCTACTAATATTTTGAAACGTTCACAGCTTGTTCGTCCCATTTAATAACTTAAACGCCCTGATAATGGTCTAAAAACCGAAACGTTGAACGTAGCAAATATTTCAACTAATAAAATTCTTAGAGGAACTTGAGCTTTTTTCCATCTCTGAACAGTTTCATGTTGTTTTAATAACACATCCACCCCTTTACGTTTTAATTTAAAACAGTCTTATTCTGATTGAACCAAGTGATCACAAAGCCATGACATTTTAAAATTATTGAATTTTAATATAAAGACATTAAATCACTTGCTATTTTATAGATTTTCTTCTTAGTAGCCCTCATTCCAGTTTTACTAGCAAAGCAGATAATGACCGCAAGAGAAATGAAGACAATTGGGTTATCATTAGTAACTAAAAGATTCACTTCATTGGGGGGAGAGAGAGAGAGAAAGAAAAGAGATTGTTAAAATTTCCTTTCAATATCTTAAGAATCCAACGAAATACAAGTGAAAGTAACCACGGAATTTGACATTTGAGGGAAAACTGTTTTAAAAAGTTGTTACCATGAAGTCTGAGAAATGGCTTGTCTCATTTAAAAAATTCAGAAAGTAAATTGTAAGTTTTGACGAGAAGGGTTTTTCAAATGGTTATTGGGAATTTTTTTTTTTTTTTTTATAAATACAACCAACTCCACTATCGAACCAAACCTTATTTTTCACCACCCCAATATACAATCCTGACGTCACAGAATAAAGTAGAAAGACAAAAAAGGATTATGGAAAGTAAAGAAGATTTTAAGGACAAAGGTTACAAAGAATGTCCCCATTCGTTAACTATTGTTGGCTATTATAAAATTTCCCGAGAAATTTTCAATTAAAATTAGTTCATAGGAAATTTTAATTTGTAGAACCTGTTGGGAGAGACTAGGATTTTTGGATATATGAAAAAGGAAAAAAGTAGAAACGAGACAGGGAAAAAAAAAAAAAGAAAATTTTTTTTTAAAAACCAGGAGCCAATTTCATAGAGAACAAAAAGTAGTTATTTTCCAAGTTCAATTTTATCCTCGATTCCAACAACACGGCAGTATTTGCAAGTAACAACCACGAAACCGCATAGCTCGAATTGGCAGCGGTGAGGATCGACCCAACCACTAGTGTCTTTTTTCGTATCACACACAAAGGAAAAGAAGAAAAAGAGAAAAGACGAATACAGCAAAATGTTGGTGATTTTCAGATCTTTGAACCTAATGAATCAAAATGTTTAAACTTCATGGAAATTAGATATGCATATTTTTATTTTAATACGACAACCATTTAATTTAAGAACACCACTGACCCATCACCTAAAAAAACATTGAAAAACTGGGTCACTAATTAATACTTTTTGTAGGGTACAACAAAACAGGATAATGTCTTGTTTTGTGTTTTCACTTATTTTAAGATAAAAAAATCTGAAATTATAATACGCATAATACAAAATAAACACGATTGTAGTTTCTTCAGGTGGAGGAAAGACTAAATAAAAAATATTAATACAATCAAGTTTCTGTAGTCCCATCGGAAATGCAGCTTTACATTTTAAAATAAAAATATCCCAGCTTCTATATAATCAACCAATACTTTTTATAATAGTTATTTAAATAGGTAAAAATGACGATAAAAATAACTTGTTTGGAGCGATTTTCCGTCAAATATAGCCGTTTCTCTTTCGTCCTAAGAACTTGGAGATACCCCTAATGTTGAAATTAAAATATCTTAGTAAAATAATATATTTTTTTTACATTTTTACGTACTGAATATTAAAATTTAGCATTTTTCAGTGCCTGTGACCAAAGAAATTGGATTGTCTAAAAATTATCTGCTGAAAATGGTGCGAGTGGAAAAAAGCACAAAATGAAATAATTTGTACGGTTCGAAAATTTTTTTTCTTTTATGGATTTTTTTTCTATTCCGCAAATAGCTACAAAAAGAGATAGATAAATTACCAACAAAAAGTTTTTTTTTCAGAAATTGATTAATTTCTTTTTATGCAAATTAAAAATTCGATAAGTCATAAAAAGAAATAAATGAACCGAGCCAAAAGAAAAGGCGCGAACTACTAAAAGATTACAGTTAGAAGATTGTGTGTATGTGTGGAATGGACACGTGTCCTTCAGAGACAGCAACTATATAGGAAAAATAAATAAATAAAAAAGCAGTTACTGTTCTCAGAACAAAAGAGTTAATCGATCGTTGTAAACGTAGGTGATGAAAATAGGTAGTTGAAACGACTAGGTCGTTTTAACCAAAAAAAAAAAAAATAAATAAATAAATTGAAAGTCCTTGTCACGTAGGCATGCTTTAAAAATGAAGGTCTTATAGCACAATTAGCTGTTTTAATAAAATGCTGTTATTCTTTGCAAAAGTTTGAGACTAATTTTTAGCTTTGAAGAAGAAAAAAAAAAAAGACAAAACACTTTTGATTAAGAGTTTGTTTCGATTTTCGTAAAAACAAAAAACTTTAAGCACATTTAAATCGCTTTAATATATAAAAGTTTAAATATTTAAAAATCTGTTTCCAGGATGGTATTTATTGAAAAAAAAAAAAAAAAAACCCTTTAAAATTACTCAACAATTAAAATAAACCTTGTGATGAACTTTGAGATTTTGGTAATCTAGTGTAGAGTTTATTACAACCTTTACAGAATCCCCTCACCGCAAAAGTGAAACACCGATAATACGGAAAAAAAGTAATCACGCAATATGCTTTCAAAAGAAATTTACTAAATCCAAATTCTCTTTGATGACCATGAAAAGTTCATGAGCGTGTCAAGTGCTTTTTTATTCTTTCCCCTCTAATTTCAAGAATTCGAATTTAGACTCAAAAGATGACGATGCAATTATTTTGGTAAATCTATTTTCCTCTAATCATACAAATTTTAAAGAACATTGATAGTTATTTAACACACAGAAGTTGTACAATAAAAGAAATAATTTTTAATTGCACCAACATTACGTCATTGGAAGGGAAAAAAAACGCAAAAGCATTTTCAAAAAAATCTCTACTCAACTGGAAGAGAGATTAAAACACTTGCTTTGCATTTTTACTTCAAGACAACTTGACATTAGGTTTTCCTTCATAAATCGAAATCTGAGTTACAAGTGAAAAAAAAAAAATTCTTTTACTTTACTACGATAGAGAAAGTTTAAGTGGGGGTAATATAGCATATCTAATTTTTTAAATATACAAATTACTCACAGTTCCGTCGCTGTTGTACATTCAAACAAGCTGGAGCAACCAAATTTTGAAGATGAGCCGAAGAACGGCCAAGTAATAATTTAGAGGCAGCTGCTACGACTTTCGCCATGCTTAGGAGGATCGACTAGCTTTGAGTCTGTGCGTGCGTGGAGAGAAAGAGATGAGAGAAAGATGAGAAATGTTTGAACTGGGAAAGAGAAAGAGGAGGAGGAAACCCTTTATTGCCCGACAGACTTGTCTGGTAAATCCACTCCACTAGGCAAGAGAAAACCCTTCAACACAAAAATAGACAAACTAAACAACAAATAGAGGGGGAAAACAGTTTACAACATTGATCAAATAGAGAGGTAAAAGGGGAGGAACTTTATCACTCTCAGTTGTCTTCTATTATTTCTTTTCCATTCTCTTTCTGCTGAACGTTTAAAATTTTCGGGTGTCACGTGATAGCTAAACTCGATTCTTATTGGCTATTAGTTCTTTTTCTCGTTGAAATCGCTCGAACACATCGTGCCGGCGATTGGCACCAACGAATCCGGCTTCTTTCTCTCTCTTTTTTCCTCCCTCAACATTGGAGCTACGAATGCCAGTCTTGGGCCAGAAAAAAGTAAGTCTTTTCATCAACCAAGCCAACACAAAAGAAAATTGACAAAATACTATCATTATTTTTCAAAATTTTACATCCAACTCTCTTCAAAAGGGCACCTGGCAGCATTTGAATTAATGTAACATTCTCCCCCCCACTTTTTTTTTCGTCTTACTTTTTCTCGTTCATTCACGTTTTTGCTGAGGTTGTGTTAGTAAGCATTCAATTCCACGTTAACAAGAAAAAGAACGTATACTTTATTGTTATCTGTTTAGATCTATTCAACATTAAGTTAAAATATTTTGATTGCAGTTATGAGAATGAATGGCTGAAAATAAAACAAAAAACCCCAAAACAAATCGTAGTCTTGATTAATCTTAATTTTTTTTTTTTTTTTTTTTTTTTTTTATACCAACGTGCTCTCTTGTTTGAACAGTAAATACTCAAGGGTTGTAAAGGTCGTCACACGACAATCATTTTTAAAAGAATCACTTATAACTTTTTTTGATTCTTATCATCAATCCTATTTTTTGTGGGGAGGAGTTACTGCAAAATATAAAATCATTTTTTTTTTTTTTTTGTAAAGATATTTTGTCCTCTGTTAAAGGTTAAAAATTAATCTCTATGGATGATTTCAATTGCTATATTATATTAACAAACGTGCATATTATATTAATAATACATATTTATAGTCTAATTTTAAAATATACTCTTGTAGTAAATTGCAGTCATTCATAAATGAATTTTCTAGAAAATTAAAACACTGGGATTTTTTGCATAAAAATATCAACCTTTTTCTCATTTCTATTGTATAATGTTTGTACATCCAAAATCTCAACACTAGAGCAATGATTAAATTAGTTTTTTTTGTTGTTTTTTTTTTTGTTTTTTAGAATGAAATAAAAATAACAATCATTTCGAAAATTTCATGTTTTTGAATTCTTTAATTTTGTAATATTTGTGTTTTTATTTAAGTTCCTGGAAAAAATTTATTTAAAAACGTTGGAGATCAGGGATGCGTGAAGTAGGAACATGTAGAGTTTTTCTTTATAAAAAAAAGTGTTACAAAAAGGAAAAACAAAACAAATGAAATCTTAACATAATTTTAATTAGTGTAAACATGTTTACGTCGATTTTAAGACCCTAAAAGTGCTTGTCCTAGTAGTAATCGCCCTTCGTTGAATGTTATTTAAATGTCCTCTTTAATAGACTTTTTTTTTTAGATCAAAAGGCTATGAAGAAGGTTATTGACTGATACTTCATCAAATTAAACAATTGATCATCGAATTATTCATTGGTCATTCTCAAACTTTAATAACACGTAATGTTTTTATTTTTATATGATCACGAAATCCCCTGAATTCCGTAAGTCTGTAATTTATTTACTACTCTTTATTTTAAGATTAAAAATTTATATCTCCCATGTAAACTTTAAAATTGTTTAATACAAACTTTTTTTTTGTAATCCTGTTTTTTAAGTTTTAGTTCTGAATATATAGAAAGCTTTTATTTCTAATTTTCCCCTTTTTAGTTATAAAGTAAAAGTGTTAGCAACCTTCTAAAATTCTCCTTGGCTACTTTGACTTTGGCGATTGTTTTGAAGACATGATCTTCCTTTTATAAAACTACCATGTTGCCGCTTGAGTCATATTTTTCTCCCTCGAATGTTCATAAACACCGGCCGGAGTTTTTTTTTTTTTTCACTCCATAAATTCAGATATATAAATATCTTGGAACACGTTAATTTTATTTACCTCGTAAATAAGATAGGATTTTTCATTTTTTTTTTAAAATGAATTTCAAAACGTTACAAGATCTTTTTTTTATTTGGCAATATCACCTCTTTGTCGAAATTTATCAACTTCTTTGCAAGAAGATACCCTGCTCTCCTTCCCTAAAATGTATTTTTTTTTTTTTTTTTTTTTTTTTTTTTACGTCTTCCGGACGAAATTACTGTTTCGAACTCTGTCGCATAATAATTGCTTTTTATCCTTGTGACAATTTCAACTCTGATTTCCAACTTTTCAGTTGGAAATGGTGGGGTCACCAGCTACCCTGAACTCTTTGGCAAACAAAAAGTAATAATGATTAATTTTTTTTTTTTTTTTTTTTTTTTTTTTTTTTTGGTACTTTAGATTTAATGAATTGATATTTAGCTAGAACTCTGTACTTGATCGTCCACATCATTCACGTGCCATATTACGCAAACGAACAAAAATGTACACCTTGTTTGCAAGTTGTAAGAATTTTCCAGTGTATGTTAGTGAATTCTATCTTTACTAAATTAGAAATACTTCCTTTTTCGAGGACAATTTTCAGATCATAAGAAAAAAAAATGCCTGATGGCTTCTATTTCTCAAGAGCTTTAACATCCTATTATGCCCCACTATTGTAAATAGTATTTTTCTTATTTAGTTTCTCCGATTTTCTGTTGAAAATTATTTTGAGCAATTTTTAATGATGCGTTGTAAAGAACAGCTTGCCTAGGTTTTAAAATTTTACTTATTACGGAAGTAATGAACTTTTGCACCGTGATGAGCCATTCTTTTAAAATTCTTATCTCTCAATTTTTCAGAATCTTGTTTTTCTTACTGTTTTTTTTATTTTTAACTCTATTGCGTAGACAAAATTTTTCTTTGCTGATGATCATGTGATTAATTAAAGTTAGCTCATATGTGGGGTACCCTTGCATGATAACTTTGAGGTTCCCCCTAAGCCGAAGAAATATATATATATATTTTAAAGTAATTCAATAAATAAAAATTAAAGAAAAATAATGTAAAATTTTGCAGCTGGTGTAGATCGAGGACGAAACATCACACTGCGTAGTCATTGAGATAAACCTGTGCACTGATATTCATTAATTATTTCATAGAAATTATTTTATATTACCTTGCTTATAACTGTCTAATGTTGTCTATTGTAATTATGATTATAAACAAAACTTGTTAGACTGCTTTGATGGTCCTTCAGGCATATGATGCCCTCTGCACAGTGCAGGAGTATTGCAGTGGTTAAAAGTCGTAGTTAGTTTTGAATTCGGCACAGAAGATCAATAATCAAAGCTGTTGTTGTATACCAATTGAATTTGTCAATAAATGAAAACATTGTCCAAATTTATATATAATGTCTATATTACTCCAAGTCCTCTACCGTGAGGAAGATGTGACACAAGGTCAAGTTTTAAGTGGAATATATCTGGTATGAATTCAGTCTTCCTTCTACTAGAAAGGTTAGCATACCAAGAGTAAAGTCTACCCTACAATCTGGATTGTGTATTAACCAAATTCAAAATCTTCGTAATGTTTGATAGGAACAGCATTCTTTGCTATTGGCAAAAGAAAAAGTTTTACATAAATTGAGAATCATTTGCTTTGGGTTAATGGTTATTTTGCAAAATTGAAGTGACATTGAAATATTTTGCCTTTCCAAAGGCAGGAACAAGAATTTTTAATCAAAAGTCTATAATATATACCATATTGATGTTGAAATTAGGAATAACTTTGACAATCAAATTTCCTTTTTTTATATATATCTTTCCTCATAAAAATGTAATCAAAAAAATATTTCAAAGCTTTCTTAGTATTTTGTTGTAATACACAAAATGTAGAGGGGGGTGCCTGCTTAGCATAATGGTGGTTGTTGTTGGAAATGAAATCTGACTTTAGTTCAAATCCTGAGCAAGTATGCTTGTGTTTGCCTTTTGGGGAAGATATTAATCCATCTGTTTTCTCCTCAGCCATTAGTAAACAGTAGGATGAACTGGTTTCTTTAGCTTTGGTTATGTAACCAGTTTAGGAAGAGAAAGAGTCTTAATTCAAACCACCTTTATTTTGCTTAAAAATTGACCTTGTGGCAGAGGGGTTGGGTAAATACATTTTCAAAATTTTGTTGTTGATCCATACACAAGATGTTGAATCCATATGGAATCCCCTGAATCATGATGAAATGGATTGGCAGTCAGGAAATTGCATCTTTTCAAAACATTTTCTTCAATGTTATCATATTACATCTTAAAAAAAAATCTTTGTCATTTTTTCTTATTTATTTATTTATTTATTTATTTTTTTAAATAGTTGGTGAGAAAAAAAATATAGAAGGTCAACAATTTGTGTAAAAACATAAAACACAGTGTAATTTTTTATCAAGGTGTGATAAATGCTTTTAACTCTCTTACCATCCATCTGTATTGGTCATCACTCCTGGCAAATTCACAAATCGCATTCAATATCCACACAGACTATGTAAGTTCTTGCTGATTGGCCAACACTGGTGTGTCCATAAAACATCATTTAGGAATTTCTCATTTCTTCTCCAGCATTTACTCATGGTTTGTGAGATTCTTGAATTATGAAATTTTTATATAGGAGTATTTAATACAGAAAATATTTGCAATAAAACTGAAAAGATGTTTTCATGATAAAAATTTTCTGCTAATTAATATAAAAAATGATTTCATGAGGCTTTCATAATTTTCCAGGTTTGTTCTCTTAATTTGGTTTGAATGATTCCATTTAAGATAGTGATTCCATTTTGCTAGTGTATATGTCTACTCCTGGGCAAAAAATTAGGCAAGTATTTTTCATTATATTTTGTACAACTACTCTTGTTTTATTGGATAGATACGAAACATAAACAAATGCTCTCAATTTGTATGTAAGCAAATTTGAAATTTGTGATTTTCTTTTTTGGAAAAAGATTTAAAATAAGTTGAATATCATTTTGAATCTTCAACAGTCATATTCAACTGCTCTGAAATCAGTCAGATTCTGATTAATCTCTGTTTAAGTTTGTTTCATCTTATAACCATATAGATGTGTATATGTTAGATAGATATCAGAAATTTAAAGTGAATTAACAATCCATTGTCCAGGTTAGTTGATATGTAATGTTGCAGTAGATAGCAGATAACTAATGTCATTTGTTCTCTCTACACTGCCCCCACTAAAGGATGAAACTTTTTTCAAAATGACTTGTAAGTTGAAATTTCATACAAAAGTTTGTCAAAAGCCATGTTGCTGGTCTTTGTCAAGAAGGAAAATCTCATATGAATATTTTGATCTTTTTAAAATCAAAGGATATCCTGGTTTGATTGTCTACAATTCAAGAAGCATTGGCCACACATTTCACGTGATAGGTTTTGTGACATGAAAGTAGATTCTGGAAGATGTAAAGTGATAACATGGTGAGGTGATGCTAGGCTGAAAGTGGCTGGTTAGAAACATATCTAACAAAATCCATTTTTATTTCAAAAAGCTGATTGAAGCTGATTTTTTATCAACTCATCTATAAAGAATATGTTGCTCTTCACAAAGAACATAGCAGACTGACAAGTTTTTGTTTTATGATAATAATATTTAGTGGATTTATTTTGTTTGCTGAAGTGATGAGTAACACTTTCACTTGTCTGCTGATATTCCAGAAACCTGAAATTCATGTGAAAGATTTAACTTTTAATGCCTATCTATGAAATACATCAATTGGAATTATGATATGTGAGATGTTTACTGTATCTGGTGGTGGTAAGTTGGTACAATGTGAGAGGGCTTTTAATTTGAGAAACCAAAATATATTACTATAAACAAAAGAAAATTATTAAAAAAAAATATAGTCTTGTATTAAAACATACTCTGCACTTTGATATTCCATGCATATATAATATCGTGGCATATTTTACTTAAAAATAAAGGAATAATTGCTAAAAGCTTTTTTCTATAGAAAGCTCCTCCCACTTTGGAAAATTTGAAAAATAAAATTTAGTAGTTATATATTGAAAGATTAAATCTTTCCTTGATGACACGTATTAAAGATTTCTTGATGCAAGTGAGAATTTTTCACTTTGTATTGTAGAGGCCATTTTTAACCTTTTAATAGGACAACAGATTTTTTTTCTTCCTACTTGTAGTAACCCAACATGGGTAAAATATGTATTATCTGCTTGCATGAATAATTAATATTAGTGAAGATCTCACCACAATTCTATATGTTGATTTGCAATGCAACTTGGCTGTTCTTCCTTATTTGAAAGCTTGATTTTGTTTGGTATAAGGTCAGAAGTATGGATACCTTATGAGAATTGAACTTGTTAACAATGCTTTGTTTGTCTAACTTCTTAACCATTATGCCATGTGAAGTGCTTTAAAAATTTAAGTGCAGCCTTTGTTAGTACAAGGCTTTGAGAATGTGTACCTAGTGAGAACTGAACTCTCTCAACTCCATAGGAAAATAATCTGTAAGATTAGCTTGTTAACCATTATACCATAAGATGCTCTGCTTTAAATAATTGGGTAAATCTATCAAAAATACACATAATTTTCAAACACTTTATTTATAACAACTCTGAAAATAAAATACCTGCAACATACATTGTGTATATATGTATACAATAGCGAGCATAAAGATCAGAACGATGTTAATAAAGTCTAAATGTGAAATAACTTTTTATTTTAAAGCTTCATAGAACATTTTATCAAGGAAAAATAAGGATATAAAGGTGAATTATATAATTCCAAAATATAAAGCTCAATAAACTTATTTTGATGAAGTTATAAGAATAATTATATAACATTTGAAAAAATAGATGATCAAGAACTTCAGAACAATTAAATAAATTTGTAAAAAGATTTAATTATTTTTTATTAAAAAATCTTTTAGGGTAAGAATATAAAATAGGGTTATTTTACTAAATTGCACTGGCTCTTGCATTTTAACATGGCGAAAAAAATCTGTGATGTCATTGGAACTTCTGATAGTCAAGTTATGTAATGAAGATAAACTCTCAATTGGGGATATTTCAAAGACTGTGGGGAAATCTAGAAGTGTTCTTCATAATATTTTAAGAGAACTTGAGGAAACTGGGTTATGTGAAGCTAAGAAACCACCTGGCAGGCCTAGGAAAACTACTGCAAGGGAAGACAGATGGATTGGTAATCAAAATGGATTGATTTGTGACAGTAACCGCTATCTCTAAAAGAACTAATGCTAACTTTGGCATTAAAATATCAAGGCACACTATTTTCTGAAGACTTAATGAAATAAATTTGAATAGTAGAGTAGCTTCTAGGAAGCCTTACATTTCTAAAAAGAACTATGAGCCGATTGAAATTTGCCCCTGAACACGTTTTAAGGTCTGAAGAACAGTTTTCATTTCCGCAATGAGTCAAAGCTTAACCTGTTTGGTTGTGATGGGAGAAGGTTCATTCGACGCAGTCCTAAGGAACAATATTTGCCTCTGTGCATTAAAAGCAGCTTTAAATTTAGAGGAGGAAGTGTGATAGTGTTTAGTATGATTTCTGCTGCTGGTACTGGATCTCTTGTCAGGCTAAACAGTAAAATTAAGGAAACTGTATGTGAAGAGATATTGAAGAAACATGTTGTACCTAATTAGAGAACTGCAATTAATCAACCAGCTGTATTTATGCTAGATAACACTGTATCACACAGCGAAGTCAGTTAAGACATTTTTTTCTGAGGTGGATGTTACTGTTATGGCGTGAACTGCTCAAAGGACAGACATGAATCCTATTGAGAATGTTCGGAAGTTACTAAATGAAAGAGCTCAGGAAAAGAATCCAAGAAACGTCAAAGAACTATGGACTAATTTGAAAGGAGAATAGGAGAAAATATCGAATGATGAATGCAAGACATTAATTTGCTTGTGTAGCAAAAGATGTCAAGCTATTATTGAAAGTAAAGGTTTACATATCAAGTACTAATGAATTATGAATGCTATTTTCATTTAGATATGATGTATCCATTATAATAGTAGGATTTTGTTAATCATTCTGATGTTTTTGATCATTACTCTTATAACTTTATCATAAGTTATTTCACATTTAGACTTTTCTTAACATCATTCTGATCTTTATGCTCGCTACTCTGTGTGTGTGTGTGTGTGTGTGTGTGTGTGTGTGTATATATATATATATATATATATATATATATATATATATATATATATATATATAAAAAATAATTTTGTTGGCTTTGGCAAGTTAGCAATGGTCTAAAATCTTGGTTAGTTTTGCAGATTTTTAAGAATTATTTTTTTTGTACTTTGAATTTTTTTTTTTTTTTTTTTTTTTTTTTTTTCCCAAATATCTGAAGATGATACATAGTTCACTTATTTTGTGTATTGAAAATTTTTTTACTTTTCTCGTAATACAAGAAAGACTTGGATTTTTTTTAATTGTGCAAAGAATTCAATAATGAATGATGTGAAACTTCATTAGACATTTTCAATAAGAGAAAAGTAATTCCTTCAAATTATTAAGGTACCAAACATAAATGAAAATTGGTGGAAAAAATGTTTTTGAAAGTTTTCTATGGATCCCAGCATTTTTATTTCTGGAAATAGCTTACAGGCACTGGATGATAAAAATGGATAGTGAAATCTTTAAATGCTCTCAATATTTGAATCTTATTCATACAGAGAAAAAGTTCTTCCTGGACTTATTTACTTGAATATTTTTCAGCGTTTTTGCTTTTGGGTGATCCTTTTCTTCTTTCTTTTTAGAGTAAATTGTTCTTTTAGAAAAAGGAATGTTTATAATTTGAACATTTTTTTTTTATTCTTACTCTCCTCATTCAAAACATTGTGTCATGAATGAACTTAATACCCATATACTCATTATTAAGTCTGATGGTATAAAAAAAAAATCCTTATTCAATGACAATAAAAAATGTCAAAATTTTGACAGTATTCAGGCAAATATATGATTATTTCTGTTCAAATTATTTTGTATTTTATCTTTAAATTGAGTGCACCATCTTTTGCCTCTGAGATAATGTACAACTTTTCATCTAAGTTACAAACTCCTGATTTGATATTCCCACCAATCACAATCTATAAATGGTCACATTTGTCTTTAACTTTTACTAGGATTATTCATGTTAAGTCTAATAGCAATGAAAGTTTAGTTCTATTTACCAGCTTGGTTATAAAAAGATCTCTCAACTGTCATTCATTGTCTAGATTTGTTTTGATTGACTAAAGATTTAGCAGTTGTTAGCAGTCAATGTTTTGAGTGCGTGCACACACACATATGGAGACCAATTTTCTGTGATTACAAAATAGTGAATCTGAAATTGTATCTCTGCTTGTATGTAATTTTCGATAATAAATGAATTAATCAATTGATTCAAAAATAATTTATTTCATTTTATTTATTTATTTATTTTTTTTCAGAAGTTTAATAAATGTCTGATTGTTAAAAATTTTAAACATTGTTTAAGGATTTTTTTTTTTTTTTTCTAATGAAGAAGAAAATGTTATTTTACACATTCTGTCTCCATTTTTAGAGTTGATGCAAAGGTCCCATTAAATCTAAAACCTATTTAGCAAAAAAGTTTTCCGGATTTTTCCCTGACTTTTTTAAACAGCGCACTTTGCCTGACCCCCCCCCCAAATAAAGAAAATAAGGTCATTCATGAGATGAAGCTTGATTAAAAATTATCATTTAGTGTACTTGGACTATTATCTTCATGTTTACGATGTTTCAGCCAATGCACCCTTCCTCAGGTGTTTCATACTGAACTTGGGAGCATACATGAAATTTCAGACCAAACCCTTTATTTAATCCATGGGTGTAGCTTGTTCTAATTCTGTTAACAATAACCAGGTACAAGTGTTAAGTCATTGTAAATATTCCTTGTTATTTACCTGTTGTCAGGATTGAACCTGCAACCTCTAGATCATTTCACTTAGAAGCCCTTTTCAACCAAATGTCTCTATCCATTGCACCATGTGTCCTGCTGGACAATTTAGAGTGAATTTTTGCTTCTTTTTTTATTTATATAGGGGATACGCATTTATTGTGAGAAAGTATCTATTGGATGAGAGAATCAAGCAAACAAACAATTATGGGGTAAAGCAAAGACAAAGTCAAAAGTGACGTTCTTCTATGGACCCCTACACATGGACATGCCAGTGTTGGCTGAACAGCAAGAACTTATTTATATCAGCTCTGTGCAAACACAGGATGTAGTTTGGAAGGTTTGCCAGGAGCATTGGATGATAGGGACAGATGTAGAGTGTCAGGGAAATCTTTGTTGACAGCATGACTTGATGATAATTGTTTTTTTAAACACAGGACCCTTGCTATTTATTTTCTTGCTGAAATCTAGGAGTTAGTTTTCATTTGTAATTGAGAGTATTAACTTATATTTGGTTTTCAGGATTTTGTCATCTTTTTTGACTTGAAGCATCTCTCCTCCTTTAAGGTTCTTTTTGGTCCAATTTTCAGTCCATGACTACCTCAGCCCAGTAAGCTGCGACTGTAGAATACACTAACTGCATCCCTGTAGAGGGGTAAGACTCGCCCAACCAGTGTGCTGGATATGACATTAAACAAGCTGATGGTGAGGCTCCAGACTTGCAGCTTTGGTGAAAGTGAAGAACCCCTTCATTACCCTTGCTCCCAGGTCCACTCTGTCTTGTGGTGGTAGCACCTGATAGTCCTATCTATGGGTCAAATAGAACTGCTTGACATATAAACTGTGTGCAAACAAATGACTTATATTGAATTGAATTGTTAATGATACAGAGCAATACTTGGAATCATTTAACTGTGCAAATGAATGAGTAATGTTGACTGGAGTTATTAGTGTTAAATAGCAATATTTGAAATTCTGTGGGCCTAAACTGAATTATTGGTAATGCATAGCAATACTTGGAACCACTAACTGTGTGCAACTGAATGAATAGTGTTGAATAGCAAAACTTGTAACCACTTCACTGTCTGAAAACAAGATTAGAATTGGGTAGAATTATTAGTTTGATAGTAATAATTAAAGCCATTAACCATGTTGAAACAATAGCAATACTATTGTGCAATTAAATAAGTTCTCATTTAAAAATAAAATCACCTATTAACTATTCTAGTACACTGATTGCATCTCTGCAGAGTGGTAAGAAAAGAGTGTCATGGATATGACTTAAACAATTTGATGGTGAGGCTCCAGACTTGGAACTTTGGAAAAATGTGGAGTATCCCTTCATTACCATTGCTCCCAGGTCCATTCTAACCAAAGCATGATCTTTGGCTTATTTAAAAATGTTATCAACAAAAATTTGTTTACAAATCATATCTGATATATATGTATGAACAAGATTTGGTATTAAAAAAACTAAAATAGTTGATATGCCATCAAACTAAACTAAACCATGACTACTTCAATTAAATTTGCAAGGCCATAATATAGATAGCAGCTGACATTCCACTTAGCCAGTTGACACAAAGATCAATGAAACTTGGGAATATTTGTTTAAAAAATGATTTTGAGCTTCAAAATTTCTCTGCTTACTGTATCATCTACAAAAGGTTACTTTGGCATTCTCCAAAGTTTCATTCAAATACTCACATTTACAAAACTTAGCTTCTGCCTTATTCATCTTGAAATTCAAAAATTTTAGCGTGTGTATATTGGTCTACAGGGTAGAGTGTTTGCCAATGGCTCGGGAGACTGGGGTTCAATACCAAAAACTCAAAAAATGGTATTTGATGTTGCCTTGCTTAACACTCAGCATTATAAGGTGAGGAACAAGGGTAAAGTGGAGCAATCCAGGGAATGGAGTAGCACCCTCCCCTGCACCTCGGTGTGGTAGCTATTGAAAAGGGAGCCTTTGAATTGCCCTTGGTTGTCAACAACAATGTGTGTGAAAAATGAAATCTGATTTAGCAGATTGTTCTTTTGCATATATTTTATTCTGTCTAAAAATCAAAATCTGACATTTTGTTTTCCTGATTTATTTTTGATAGTCTATAAAAAAGGAATGTGTGATTGCTAAATTTATTTTTTCAATTTTGTATTTTAGTAAGATTTTATGTATTGATGTGCCCTTAAAATTAATCCATCATTAAAGATTTTTCTTGTAAATTTTATCTTAATTCATGCTTGTAACTATTAAAGAAAAATATTCCCAAATAGTATTTTTTCTCTCCTATTCTCCTTTTAGGGCCGTAGGAATATGTCTAATAATGCCCTCAATTTGACCTGCAGTTTTGTATGAAACAATAGAAGCTAGATATGTGAAATTATTCAAATAATGAATGCTTTTCTTGTGCCCTCTATGGTCAGTCTTGGGCAAGGCATCTAAAACCTGCCAGATTACAGATCTTACACCAAACCATCCTTATCCCAAACTTTACACGAGTAGTGCCCAATACATCACTCATGATCAATTGGTTGATTGCAAATGTAGTGCAAGTAGATTGCATGCCATTTAGAAGAAAGAATTGTTTTTATAGATGTCAGCCTATCATCTCTCATACTTCATGACTGTTGATCATTCAGAAGCCTATTTGAAGCTGACTACCAGCAGTTACTGTTCGAATTATGTAACCCTGGCTGATAAAATAAAATGCAGTTTCTTCCAAGCAGTGGTCGTGTTGACACTACTGTATGGATGCACTACATGGACACTAACTAAATGTTTAGAGAAAAAGCTTGACGGCAACTACACAAGAATGCTGCAAGCAATATTGAACAAGCCCTGGAGGTAGCACCCTACAAAGCAGCAGCTGTACAGCCCTTACCACCCACCACGAAAACTATCAAAGTTAGACGAACCAGACATGCGGGACACTACTGGAGAAGTAAGGACGAACTCATAAGTGATGTACTCCTGTGGACCCTCTTCACATGGATGAGCAAAGGCAGGACAACCAGCTTGAACCTCCATATAGCAGCTCTGTCCCGATATGGGATGTAGCCCTGAAGATATGCCAGAAGCAATGGACGATAGAGAAGGGTGGCAAGAAAGGGTCAGGGATATTCGTGCTGATGGCGCCACATGATGATATAATAATTGTACTGGCAGCCCATGTCATGTTAATGTTATATTACATATACATTATACCATGCTGTACACTTCTGCTGTATTGTAAATAATATATTGATTTTGATATATTGTGTAATGTTACCATGTATTGGGTTGTATATTATCCTTTGTATATAATACAATTCACTTTGTTGGACATCTTACAATTATATGCTAAATTGATATATGTAATGAATATACTATATTAAGAGATACTCATAACAATCTAGAAATTATGGCAAACATATCAACAGATAGTGAGTGCTTTCAGATGGATGTTAGGATTCAATGGACGAAAATGGTACTTATGTTCTGGCGGGTATATTATGGGATTTTATGTGATGGAGTGTGGTAGTTTTAATATGATGGTTGTGGAAATAGATTATGTATATGGATTGAAGTGTGAAAGTAGATGTTCTCATATTGGCATTTGGATAATTATACTACATTTGGTCTATCACTCACCCTATAAGTGAGATAGTGATAACCATAAACTGTTGTTTTTATTTATATAATATATATATATATATATATATATATATATATATATATATATATAAAGAAGTGTATTCAATACTTAGCATTTTTTAGTAGAGGTTGATCATTTTGACATGGTCAAAAAAGTGTGGGCACTCCTGCTTTACAATATATTTGAAAATCTGCTTAAATATCTAGTTAGATAGTTGTTGATACTTGTAGAAGAATTTCTATTCCACACTTTGAATAAATGTGTTCGTTTTGTAAACCAAATAGCACACTGCTTGTTCATAGTAAGATGTCACACTGCCAATTTGGAAGATGAGTTGTGCTTAGTTTTGCTTGTCAAATTTTTCCATCACAAAAATCTCTTCCCTCTTACTCTGCCAAACTGTTTATAAGCTTTTCTCTGAATTTAATACTAATTTCTAAAATTAGTTTTTATCTCTAGTTCCACCTGAGTTGACTTCAACCTAACTCAATACTGTGATTAACAAAAATAAATAGATGTGAAAATTAATGTTAAAAAAGTAAAATAATGAAAATACCTGGTCTCAGAACTTTAGACAATGGAGACTTATTACTAACGATGGATGTAATTAAAAAAAAAAAAAAAAAAAAATCAAATGATTTCACCTCCACTTACACATTTGTGATTTTTCTTTTTTTGTTCTTTCAAGATTTGTTATAAAATGTAAAAGAGGAATGAAAATATTAAGAAAAAGGAATGGCTGACAAACAAAAAAACAAAAGTTCTACACTTGTCCGTTGCCAACTTGTTTATATGCATTGAAAGATTTTTTGACATTTAAGATTGGATGAAATGGTCATCAAACTGAAAGATAATTCAAATCACTTGGTACTGATTTGTTTTTAAAAATAATTCATTTTTTTATTGCCTAGGAGAAAAATGTTAGATTCTTATCTCTGTGTTTGTGTGAGATAGAGATTTTATATATATATATATATATATATATATATATATATATATATATATATATATATAATGTGAGAGAGAGAGAGAGAGGTGGTACTGAAGAGTTAGTGGTCTAACCAAGAATAAGAATGACTTTGCATTTTTCTTTCTTTCTAGACTTAAACTTGAGAAGGGGTGCAGCAAGTATGAACTGTGGAATGACATTTAATTTTATGGCTGTAGGTCATTCATTTCTTGGTCTAGCTGAGAACTTTTTAACACCCTCTTGTATATACATGTGTGTTTGTTTATTTTATTTATATATTTTCACAAACAATCTGTGGACTCATTGTATTTTAATCCTAACAGTGGTCCATGATGATATTGATGCTTCTATTTAGGAAAAATGTAAATGATTCTAATCATTTTATAGTTAATCAGTTTCGTATCGATTTTAGATGGTTAAAAAATGAATGCAGACCCAACAAAATTATTCAATTGAAAATTGCTTTATTCTGTAAGTTAAAGCATTTTAAGTTGTATTATTGTCCTAATAAAAATGTTTGTTGGATTACTTCAAGGAGGAGACGTGTTATGATTATAATTGTGGGAAATGGACACATCAACCCGAATTCAAATCCTGAATGAAACTGTTTGCATTTCACATAGTTTAATGCTTTGGGGAAAGTATAAATCCAACTATTCTCTTTCCAGAGTAAATTGTAGGGCAGACTGGGTTCTTTAATTTGGTATAGCAACCAGTTTTAGAAAACAAAAACTCTGAATTTAAACTTGTTAAACTCTGCTTCAAAATTGATCTTGTTTTGCAACCTGCCTGTGTCAAGAGTGATTGAGTAAATATATACAGTTACTTGTATGTAAACAATGAGAATTTTAGTAATGTGTAGAGAATGATGTGCATATATTGTGTGTATGTAATATATATATATATATATATATATATATATATATATATATATAATTTTTTTTTTTTTTTTTTTTTTACCTTAAGTTGGGTTCAAGATGGCGACCATATAGGGAAAGGAACATAGTGTTGTCAATTTTTCCACTAATTAAAAAATGCCTTGGAATTCGTGATTTTTTTTTTTTTTTTTTTTTTTTTTTTAATGCGAAACATTTATTTATTAAGCTTAGTTTAGTTATGGCACAAGTGTGCAAGTATGGGGCACCCAGTAAGAAATGTACTCATTAACAATGGTCTGCTAATCCAGTTTCCTAAACAATACACCACATAGTGTCCAAAGACTGACTGACTCATTGGCGTAGCGGGTACTGTTTGCCAATGGTCTGGTAAACCATGGTTCAATCCCTGGTCAAGTTATACCTGACTCAAAAAACGGTAGTTGATGCCTCCTTGCTTAAGAGTTTAACAAGTTAAGACTCAGCATTATCATATTTATCCAACCCCTCCACTCGGGCAGGATATGACACAAGGTCAGTTTTTAAGCGGAGTTTAACAGGTCTGAATTCAGAGTTTTCCTTCTCTTAGACTAGTTGCCTCACCAAGGCTGAAGAACCTAGTCTGCCCTACTATTTACCCATAGCTGGAGGGAGAATAATTGGATTCATAGCTTTCCCTAGGGTATTAGTGCTATGTGAAATGCAATCAGTCCAGTATTTGAACTTGTGTCGCCGTGTCCAATTCCTGCGACGATAACCATTATACCACGGGCACTTCCTCAGCATTATAAGGTATGGATCAAGGGTAAGTGTAGTAATCCAGGGAAAGGAGTAGTGTCCTCCCTACATTTCAGTATAATAATGAAAAGGGCGCCTTCTGGTCACCCTCGACTATGGTCACCAACTTATATGTTGTTGTTCTTTGTGTCTGTGTTACTCTGTAGAGAAAAACTCTTGAGGCTGGTGGATGTATATGTAAATTATTTTAAGATCTGAAAATCAGAAATTTTTGACAAAAAAAAAAAAAAGATTCTGCATTTATTTAAACATAACTGCTAACAAAAAACTATTATTTAGTTTTTCAGTTTTTGAAGGTCACCTTTACCACTGAGATTCACACTGCAAAAAGAACAAAAACAAAAAAGTCATGTTTTAACTGTCAGGCTATAAAATGTTGCCACTTTCAAATTGTCATAACCTAAATGTGAATTACATAAGATGTGGAGAGAAATGGTTGGGTGGGTGGAAGAGGAATTAGTACAGCAGGTTTGGCTTGAGTGTTACTGTCTGGTTACAGAAATGTTTGATCTTTGTGTCTAATACTTTTTGTTTACAATCTTCATTTAATGTTTGTTTGTTTATTTAATGAAATGTTGTGAGTATGTCATTTTATAAAATATGTTCTTATTTATCAGTAGAAATGTTTTAGTCAGAAATTAGTTATTCTAAAAAAAATAATTTTAGTTTCATTAATTTCAAACTGACTTTTTACCCCAGAAAAGTTTTCAATTAATAAAGTTGAATAGTTTTCTAAAACTTTATTTGAATTTTAAAAGAAACAATGAAGGTAACTAAAATGTTTAATATTTCATTATCTTGCTTGAAATTTGTTTTTTGTTTTTTTTAAAATTTTTTTACCCTCTGTTTTTTTTTTTTTTTTTTTGTCAATATTTCTATATTCACCATTCTGTGAATGAGTAAATATCAAAATATTAACTAAATCAAAAGTTAATTCCTAGAAAAAACCTTTGGTATTTATTTTACAGTAGCACTATTAAAAGTGGTGGTAAACATTAACTGCCAGTATGTGTCAAGTTTAGCATTTTATTTATTTATTTATATATATATATAATTATCACTTAGAAGATTTGGACTGCTAACCTTGTCTTTATTATCATACATTTTGGCCAATATGTCCTTTAGCCTTTTTCATGTTTGATGTTGAACTCCAGAGCCTACATAGAACCTCAAATTGAACCCTTTATTTAATCCATAGGGGATGACTGTTCCAATTCTGTTAACCATGATAATTTTACTTGGAAGCAGTTTCCAACCAAATGCCTATATCCATTTAGCTATGTATCCTTGCCAGACAATTCAGAGTGAATTTTTGGGACTTATAAACCTAGGAAGCAGCGTCTCATCAACCGAGAAAGACATCGACACACGACTGACGAAGGCATGGACAGCTATCGATAGGCTCTCGATCATATGGAAGTTGGACCTAACTGATAAAATGAAACGCAGTTTCTTCCAGGCAGCGGTTGTGTCGATACTGCTATATGGATGCACCACATGGACGCTTACGAAGCGGCTGGAGAGGAGGCTGGACGGAAATTATACAAGAATGTTGAGAGCAGTATTAAACAAGTCCTGGCGACAACACCCTACGAGACTCCAACTATACGGACACTTGCCCCCCATCACAAAAACTATACAAGTTCGACGAACCAGACACGCAGGACACTGCTGGAGAAGCAAGGACGAGCTCATAAGCGATGTACTCCTGTGGACCCCCACACATGGATGTGCAAGAGTGGGACGACCAGCACGAACTTACATACAGCAGCTATGTGAGGACACGGGATGTAACCCTGAAGACCTGCCGGAGGCGATGAATGATAGGGAGAAATGGCGAGAGACGGTCAGGGATATCCGCGCAGGCGGCGCGACATGATGATGATGATAAACCTAATGTCTCCATCAACCCATGAAATACTCTTCACTATCATGTCTGACTTTTTTTTACCCTAACTCATATTGTTGGGTTTTTTTTTTTTCTTTAATTTTATGTGATAAAAATTACCAAGCTTTGTCTCAGAAATTTATTTATTTATTATTATTATTATTATTATTATGATAAAAATATATAAAATCTTTCTGTATTGTCTAATATTCTTTTTACATGCTGTGATTGAATACAACAGATAGAAATGAATGGTAGCTGATTAGAAACTCAAATTTATGGTACCGGCCTGTGGAATTGGAGAAAAATATTTTATCAACATGACATTGTTTAAAAAGCGTTGGAATATTTATATTTAAACTTTATGAAATTGACATGAATGTTGTAGATTCTAAAATTTCAGATAGTTAGAAAAACTTGATCTAGATTGGTCTGAATTCAAAGTGATATTTGTTTTGTTAGGATTGTCTTTGTTATATTTGCCTTGTAATAGTCATTAAAATGGTTTTCATTTTATTTTTCAAATTTTAGTGAATAGACAGGATTACAATGAAGAATCTTTAATTTGTTGACATTTAATGTTCATCACCTCTTACTAATAATATTCATGGAGTTTTATATCTAAAAAAAATTATTTGCAAATAAGTGTTCCAGTTAAGACACTCTGTTTACTTAAAAGTTGTTTATAGAATTTTGTAAATTGTTTGTGAACTAAATACAGTATATTATTTCATTTCATTTTATTTATTTATTTTTTTCAGTGACATGGGTTGATTTGTCTGAAATTCTTTGCTAAAATTTGGGAAAAAGCCTGTGTGTGTGTGTGTGTGTTTGCCTGGCAAACTTACTAATATTTCCCCAGCTGTTATGTGACAATTTGGTATCTTTTTGATAAGGCCATCATCCTGTCATTGACGAAAAACGTATAGCCTTTCATTGTTCTAGTTGATATATTTGTATTTTATGTGTAGCAAGATATTTATTATTAGCCATTTAGACCTTTCTTTTATATAAACTTGTTCATTAAAATGAAATAATTATAAACTCTTAATTGAATTAAAAAAAAACATGATTGTTATTCAGGAATTAATTCATTATGATTGGATCAATTTTTTTATAGTTCAAGTGTCATGAAATATACTCATTGATTTGAAAAGTTTACTGATGGGGAGATCATGCTCAAATGACAAATTAAATTAAGGCTCAAGGCTCATTTATTTTTAATTTGTTACCAGATGAAGAGAAAAAAACAAAGTAATTTAAAAGTAAAACATTGATAAAAGTAGGTGGGTACATTTAATCTAAAACCTTTTCTCAATAGTTTTATTTTATTTCTTTTGTCTCTAAATTTTAGATTTCATTGCTTCTCTATTACAACCCATTAAATAGAAATGTTAAACCTGTTATTTTGTCTATTCATTGATAAATTAGATTTTTCTTTGTTCTATTGAAGCTTTCTATATATAGTCATTTTCTATACTTGTAACTGATTCATATCAGATCAATTGCTCCTATAGGATTCCTCTAACCCTTAACACTGTCTCTTTTTATTAAATTCTTAAAAGCAATGATTATATTCTGAATTTAGCCATAAATAGTTTACCAGTAATAAATTTACCATACAATGAATTTACAGAAGATATATTTACCAGACATGCTTTTAACTTTAGTATAAACTAATTGAAACTAGTTAATTTTCCTACGTCCAGCCACTTAGGTGGTTTCAAATAATTTCTGCTATTTAGATTTTGTTTTAAGTGTTTATTTATCTATTTATATTTCTAATTTAAATTTTTTTTTCATTCTCAGTTTAAATTAACAATCCTTGAATTTTTTCAATGCAAAAGTGTTAGTGGTAAAAAAAAAATCAAAATAAAATGCCAGTGTAAACCATGAATTGTTGGACTCTTTGGACTTTGTTGTTAATATTGCTGCTGTGCCTACTGATTCCAACTAAAATTGGTAGCAGAACATAGTTCTGATCTACATACTTTCTTGGAGATAGTGTTATTAAACTTTGAAGCAATATGGATATCAACTGTAAGCCAAGGAGGTCTCTTGAACCCACAGCATCTCTCATATGACTTAGATGTTTCAATAATGGCATTTTCCATTTCAATATAAAAAAAAAAATATTTGTAAAAAGTTTTTTACATTTTTCAATAGCTTTAATTATCTTTTCCCAAAATTAAAAAAAATGCTTTTCTTCACTCTTCTGCTTTGATTGAAGATTTTTTTTCCTCTTCCATTTATTAATACTGTTTCTCTATCACTTGTTTTAACACTTTTTATATTTACTAAGCTTAGTATGGCATAAGACCATGAGTATTAGGAAGCTATTAAAGATTGAGCTCTCTACACTAGTAATAGTCAGCAAGTTGAGTTTAACTATTACCCCATGTCTGCTTGATTTTTAACTGAATGTCAACCCATCTAGGGTTATTTTATGCCTAGAGATTAGGGAATCATATTCATTGTACATTAATGTTATCTACATTTTTTTATGTATTTGTTTAAGAGTTTTTTTTGGGGGGGGTGCACATAATCCTATTAAATACAAATAATTTTAAAAAGACCTATTTGACTCATAGATGGGAACCTAACAGGTTCAGGTCAGTGGACCTTGGAGTAATGACAATGAAGAGGTGCTTTAGATCTGAAACTGGATCCTCACCATCAGTTGCAGTTTGGTGTCATATCCAGGACAAACCTTGGTTGGGAGGGGGTCTTACTCCTCTGTAGGAGCATATTCTAAGCCAAACCAACTGGGTGACCCCATGTTAGAACTTTCAAAAAAACTGTATAACAGAAAAATTGTGGGGTAAAGCAGTGAATCATAATTTTAAGTCTTCTACAGCAAATAAACTTTAAACTTTGACATACAGCTATGCAGGTATTAAAAAAAATGTTTCTTTTGGAGGGGATCTGAATGCTGAAAAAATTTTTCCTGGCTAATCAATAATTGCTCCTTCACTTCATGGCATTTTTTTAGGTGGAGGGAAGAGGGGGGTGCTGTATTAATTTACTTTTTAAAAATTTATTTCTGTTAAAGGAAAGTGGTACGAAGCAAATTCTTGAAAAGTGGAAGTGATACCTGTATTTGTAGCGGTATCATAATCGTTGTATTGATATTGTAGCTAGTCAGCTCTCTGCCCTTCTTCAAATATGTTCCATAATATAAAATCTTAATTTCTTTTTTTCTCTAATTTTTACTTTGTTATACTCCCATAATATTTTTTAGGTCACCATACAAAGCAGTTTCTCTTTAAGTTAGCAATGGAAGTGGTACTTGACCATGCCCATCTCCATTCCAAGTAATTAGGTTACATGGTACTTGTAGCAAGGAATGATCTAACCCGATTTAATATAGTAATGTACCCTGCCATGCAGATATGTTGGTAAGAGAATTTGGAGATTTTCCTTCTGGACTGGTTTACCTACCTACAAGGCTAGAGAGAGCTCATACCTGGGAGGCGAAGAAATGTATTCTTACCTTTCCTAAGGGCAAAAATAGCTACATTCAGCATTTGGGTTACTGACTTCATTTCTTACATAAACTGTTATACCCACATGTACATCTCACTTGATCATAATAAAGATTGTGTCTATAACAAAAACCTTGTTACTGCTGATGTCATAATTCCCTTTGTTAAATTCTTAATGATTATTAATTAATGATTATTTAATTTTAATTAGTTTCTTCTTTATTATCATCATTCTATTAAAGTTTAGCCAAGTTTGATTTGTTTTAAAACAGCTCATATGCATTTAGAATTCTGCTGTGTGTTATATATCATGAAGAAATGAGGGTTTAGATAGTATATGGTGTGGATAATTTGTTTTCTGTTATGAACAAAACTATGTTTAATAAATAATTGCTTAGTTTTATTGATTTCTAATATTGTTTTAATGTCAAAAATATTAAAAGAATCTTATGTTTCATTTCATGTAAGAATTGATTAAATTAGAAAAATAAGTGCAGTCTTTTTTATGCATTCTTATTTAGTTTTGTTACTCTTTCAAATTTAATATATTTTATTACATTAAAACAAATACTTGTGCTTAGAGAGTGCATATTTTTCTAGTAGGGGCAAATGAAGAAAGAAAAGAAAAATGAATTCTATTTGTGGTGAAATTAATAGGAATAACTGAGTCAAATAAAATTTAAAAAAAAAAAAAAATTTACTTGCTTAAAAGGGGATAAAAATACTGGTGAGAAATTCAGAACAAATCTTAGTTAAATGTGGATTGGTAGACAGATATTGCTTATTTCTGTTAAAATGTCATTAGGTAAATTTCAACAATCTTTCAAATATTAGGGTAAATCTAATGTTTTGCGATGTGAGGTACAATTCGGCAACTCCAGATTCTTTTGCTGCGATAGTGAAAGTAATGAACCACACTGGATTGTAAGATGTCAAGCTCATTTGATAATGTTAGTGCTACTCATTGGTTTTGCCTCTATGGTTTGGATCAGGGTCTCAGAATTGATAGTTTTAGAGTTTTCAAGGTTCTTGCATGCTGATCAAAATTTCTTCTCTTTACTGGACTAGACTCTTTAACCTTGGTATGGCAACTGGTCTGAGAGAAGGAAAACTCTGAATTGCAACCTGCAAAACTCCACTTAGAAATTGACTTTGTGTCTCATCCTGCTTGTGTGCATGTGTGTATATAATATAATCATCGTTGTCAAGTCACGCTGCTAGCATGGATTTCCCTGACTCTCATCATTTGTCTCTATCATCAATTGCTTCTGGTAGGTCTTCTAGACTACATCCCGTGTCTGTACAGAGCAGTTGTATGATCTCAAACACGAGACCTACTGAGACTGATTTTATTTATAGTTTGAATTATTTGCCAGCATTAAATGTTTTGGTTTTTGAAATATGAAAACATTAAACCTTCATCAGAGCATATGCATTATTTGTACATTTTCATACTGTCTGATTTTTTTTTTTTTTTCCAGTTTCTCTTTTCTCTCTCTCTCTCTCTCTCTGGCATTAAATAACTTACTAGTTGATATGCCATTAAATACCAACCAGTCATATTTTTAGCAGTCATGATTAGGAATGACACTAAACTGTATCTGGTGGTAAGGTTCATGTTCTGCAGTGTGTGTGTGTGGGGGGGGGTCCCCCCTTTCATTGCCATTACTCAGAGTGGTAGTAATTGTTTTGGTCAAAGAGATCTGCTAAAAAAAATTATAATTGATTGGACCATGTGTAAACAAAAACTCTTAAAGAATTACACAAAAAATCTAAATATGAACCGTTTAGGCATAAAATAACCCTTGATGTGTTGATATACCATTAAAATCAATCAATTTTTTATTGTCCCATCTTGAGGATCTCCTCCAGATAAATTTTGGATGTTGGATGTCCTACTTTTTTTTTTTTTCTTTTTTCACTCTTGACTCAAAGTCAAGATTCATTTTATTTTTAAAGTTTTATCTACAAAGGTTGGTTGAAAAGTTCATAAGCTGACCTAGATACCTTCATGGAATGTAACCAAATGAAGTTTATTTTTCAACATTGTCCCCTTTGTGTTCTACACACTTCTGTGTTGCAATACTTGGATCCATGGTGTTCTATACTAGATCCCATTAGTCAAAAATGTTAACGTCAGCCTATGAACTTTTCAATCCACCCTAATATTTTAACCAAGCTATGATGAGTAAGCATTATAGACTTTATATGAATCAAAAAGGTGTATTCAGTCTATTTAATAGTATTGAACTTTACCTTATTTTAAGCCATATCAACCTCTGAGCATCATTGAATGCCCTGTCACAATTATTTATCTGAAGGTAGCAGCATGAAGAGGGAGGGAAGGAGACCTTGTGGGTTGAGGTACAATTGACGACCCCCCCCCAAAAAAAAAGTTTTAGTATCAAAATCTTATCTTGATTAATTCTTTCACTTTTTTTGCACACAGACAACTGTAAGTAATGTAATGTAATGTTATGTTAATATCTACTAAAGTCAAACTCTCATCAATAAGACATAAAACAAGTATAAACCCTTGATAACTGTAAGTCACTGTTTTTTAATATAATTTTTTGCAAATTTAGGGAAAACAATTATAATTAGCAATAGGCTTGGAGTTACTTCCCTTGGACAGATTTTATGGGTAGGGGAGTGCAATTTTTACTAAATCAAAAATTATTTCTACTGGAAATTGCTTTATTCTCCAAGTTAATCGATTTTAATGGTATTGCACCAATGTTTTTTTGTGTTATGATAAGCAAACAAGCACACCTAGAAATCAAATCATAATAAAGATCAGGAATAAGGAATCTTTTTGGAGAAGTGGGCTGCACTACTAAAACTAAAATTCTAGATTATTTTACGTTGAGGGTACCTCAACCATTTTATTATTAAAGACCATACACATAAATATCTGCCTTAGGAATTGGGGAAAAATTGTTTTTCTTTTGCTAAAAAGCCTTTTTTTTTTTTTTTTTAATTGAAGTTTTAGGTGTTCAGAAAACATTGGACTGCAGTTTGCCTGTGATTTGATGTAGATGAATCCTCTCTTCTATAATTTTGTGTCTGGTAATGTGAAGAACATTTTTAATCCTGTGCACTGAAATAATTATTATGCTCTGTTGACTGGGGCTGGAGAATATGCTGCCTGTACCTCTGCAGAGGGGTAATACACCCATAACAAGGTTTTAGGGATCAGTGTTAATGAAAGAGGATGGAGAAGAAAAATTCTGACTTGCAATTGTAAATCACCTCAGTTGGAAAAAAAATTTAATTCTATTTATTGTTAAAATTGTCAATTTCCAAAATCCAAGCTAGTAAGAGGTGTTCTTATGGTATAGTGGGAATGCACAGAGTTGTAATCTGGTTGTAAGAGAGTTCAAACAATTTTGGACTAATACCTTTGGGAAATGTATGATCTCTCTTATCCTTCTAGCTGTGCGTTAAATAATACCATTACTGTCCTTCTTCAAAGATGGCTTTGGTATTAAATAACCTTTACAAGGTTAAAATGCTATTAAACAAATAAGTAATTATAAATCATGGAGATAATAGCTCCTAGGTGAATGTGGCACTGGCCAGTACCTATCTCATAGACCTACTCACTGCCCTGATATTTGGGTTAAGTACAAGGTGGAATGGCTTGAGAGTATGAAATTTTATATTCCAATTTTTTAGTTTGGTATTTTTTCTTTTCAAGTGATATGTAATATTTATTTTATTGAATTTTGTCAAAATAATTTTCCTTTTTAAACTTTCTTTCTTTTTTCAGGTGAAATATCCTCTTTGAAGGTATCAGGATGTTGCTTCGGTTACACCAGACTGCCTTATTGGCAGGGAACATTGGTTCCCACATTTCAAAGCTCTCCTATCGATGCAGTCGTGGTTTAAAGACCAGTACCCGATGCTTGTCCTCAGAAGGGACAGTTCCAGGTGTTCCTTACAACAAACTCAGCATTGGTGTGCCTAAAGAACTCTTTACAAATGAACGACGTGTAGCAGTTTCACCTGCGAGTGTGGCAATGCTAACCAAAAAGGGCTTCACTGTTAATGTTGAAGAAAATGCAGGTTTGGAAGCTAAATTTTTAAATGCTGACTATGAAACAGCTGGGGCTTCTATTGTAGGCCTTGATGCTGCGTATAATAGTGACATTATACTCAAAGTTCGAACTCCCCTTACTGAAGAGTTGGGTTCCTTCAAAGATGGCTCTACATTGATTAGTTTTTTGTATCCCGCTCAAAACAAAGAACTGATCAATCAACTGGCTGAGAAGAAAATGACCGTTTTTGCCATGGATTGTGTACCAAGAATCAGTCGAGCTCAAGTATTTGATGCTCTCAGTTCGATGGCAAATATTGCTGGCTACAAAGCAGTTGTAGAAGCTGCTAACAACTTTGGCCGGTTTTTCACAGGTATTGTCCTCCCCATCTTTTTTTTCTTTTCTTATTTTAGTTTTTTTAATTTTGGGTTTTTCAACATGATTTTAGTTGACATTGGAGCCTGTTTTCCAAAACCAGCCCCTTTTTAAGTTTTTTTTTTTTTTTTTTTTTTCATATGACTGTTCATCTGAAATTTAACATTTTATTTAAATGCTAAAGATATAAAAAAAATGCTAATGACCTATAGAAGCTGCCATCAAGCCCAGTCAGCTGGGGGCTGTTAAATATGCTGACTGCATCTTTGCTAAGGGGTAAGACCCCTTCCCCGTTTTCCCCATTGAGTGTCCTGGATATAACACTAAACCATTTGATGGTGAGGCACCAGTCCTTTAACTTTGGGGAATGTGGATTACTCCTTCATTGGTTTGGTTTCTTTGATTAGTGGCATATCAACCTATGTAGGTTATTTGATGCCAAAGCCTTCCTTCTAGAAGAACAGTTGTGGTACTATTTAACCCATAGCTGGGAGAATGAGGGGGTTCATACCTTTCTCAAGGGAATTAGTCTGAAAGTGAACGTAATAGCGCTACTGGAGTTTGAACTCCTGTACTACAATTCAACAGTACAGCACTTTAACCATTACACCACGAGGACACCCTCTCCTATTACTTCCAGGTACACTCTGACCTGGAGTGGCAGTACCTGTTAGGGTACCATCTATGGGTCAAATAGAACTGTTTAACCATTTAACTGTGTGCAAACAAATGATTAATACAAAAGAGAATTATTCATGTTAAATTAAAACACTTGAAATCATTTAACTGTGCAACAAACAAGTGGGCTTTGGCTTGTTTAAAATGTTATCTATAAACTATTCATTTTCAAATCATATACACATATTCAAGATTTGGTATTAAATAATTTACAAGGGTTGATATTGCTATAAAACACAACCAACCAATCTGTTATATCTAGATTTTAACAGTAGTGAATAAGTTCCTAGAAGTGAATGAATATTGTGAAAATAAAGAATGAATATCATGTGATCATGAATAATGAATTGGTAAAGTTATGCCTCTTAAACATTCACTTTCTTATTGAAGAAATTGAATGCTTTGCTTCACTTTTTGTGTAGACTCTTCTCTTTGTCTAATAATTTTGGCTGAGTTTCTCACTTTCCAACAAGTCTTCTCTTATTTAGTTATGTGGAATCCATTAAATATTGGAAAATATTTTATTTTGAAAAATAGGAAGATTTTATGCCAATTGAATATTTCAGATATTGATAAATATGTCAGTATTATCATATGGAATGGGGTTAGTCCTGTGAAGTGGCTAATGTACTGATCTGTGTCATTGTAGTGAGTGAGTTCAAACTCCAGTTGTGCTATTACATTCACTTTTGGTCTAATACCCCTTGGGAAAAGTATGAACTCCCTTATCCTTCTAGCTATGGGTTAAATAGTAACACTACAGTCCTACAAAGATGGCTTTAATATTAAATAATCCATAAAGGTTAATATGCCATTAAACAATCAAACCAAATCATGGAGCTGAGAGGAAATAAACACTGAAAAATTAAGAATTTTGCACTAATAACTTAGCATTTTTATTTAAAAGAAAAACAACAAAAATGCAATCTGTGCTGCTGTGATTCATTTTTTTCTAAAAGTAATATTTTTCTTCATTTGTTTATTAGGAATCAATATTTATTCTCTTATAATTGATATAATTTATTTTCTCTTCCCCTCACCTCTTTCAGGTCAAATTACAGCTGCTGGTAAAGTGCCACCTGCGAAAGTTCTAGTTATTGGAGGTGGTGTAGCTGGATTGGCCGCAGTTGGCACTGCCAAAAACATGGGTGCTATTGTCCGGGCCTTTGATACTCGTGCAGCTGTTAAAGAACAAGTAGAATCAATGGGAGCTGAATTCTTGGAAGTTTCAGTTGAGGTAAATATATATATTTATCTTTTTGATTTTCAAATTGCTCATGATGATGATGATAATTAAAAATAATTTCCTCTGAAAAGAATGCAAAAAGTACTTGATATTGAGCTGATTTATAACCTAAATAGATCAGTGACTCTGGGTTTCATGTGTTTCCACAATTATCAGATGGGCAATGTTTAAGAGTTGCCATTTCTCTAGCAGAGGTTTAAATGACTATTTAATAAGAGCAGTTGTGAGACTACAATTGTTCCAATGTGTGTGAACATGAAACTGACAGTTGTGATAAGCATCTTTTTTGTATTTTAATATTTTGTATATGTGCATGAAGAAAATTTTCATCATGTATCCTAATTGGGAGGGGGATGAGGTGGGGGTATTTTCTTCAATAATAATTTCTTATTTTCTTGCTTTATACAATTTCTCATCACTTATGGGCAAATATAAGTTTATTTTGTGCCACAGAAACTCAATCATTGTTTTTTTTTATTTTTTTTTTGACAGGAATCTGGAGAAGGTGTTGGTGGTTATGCTAAAGTAATGTCTAAGGAATTCATTGAAGCTGAAATGGCTTTGTTTGCCAAACAGTGTAAAGATGTTGATATTCTCATTTCGACTGCATTAATTCCTGGCAAACCAGCACCAAAACTCATCAGCAAAGTAAACATTTTTCTTTTTATGACTTTTAAAATTTTTTTTATTACATTTGAATCCTTTTGATGTGGAGAGCAACTTAAGTTGCCCAAATATACTGAGAAGGAGATACTACTTTAGTTCACATTACTTAAAATTTGAATCTTTTGTGATATACTACTTGAAAGTGGCTCTTGTTTAATATACCTTGGCCCTAAAAATTAAAAAAAAACCGCTTTATCATTTTTAAAACTTTAGTAAAACAGTTGCTTTTAGAAGTACTTGTAAATAAAAAGAATTTCTTATAAACACACTCGTGCAATATACCTCACCCCTATGCCAATAGTGTATTGTAATTGTGAAACTCCCATAAATTTTTTAAATTTTAGTCAAAAGTGCATTCCAGTCATTAAATTTGTTGCTAAATGCACTGCACCAAGATGGGTAAAGATCTTTGGTTCTTACTTTTCCTGTCTTGACAGAGAGTGGGGAGAGGGGGGGAAAAAGCAGTTTCATTTTCTGTTTCTGGCATTTTAGTTGATGACTCAAGAATTTGATAAGTTCCAGATGTAACAATAGTTCATGATTATAGTGATATTTCTATTTAGGAAGACTTGATGGATTCTTATTAGCATTTTATAGTGATCTCCATATAATCTGAATAATTAAAAGATGATATTCATGAATATAGAATGAATACAAAATTATCATTTAGTTGCAAATTGGACTGGAAATTGTTTCCTGCTCTAAGCATTTTAAGTCTATTGTACTCCACAAAATATTGCTATGTTGTGGTTACATTTAAACTTAAGGTGAATTTTATTAACAGATGTTCAGAGAAACTTTTAACTAAAATTTGAATGTTGACACTCGGGTAAAAAAAAAACATTTTAATTTCCAAGATGAATTGTTGATACATATATTAGCAAACTTATGTGCATTCCTCTGGACTAAAGTATTAATGTAATAAAATATATTAAACTAGAAAGACTAACATTCCTAGATAAAAATGCATACAAAAAGATTACACTTGTTTTTAATTGATTTCTATACATAAAATAATATATAGGATTGCTTTTGATATTGACAAAACAATACTATTAGAAATCAATAGCAGCAAGTAATTATTTATTAGTTATTTGTTTAAATCAATATGCAAATTACATTATATACTATTGTGATGGCAAATTGACTAAAATCCCAAAACGGGACTTTATTTTCGCACGTGTGAAGACGGGGCAGGTTGGCACTTGATCCCCTACAGAATAAGTCCTGTTCAGAATTTTTCTCTCAGGCATATAAGAACTGGCATATTACCTGAGGGAATAATTTAGGGCCAGACTGACCACCGCTGGCAAAGGGGTTCCAAATTTCACACTATCACACACCCACCAGGCCGTTAAACTTCTTTCCCTTAGATAATAGAAGAATACGGGCCTATAGGTCTTAGTCGTAATAATATTAATATTGTAGTAGTCGGCAACTCCGGTTTCCCGTGTGATACTTTAGGAATTAATAGGACAATTCTAAGCAAGATAACATAAGGCGAATAGAAGCTGGAAAGAAAGCATGAAGTAACAACATAGACCACATGGTAAAATGAAAATACATAAAATTCCTTTACTACTCATATATACACGTTCAGAGTGTCAAAACATATAATTGGACAGTCCACGAATATAAATGTCTTTTCTGACTTTTATCCTTTCTTCAAATTGAGAGAGAGAGAGTGGTAAACGAAATTTGGGTATAAAGGAAAAATGTCCCCAAAGTTACTTATCTTATTTTCGACGGGGTTCCACTGGAGAATTTTCTTCTTTCACGGGCTACTAGACTTTGTTCTGTTTTTAATACTGGCTTGAAGGATTTGGAGTCCTTCGTGTCTCAGTTAATCTTTTGTCTTCAGCCCGGAGTAAAATGGCTATGGTTCGTCTGCCCGCTATGAACCCTGCTCAAAAACTGACTTCTTACTATTTACTTCCGCTATGAACCCTGCTCAAAAACTGACTTCTTACTATTTACTTCCGCTGAGGGGAAGGGAGCCCCACTTCCGTTTTGGGGTCCCAGCCAATCATTTGGCTTCTCTCTCTTTCCCCTTCCGATGTCCGGCAACCTGAGGTCACTAAGTGCGAACATCTGGTCTCCCCTGCGTGACCCACATTCCTTCCTAAAGGTCACTTGTTTGACGGCTTGATACTGTCAATTCAAATACGGGAGGATAGTATTAATCTTACCTCTTCGTCTCCGTGGGCTATCACGTGACACTATGTTAAACTTTATTTCTAAGTTATATAACACACATTGTAGGATTTTAAATGCATTACTAAAATGAACTATTTTGAATTGTGAAATGTAAATGGTCTTGTTCAGGATTTGAACTCTGGTTGTTGTATTTCCTACAATGATAACTGTTAAACCAGGAATGCCTCCTGATTTTTTCTTGTAGAATTTAATGGGACATATTTTCTATATTATCTCCATAAAGATGCATACATTTTATTTGCATGTTTCTATTCATTTGAGTTTGTTTTCTTTACTCTTGTTTTTAAAAATTATGGAAGGGGAATTAAAGAATTAAAGTTGCATCTTTCAATATAAACTATTGACTCTCAGTAGTTTCTATGATGAGAAACAGGAGAACAATAACTCTCAGCAATTATTTTGTATGTGAGTCATAAAAACAGATCCAAACTGTTGCTTTCACAATATCAAGGTAGTATTCTATAGCAGGATTACTCTTTGCAACATATTTTAGAAAGGAAAGGTCTGATAAAAAATGTTTCTCAATATTCTATGCATATTTGTGAAAGGCTATAAAAAGGAAATCAACTATTCATCAATGGTTAGACTTGAGGAACTTTTAAAAAAATCCTTAGCAAAAGGAAATGTAGAAAAATCTATGGCAGATCATATCTGGAGGGACACTATTATGCTCAGACCCCCTGCCTCAAACAAGGTCCACACAATTGACAGAGAGCATTGTTGAAAGGTGATCAAAGTTTTGTTTGCTCAACAAAACAATGATGGTGTTTGGGTATATAAGAGAAAAAAATCTGAGAATATTTCCTTTTAATTTTGAACAAGCTGTTTATATAACTGAAAACACGAGTGTTGCTGAGTAGATGATTTTAAAAAATTGATCTGTGTGCTACCATTTTATTTTAGATTGCAGAAGGACCAAACAAAAGCCGTCTTTTTTCTGAAGAAAACCATAGAATAGTTAGAATGTTTTTTGCAATATTGACACAAAGAAAAAATTCAATTATTTAAAGAAAAAAATGATTATGTAAGAAGTAAACAAAAATCAACAACATTTTAAGAATTCAACCAATTAAAATCCTTTATTTGCAAAGTATTTCCACTGGTACATTCACTGATTTTCTTGAAACATATATATATATATATATATATATAAAATTTATTTATTTTTATTTTTTTATTTTTTTTAATCTTTGTTTTATATACACCTGAATGGGAAAAACTTTTATTCTGGTTTCTTTCTCAGTGCAAAGGAAAACTGGTATCAAACACTATATATTAGAAAATGGGAATGAATCCAATGGTATGTAAATATAAAAGAATTAGGAAAAAAACAAGGTATTTAGAAGATGAGTTATTTATTCAACTATAAATAAACTCATTCTCTGAATATTGTTTTTTTTTTTTTTTTTTTTCATATTTTATCTTCCTGGTCACAATTATCATCACCCATGAAATTTCAGTACATGATGGAGAATATTTCCTGAGGAAAAAAAAACCAACTCTAGTCAAACAGCTTTGGTTGATTGACAAAGTAAATTTGTTTATTTTTTTGGTATTTCTGAAGATAGCAAAAAAATTGAAGGGTGCCAATAATGTTGACTTTATATTGTGTGTGTCAGTCAGATCAATAGAGAATTCTTCACTGTGGCTTACACAATTCAACAAAATAAAATGATACAAAATGGAGTTCTGTGAATAGATTTGGGAACAGTTCCATTAAAAAAAAGTTACCAGTTTTGCTTTGCCCTTCTAAAGGAAGAGACCAGAAAAAGTCTCTTTTCTTATGGAGGCATGCACATATTGCCTCCTGAAGAATGCCAGAGAAAGTATTGGTCAAAATATTGTGTGAATAACAAAACAAGAAGGGTTTTAATTGTCTATAATTCTTTGAATATTAATGACCCTTCTCAAGTAGACAGTTGTCTTTTTCAATCGGTCAATTCCATTGAAGTGAATTTTTTTTCCCTACACTTTCTTTCTCTTGTGTTGATTTGAGTTTGCAACCTTTTTTTTCTCCTCCTTTTCAGGCTATGGTTGAATCCATGAAACCTGGTTCTGTAGTTGTGGATTTAGCAGCAGAAGCAGGAGGCAACATTGAGACCACACGTGCTGGTGAATTGTACAAATACAACGATGTGGTGCACATTGGCTATACAGACTTACCCAGCCGACTGCCAACACAGTCAAGCACTCTTTACTCCAACAATATTGTCAAACTTCTTTTATCATTCGGTATCCAGCCTTTTCTCCTTTTGTCATTTGCTGTGAGTGCATGTGTTAGAAAAAAAACTCTAAGGAAATGTCTTCTTACTTGGGTTGTAGATTTTCAAGCTAAAACAAATGTTTGTTTATTAGATCTTAGCTCATAAGAATTACTCAATTGTAATCTGAATCTGTTTCATCTAAACATGACAATTTTTGGAAATATAATACGATGCTAAATCCATTGGGGTTTCTGCATGTGAGTTTGAATCTCATCCTCATTATCGCGGTTGTAAAGGCATAATTTTGTATCATCACAGCAAGAAGAAAACACAAGGTGCCTTTTAGAGAAATATTTATTTACAGAGTCCAAAATAATAAAATTCTTATAGGTAAGAGATCAGTCTGTGTGTGTTTGTCAATTGCCAAACAAAATCTTTGTCATCTGATTGTTTTGCATGGATATTGTCTTGCTGTTGAGGCTGGGTATATTGCATAAGTGTGTTTATAAGATTATTTTTTATTCACTGATTTTTCAAAAAATGACTATTTTACTTAAGTTTTAGAAGTAATCAAACATTATTCACTTTTGGGGCAATGTATGTACTCTCAAAGTAATGTGAACTAAAGTTGTATCCCACCCTCACATATTAAGTATATTTAGGAAACTTGGGTTGCTCTCAACACCAAAAGGGGTTAATAAAAGTCAACGTTTTCTCAAATGTTTTTCATGACTCAATTCAAAACTGAATCTTTAAGTCTTAATAAAACAAGTCTTGCTATATTTCAAAACATTAAAGTTTACAAAATTTCTACTGCTAGCCAAGATTTTGTGATGTGATGATCACCTTGTGACCTTTTGCTTTTTGACTTATACAAAATCTTTGAAGGAACTTTTTTTTTCATCATTTTTTTAATGCCTTTAATCATGAAAATATTATTTACTCAGTTTTTATCATCTTATTTAGTGAAATCTAATTTGTAAGATTTTGGCTAAAAATAAGTTTGAATCCCTGTTTGAATTTATTTTGAATAGGTGAAAAAGATCATTACAATATTGACTTGAATGACGAAGTTGTACGTGGTTCTATAATTTTGAATCAGGTAAGTAATTTGATTTAGTAAAATGAAGTTTTTAATTTCTATTAAACAAAAAACCCCAAACTTTTAGCTCTCAAATAAATCAGGATTTGTAATTTTATGGTCATTTAAATTTAGATATAGGGTGTTTCAGAAAAATTGGTAATCTAGTAACTTGACCAATTCCTGTTGAAATGATCTTGTGTGTAGAAACAACTCAAAATTCTATGTTGATTTTTTTTTTTTTTTTTTTTTTTTTTTTCAGGTAGGGAAATGCTATTCACTGGGAAAGAAAAAGCATTTAAACATAGAATTTTATTATTTCTACACATGCTTTTAAAATTTGAGGTTATTTGAACAAGAATTTTGGTCAAGTTAATCTCTACACATTGCAGACTGCTATACTCATCTTGGTTGCTATATTGGTTTCAGCTGCTGTACTCTGCGTCCTTCTGGTGAATTTTTGTGCTTGGTAACCTTTCAGAAATTCCAAACTTAACTATTCTCATTCCATTGTCTATGCCTTGTGAGTATCTTGCATTGGCCACTTTTTTCCTTTTTAACAACCACTGTTGGAACCATGACCAGCAATTGAACTCGCAACCAAGTTTTATTGTCCTGATGTTATCTCATTAAGATATTTGACTTATCATCTTAACTCTCTGTCATGTGTCCAAGTGGACAGTTCAGACTGAATCTTTGGAACTTATAAGCCTAATATCTCAATTGTCTGCCTGGTGTGTTTTGATCTTAATTTTCATTTCTATTTCTGGGGTTATCTACTCTCTCCTTCCTACTTACTGGTTCCCAAATAGTATTATTGGTCTCTACATTGGGCCTACTCAGGTTGCTATGGCTTACCTTATATGCTGATTTCTTAAGTTTACTTACTTTCCAATGTTGTTCCCTATCTATTATTGTGACTTCATTCCGCAAAGGCTGATAACCTCCCTTTTTCCTCCATATGAGATTAGATATGCCTGATTTTGTCATCTCTCCTCTGATTAGAGCTTTTTGAAAATCATCCAGCTTTAGTTTCAAGAGGCAACATGTTTCTTTACATTTCCTGCCACATTTGCTTGGAATGGAATACACACAACCCTTGCTCCTATTCTCCTCTATGGGAGGCTTGGCTCTGAAAAGATGTCTTTGAAGTATTGAACTATTTCTGAATATTGTTCTGATGTTATATAAACTGCAGATCTTTCATATCTTTTTGGAGATGGCTCTCATATAGAGAATATAAAGGAGAAATTTTTGGAACACCCTATACCTTTATCTTTTTGTGAGATTTTCTTCTATTTACAGAGAAAAATTATGCAATATTCCTACATTTTCTCTCTCTCTTTTTTTTCTGAACCTTTTATTTGATCTTCTGAAAAGAAGGAAGTGACTTCATATACGAATTCAAAAGGTGTGAGCTTGAGTCTTGTTTAAAAGTATGTTTTTGTTCTAAATTCTTGCAGTTTAACATAATGGACAAAAAAGAATGCATCTGTTAAAAATGTGAGTATTTAAGGTGGGGGAATCAAAAGAACCTTTTTAACAACTATAAGAATCTTCAATTTTGAATAATTACTTAATCATTTATAGATTTATAATCTTGGTGGAAAATATTTGATGTCGATTTAAAAGTTTTTGTGGTGAAAAAAAAATCTACCCTAAAAATGGATTATCTTGTGCATGATCTGGCAAAGGACAAAAATGTTAGATACTTACCACTTTAAGAATAGCTTGAAATATAGTAATGTTTTTATCCTATTCAACTCTTGCAACTTATTGCAAATTTTGACTCCTCAATAAAAGCTGTCGCTTTCTTAGCAGCTGGCAGTGTATCTTTTTGGTTCATGAATGAGAGTGAGGTTGCTCTGTTTGAATTAGAAAGTTGGACTTTTATTTTTTTTTTTATTTGCCTCTTGGACTTTTGATGTTGGATTTGTGATTCTGGATTTTTTCTTCATTCCTTCCCTTTGGATTTGCAAAACAGATTTCTTTACTGATCTTATTATAGACACACTTATTAACAAATACAGATTTATAAAAAGTTGCCTTTCTTCTAGGGTAGAGGAAAAAATTACTGCTTTTAACTTTTGTATTTTGTAATGAAAAAAAAAAAGCAACCAAAAATGTTCTGTCAAAGACATTTCATTGACACACATTTGACTTTAATCCTTATTTGTTGGTATTTAAATCTATATTAATAAATGGTAGACATTTGTGTTGGTAGGGGACAGGAACTGTTAAGCACATTTGTGTTGGTAGGGGACAGGAACTGTTAAGCACATTTGTGTTGGTAGGGGACAGGAACTGTTAAGCACATTTGTGTTGGTAGGGGACAGGAACTGTTAAGCACATTTGTTAGATATGAAAAAAGTTTATTAATAGACAGAACTTGGTTGTGTGTGAAAAGTGATTTTAAAAAAAAAAAAAAAAAAAAAAAAAAATTGTTTTTCAAGAATTTTTTTGAATGAATGAAATCAATATACCTTTTCTCGGTATTTAATTCTTTATCTTGTCCTTTTTTGATTTTTTTTTTCTTAATTGAAATAAATTGGGTAGTGTCTTTTAGGCTAATATTGTCAGCATCTCTTTTCTGGTTACTTCATTCTTTGGCTTTCCTTACCTACATTGTTCATCCTGTTTTTTTTTTTTATTGTTTTCTCTTTTCACCCTACTTTCCAAAAATTCTTGCAATGCAATAATCAGTTTGCTAATATTTGCAACACTGACATTATTTTTCAGTTTCAGTAAGATTTTCTTTTTGTTTTTTTATGTTCAACTGATCACATCCTCATAGTTTTCTATATATTTACTGTTTGTACAACTCTATACTCAATTTTGTGATAAATTTGGGATATTGGTCTTAACTACCGGAATGTCAACCTTGACTCTTTTCTAATAATCTTTTTTTTCTTTTAGGGTGAACTTATGTGGCCACCACCTCCACCTCCTGAACCTTCACCACAAGCTGTTGCAGCTGCAGCAGCTGCTGCTCCTGTTGAAGTAGCACCACCAGAACCCCCAAATTATTTTAACATCACTCTAAAAGATTCTTTATTATACACAAGTGGACTTGGTGGTATTCTAGGTTAGTTTTTTTCCTGCAAAAAATATTCAGTTCATATGATTATTATCCGTTGAATTTTTTTGATACAAAATTCACTCAAGATTTTAAATTTTCATTCTCTCTTTCGTAAAGGCATGAAATATTTAACTTAAAATGAATAAATTTTTTTCAAATCCTATGAGCTTCTGACAGACATATACAGTGTATTTGGATGATACAAAATTTTTGTTATAAAATAGAAGTAATTTGCTTCTTGATAACATCGAATAAGAACCAAATTTTCAAATTATAATCAAACAGGACACTTCTCAGTCATTTTGTTTCATTTTATTGACAATGGTAACCATTTTATTTTGAAAATGACAACTGCTACTACAAACTTTTTTCAAAAGTGGAAATTGTAAAAGTTTAGCTATTACAATATTTTACAATATCTTAAGAGCTGGTTAGAATTATGAGCAGCTATACAATGATACGAATACTGTCAAGATATTTTTACTGTTAAAATGCAGAAAGACTAAAGGCAGCTTGGTGGACTGGTACAAGAAATTCAGCAGGCATTCACCAGTAGAATGATATTTGATGAGTGTTCTTGTTGATGTAAAGGTTACATAGCAAAATTTCCCTCCTCTGAAAATTAATTAAATAACATTTCCCTGGAAAAATTTGTTTATGATCTGTAAGTTTGGTTCTTAATTGATGTTATTCTGATGAAAATTTTGCAGAGTGTTCTGTAACAAAAATTTTACTGTTGGAGGTTCCAATGGTCCATATCCACATGAAATTCAATTACTCTGGCCTGCATTAAAACCTCTTTTTACAAAGTTCAAAGGTTTATCAGGTAATATATGATCACCATTTTGTGCTGAATTCAAAAATACTATTTATTGTGTTTTGTCAGGTCTAGTTTTTAAGATGTGCTTGAATACTTCACAACAAATTGTACACAATAATAAGACTTATTCAAAAGCTTGTGGACTCTACTTGTCACAGCTGATTGTGAGTGCCTTATGTTTAGTATAGCATATGATGATTTATGTATACCTAACTATTGGATATCATCCTGCTTGCTAACATCAACATACCTAGAGGGAGTGGAGCTTATCCCTCAGCTTAAAATGATTTTAATGTACTGTGTCAATGATGAACTGAGTGCTGATTTATTTTTAGTTTTTTAACTTGACATTTGTATTCATGTAAGAATATTCTTGACAGGTTCTGTTATATCTGCGGTAATGTTGTTCCTCCTGTCAAGCTAAAATCGCTGATTTTGTAAAGAAGGCATATCGCAATTAATTTGGAGTCAAAGAAGGGGATCAGAATAATCCATTTACTCTCTGTTTGCTGTAAAATATGTGGAGAACTTGAGGGATCGGCGGATTGTAAAAGAAAGAGTATGCCATTTGCCATTCCAATGATCTGGAGGGAAGGAAAAGATCATATTGCAGACTGCTATTTCTGCATGATTAATCTAAAAGGAATAAATTGCAAAACAAGCACCAAAACATGTCCAATACCCTGATGTTCCTTCTGCTATAAGACCAATCTCTTGTGGCCCAGGCCTTCATGTTCCCGAGTCAGATTGTAACATGGAATATAGATCTGATTCTGAACATAGTGATATGACTATTGTATCTGGGGATGATGCATATAAGCCAGAAGAGGACGACCAGCCAAACACAAGCAGAATTCGATGACTTGACGCGAGACCTGAACCTTTCAAAAGAATCTGCTCAGCTGCTGGGTTCACATTTGAAAGAGAAATATTTGGGCATCAGGAACAATGTTCTACTGGTATCTAGACTGTGAGAGAGAATTAAGACAGTTTTTCACGTTCCAGGATAAGTCATCATTGGTTTATTGTAACAATATTTCTGGATCGAGTTTTTCTTCTATCCCTATTGGGCATTTGGTATAAATGAAAGAAACTCTCAACAACATGGATTGTTTGCTGTTAATTACCTTGAGCACAAATGGTTGCTCTGTGGATAACCTAAGATGGCTGTACTCGTCCTAGGACTCCAAGGTGGGTACACAAAGTATCCTTATATTCTGTGTCTCTGAGACAGCCATTTTATCAGACAAGAGTGGCCATTAAGACAGTAGTTAAGACCTGGCTAGCATGATGTTAAGTTTCACCCTATTGTTGAACCAAACAAAATATTGCTTTCACCCTTACATATCAAGTTATGGACAGGAAAGGCAATGGGTTTGCTTTCCTCCGGAAGAGTTTCCTGCAGATATGCATAAGAGAACTCATGAAGGACCCAATGTTTGACAAAGCACTGAGTGAAGCTGAACTGTCCGTCTAGCAGTCACTGAAGTTAGGAATTACAAATTTCCTGGGAAACCACCGGAATGCAGAATACGAAGAGGAAATTGAAGAGCTACTGAAGAATTTCTGTTAACTTGGTGCATGAGTGTCAGTCAAACTGCACTTTCTGTGGTCACACTTGGACTATTTTCAAAAGAACTGTGGTGATTTTGAGTGAAGAGCAGGGTGAGTGCTTTCACCAAAACATTCGCATTATGGAAGAGCACTACCAAAGCCAGTGGGATGTAAACTTTCTTGCTGACTATTGCTGGTGCTTGAAACAGGATGTGATGGCTGCCAAGCACAGGAGGAAATCCCTGAAAAGACCTTTCATCCATGAATAGCTTCTTTTGTGTATTTAGTTTTCTATGGCACAATTTGAGCTTTCTGCGAATCTATCAACCTTAAAGTTAGCATTATTTTTTAATTCAAGAAGAAAATAGATTTATAATTCTATTCTATACATTTCAAGTAAGACCTTGTATCTTAAAAATTTGATCTGATTAGAAAAAATTAGTATGATTTTTCAATTCAGCATAAAAACACTCCCTTAATATTTGCTATTATATATTTGACTTTGGAAGCATCGCAGTTGCGTAGTAAATATTTACTATGAAAGTGAGATTTTTGATCCTCCCAAATTGTTTTAAGATTGAAGGTTTTGTGTTGACAAAGTTCAGGAATTTGTGAGTTTGATATTTTGACAGGAGGAGGATTATATAATTTGTAGTTTTGCAAAATGCAAAGTATTTTTCCTGAACAGATGCCTCTTAACTATATTGAAATATGTAAATTCTATACATTACTCACTGCAGAAATTTTATGATTATACATACATTTTATGTTTATACATACCTTATGTGATCAGTACAGAAACTTGTTTATCAATTTTATTAGCAAATCAAGTTAATTCATTATTGTTAAATTATCTGTGGCTAAATTCCAAGTGTAACGATTGCTTTTAAGAATTTAACAAAAAGAAATAAAGGGTTTGGGTTTGGTAAAGCTGATATTATAAGAACAATTAATCTGATATGATGAATTTACCTGTGATACATTTAACTAGAATCTTTCAACAGCACTAAAAAAAGTCAGCAATTATTTTACTTTTGTGTAAATCATTTGGTTGGGGTTGGGAATTAAATGACTGTTTAATTGTCATTTTCTCTCATCCCATTTCAAAAAGTAGAACATGAAATTGAAGCTATTTTTGTGAGTTGGAATGTTAGACAAATTAAAGTTTATTTATATTTTTTTTTAACTAAGGTTTGGGTATTGCTTCACCTAACCCAGCTTTTACAACCATGGTCACCACATTTGGTCTGGCTGGAATTGTCGGTAAGTTGGCCTTTTTATTTATTTATTTATTTTTTTTCGTGTAGAGCACACAATCCAAAAAAAAATGACTATTTTTGGAGTTATTCAACTTTTAAGTTTCAGTTTTTAAAATCAATAAAACAAGTTAAAGAAAATATTAGTCCAAATTAATGATTGACAAATCATCTAAATACAATAGTGAATCAAAGGTTCTGCAATTTTGTGATATGTATTTGTTTGCAGAACGTATATCACATGACTGCTGTGTTTGTTAGTTCACGTTTTGCATTGCTTCACTCCATGTATAATTTGAAAGCTGTACAGATGAAGATTTAACATAATCTAATTTGTGAACTTGTGCTTTACAAGTTCTATCTGGGGCATATCATCTTAGAAGCAGTGAAAACATTTTTGTGCAAAAAGTGAAGATGTAATTGTTCACAGTATAGTAAGCAGAAATTTTGCTTGAGTTAAAAATCAAATTGACGATCAGGTCAAGTAGGCCTAAAATCATGGATTCCGAGGCTGTTACCATAGAGGCAAATCCTGCAAGTAACAGGTGAGTTTTGGCGTCTCCCAGCCTAGAGTGATTCGTCACCTTCATAATCTTGGCAAAAGTATCTGGAGCTGCCGAATTGTGCCTCACATTACCAAAATATTGCAAAACTTTTGTCTCTGCCTTGTAATAAAAATAGGTTTTTCATGTTTTATTATACTTAAGATATGTTGCAAACATTTCAAATTGGTTGTTTCTTTATAATCCAAAAAAAAAAAAAGAATAAATTTTTATCAAATAAATTTTTTAAAAAGTAATTTTTTTTTTCTTTTCTCCTTCTTCTCTCCTGTCTTATTCTTTTTCTAGGTTATCATACTGTGTGGGGTGTGACTCCAGCACTTCACTCACCTTTGATGTCTGTGACAAATGCCATTTCTGGTATCACAGCTGTTGGTGGAATGTTGTTGATGGGTGGTGGTTATTTGCCTTCGAACACAGCACAAGCCCTTGCATCAACTGCTGCGTTTATTTCATGCATCAACATTGGAGGTGGATTTTTAGTCACTCAGCGTATGTTGGACATGTTCAAGCGTCCAAGTGAGTCTGTTACTTTTTCATCTCTCTTTGTCTTGTATATAAAATCTCTGTCAATTAACTCTAAGAATCATTGATCATAACAGATTTGTTTGATATGAAACAAAATTAAAAAAACGTTCTGCCTTTTATTCTTACTGCTCTAGTAATTAAGGGTTTTTATTTAATTTTTAAATGATGTTCTAAGTCAGTGATGGGCTAAACTGTGATCCCACCAAAAACTGCAATCTTTTTTTTTTTTTTATAAAAAGATCTTTTTATTGAACTGAAAAAAATGAACTTCTCCCTAATTTCTAAGGTACATTCTTTCAGGTATGGTCTTCTGTAGGGATGTTGGATTGTTTGTAGGGGGGGAACTTCCGGGTCTCAGCAGTTTACAAATTGCTTGTAAATGTTTATAGACTTTCCCATCAATATAAGCAGAAGATTAGCCAATCGGAGGTGACTAAGGCCTAAATGAACAATGGCAAAATAACAATGCAGCCTTGTTACTTAGAAGGTGAATCTTTTGTATTGCTCAACTAAAAACACGATGGCTACCCAAATTCCTGTAGGTTATGTTCATGGAGCCAGTGACAGGAATAAAATTAAACACTTTCAGAAAGATTATAGTCAGTAATTGACTTAGTAAATTAGGCATTATTAGTTCAGTAGACAGGGGCAGAAGTATACATCAACAGCATCTCAGCAGAGGGGTAAAACTCCCTTAAACAAGTGTCTGGGATATGACAATAAACCAGCCAACTAATCCTACCCCACCCCAAATAATCACTAATCATGTTTTTGTGTCAATTAAACAAATTGTATTGATACTAAAAAAAAAAATTATTCACATTTTTAATTTTTTTATTCTAATATGTATCTTTTAAAGGTGGAAAATTCCATCTTGAACCCCCACCCGGGGGAGGCGGGGACGATTGTTGGGGGGAACTTCTGCGTATCGCCTTCTACAAATCATTAGTAAATATTCATAGACTTTCTCATCAATAGAAGCAGTAGATTAGCCAATCAGTTATGACTAAGGCATATATGAACAATGGCTAAATAACAAAGTCTAGACTTAATGCAGCCTTGTTACTTTGGTGTATCTTTTGTATCGCTCAACTAAAAACAAGATGACTACCTGAATACCAATAAGGAAAAATGATTAAAATACCTTCAATCTGAAAGATATAGTTAAAATGAATAAGAAAACTTTTTAGTACCCACTTAGAAGCAGTTGCTGAATGTATACTGACCAAACTGAGAGCCAAACGTAGAGTTCTATGGGAGTCAAAAGCTGTTAGGAAAAAACAAGATAACATGAAAATGTGCTCAAATTTAAGAAAGTTCAGAAAGAACTAAAACATACCAATAAGAACAATTAGAATACATCCAAAGTTAAATCAATAAAGTCAGAAATTTTGTCAAAGATGAACAATTCTGATTAGCATGGTAAAAAGTAAATGAAATTTGCTGAAGGAAAAGCACTTTGAGATCAAAACTAAAAGTTACCATTCAAGAAGAAAGACTTCAGAAGTAGAAAGAACATTTAAGAATCTAGGTGTTAACACTCCTGAAATCATAGATAAACCTATTGAAGAAATTATCAATGGGCAATTGGACATCAAACTTGAACTCTTTATAGAGGAAAAACTTGATGCACTATTTAAAACAATTGAAAGCAGAAAAGCTGCTGGTCTTGAAATATGGAAGACAAGGAAATTTGATGACATAAATTTTCTTACACAATGAGGAATAGACAAAAGGCTGCAACCACTTTTTTTCTCAAATTTGTCGACTATTTCTCGTACCTCGGTAGCAATATTTCATCTACTGAAAGTGATGTCAACATATGCATAGGAATGACATGACAGATTATCAACCACATGGAAATCTGATATGATAACATAAGATAGGAATTCTTCCAAGCTGTAGCTAAGTCTGTATTATTGTATGGCTGCACTTCCTTCAAAATATTTGAAGAAAAAATCAAATGGGAACTATACAAGGATACTGCATGCTGTTTTGAACAAATCCTGGAAGCAGCACCCTACAAAACAGCAGTTGCACGCCCACTTACTTCCTATCTCATAAACCATCCAAGTAAGATGAGCAAGACATGCTGAGCACTGCTGGAAAAGCAAACTCATAAGTATTGTTCTCTTGTTGGCTCCTACAGCAGTGTTGGCTGATCAGCAAAAACTTACATTGATCAGCTCAGTGTGGACACTGAATGCCATCTAATGGATTTACCAAGAGCAATAATTGATAGGAATAGATGGCAAGAAAGAATCAAGGGAATCTGTGCTATCAAATTGACTTTATGATGATGAGATTTAACATAAAATTAGCTTGATTGTTTTTTTTAATTATTTTTCTCTCTTCCCCTTTTACTTAGGCCTGCCTGATGATGCGCCATGTTTCATGTAGCCTACATCTCAGTTTTTCCAGGCCTGTTCTGAATGTTAATATGAATGTCATCATCATCATTATGTCGCGCCGCCAGCGCGGATATCCCTGACCCTCTCTCGCCATTTCTCCCTATCATTCATCGCCTCCGGCAGGTCTTCAGGGTTACATCCTGTGTCCTCACATAGTTGCTGTATGTAAGTTCGTGCTGGTCGTCCTACTTTTGCACATCCATAAGTGGGGGTCCACAGGAGTACATCGCTTATGAGCTCGTCGTAAACCACCCCTTATAATACAGTGTCAGTTTACTCCATTCTGGGAGTAAAATTAATGTTTGCTGTCTAGTATACACTGCTTTTACCTATGTAATGTATGTACAGTATAAAGTCCAGTTTCAAAATGTGGTTTTATTCTATCAATGATGATATTGTGGACAAATCAGTTTCTGTGCGTGTCTTAAAAAGGGACTTAACTCACAATTCATTTTGTTTGCTACTATCACTTTGTGAAGATGTGACATATTTAATAGGTAAAGTTGGCGACCTTTGTCGAGGGTGACCTGAAGGCTCCCTTTTCAATAGCTACTACACCGAGGTGTAGGGGAGGGCGCTTCTCTACTCATTAAGCCAATAGAAAGTAAACTTGTTGAAAGAGTTTTTATCCCAGTTGATGCTCAAAGGATTCATATCAAGTCTCAAGTCTCCTCAATCCAGTTCAGCATAGCTCCAGTTAGGCAAATCCAACATTGACAATTTTTCTTTTTCTTTTGTGATATATTAAATGGCTTACATGTGCTAGGTCTTTTATAGTAATTAGATCAATTTTTTCCAGAATACAATGTTGATTGTAATTTATTTCAGACTGGATATTGTTTATGGCTTATATCAAGATCACAATCCAATAATCCCTAGTTCAAGGTCACGGCAGAACAATGTTCTCAATTTTTGAATGGGCAGAAAAAAATTACTAAATGGATTTTATTTTGTGGCTTTTATCCATTTATAGAATGATTATAGTGAGGTTTGTTATTTAGCAAGATAGTGTTCTTCATTTCCTTCATAATTGTTTTTGGTTAATACATAATTGATATTTTTGTTGACATTTTTTGACATTGAAATATGTAATAAAATATCACGAAAAAGATTTGTACAGCATAACTTGCATGTCTTTACCGTTATAGAATTTTAAGTACAGCATCATGGTTGACAGACAGGTCAATTGCCTAGTGATAGCGAGGGCTGCAATAAAAATTTTGAATGCTACAAGTATGCATCTTTTTGGTATATATTTTCTAAATGTCTTAATCTGCAGAAAATATTATTTGAAATGAATATTTCAAAACTTTCATATATCCTTTTAACAAGATTGTCTGTCTCCACACACATACACACAATATCAGGTTTGTTACCCCCCTCCCCCAAATCTTTGTATAATTTGATTATTCAACCATTTTCTTGCTTTATTTTTTTTCCAGCTGATCCTCCAGAGTTCAACTATTTGTATGCTATCCCTGCTGCTTCCTTCCTTGGAGGTTATGGATTAAGTGTCTATCATGGAGGTTATCCTGACATTCATCAGATGACCTACTTAGCTGCTGGCCTCTGCTGTGTTGGAGCCCTCACTGGACTTTCTTCCCAAACAACAGCCAGAGTTGGTAAGAGCTGACACTTATTTGCTTTTTATATCATAATTTATGATGACAGATCTAAAATTTTGTAATATACCTGTAATAATGATGAAAATATTTTTAGAAAAATCATTTGAAAATGCAAGATCAAATTATTGGATCACATGTCTAGAAGAAATGATCAATCATTTATTATTTTCTAATATCTGTATTTTAAGAAGATATATAGTTTGATATTATGTCCCTTTTAGATGTTGATGGTCTGTAGAATGATTCATCTCCATATTATATGTTAATTTCCAGGAAATGCCCTTGGTATGATTGGTGTTTCTTCTGGTGTTGCTGCAACTCTTGGACTTTTAAAACCCACTCCAGAACTCTTCACTCAAATGGCAGTCACAATGGGCTCGGGTATGTTGAAGATTTTCTCATGTTTTTTTTTTTTCTTCTCTTTTGTTCTTTTTGTGCACAAAAATGACATTCCTTTTATTGAATGAAGATTCATTTTAGAGAAATGTAAAATTCAGCCTTTTTATTTTTTTGCAGTCACTTTTGAACATTTTTTTGAGGATAAGATTTTTATTCTGCTCACTAATGTTTAATTATAGAAATCTCAAAAATAAAAACACCTGAATGAAACAAAAAAATTATTTTGAATTTAATAGATCTTTTAGTTTGATGCCGAGGAACTAATGTATCGTGATTTTTTTTTTAAGACTTAAATTTTATCCTAATATATCATAGCAATACTTGGAAGCATTTAACTGTGTACAGACAAATGAGTAATGTTGACTAGAATTATTAGTGTTAAATAGCAATACTTAAAACTCCTTGTGTGCCTAAATTGAATTATTGATTGGAATACTTGGAACCATTTGACTGTGTGCAAATGAATGAACAGTGTTGAATAAAATAATGTGTGTTAAATAGCAATACTTGTAACCACTCCACTGTGTGCAAATAAATGATCATATTGAGTTATTAGTGTTAGATAGAAATAATTGAAACCATTTAACTGTGTCGAAACAATACCAATACTAATGTATAAAATATTCACATATAAATCATATGTATATCCATTTAAGTGTGTAAACAAATGACTGATGTTAAATTGTTACTGCTTCGTAGCAATGCTTGAAGCCATTTAACTTGGTACAAACAAACTATTAATAGTTAATAGAATTATTCATATTAGATAGAAATACTTGAAACCATTTTACCGTGAAAAAAAATACACTCTGGCTTGTTTAAAAATGTTATCTACAAAATGTTTACAAATCATGTATATTTAATATATATGTAGAAATAGGATTTGGCATTAAATGACACATACAAGTTGAAAGAAATGAAAAAAAATATATCAAAGAAAAAAAAAAAATCACAAAATTTTTTCATATCAATTTTTAATTTCATTAGGTTGATTGCTAAACATATCAATTTCTTTTATAATTACATTATCTTTGATCTCAATTTCAGGAGCTGATGAAATTTCCTTATAGAAATTTATTATGTGTGTTGTATCCATTGAGACTACCACCAGCATTTTTCCTATAATGCATTAGGCTTTCAGAATGATAACTTAACACAAAATATTTTGGTAATGGAAAAAACTAAGTACATTTGACATATATTTTATATACATATTGCACATAATTACAAAACATGACAACTGTCCCAAACCATAAAAAAGGTTACCAAATCTGTTCCACAGAACAAAAAGTGCAGTGGTTTTAAAAAGTAGGGAAAAGGTTCACATAGGATAATTTGCATGCACGTGCTGCTTGAAAAAACTGACACGAAAGAGAGTTGGTCCTCTCCGACTGCTACTAAAAAGAGTTGAACTCACTTCTTGAAATGTCACGTGACCAATGGTCAAAAGCTCCGTCCATATCTCCCAAAAAGGGAGACCACTATGATTAGTTCCCAACACCTTTTTAACGCTTTCACTCCCTCTAGAATACTGGTGTCCTTGTGAAATTTCATCCATTGTATGAAATCTGCACACAATAATCACAAGATTGGATTTAAGAATCTTCCCTAACCATATTTCAGAAAATTCTTTTGGTTTTAGATTTTTTTTCTTTCTTTTAAATGTCTAATCCAAATATCAATTTTTTTTCTTTTGCAGGTGGCTTGATTGGCTCAGTTCTTGCTAAACGTCTTGAAGTCACTGATTTGCCCCAAATGGTGGCTCTTTTCCACAGTTTGGTTGGTGCCGCTGCCGTTCTTACCTGTTTCTCCAATCACCTTATTGAACAACCTCACTTTGCCACTGACCCAGCCGCTGCTGTCATTAAGACTTCTCTTTTCCTTGGCACCTACATTGGTGGCGTCACATTCACAGGTTCACTTGTGGCTTTTGGCAAACTTCAAGGTAAACTTATGGATTTTACATCTTTGTTGTCATTATTTTCTTCTCTCAAAATGTTTACTAAAACCTAATACAAATTTTTTTTTTCTTACACCCAGGTTTAGATTAGTAATTTTTGTCAGATTAACAGTCGAGTGAAAATCTTTTTTATTCTATGACTTTCTCTGTTGTTCCTAATGCAATGTTTTGGCTGATCTTATAATGGAGAACCAAGTTCACTTCACCAACATAACAATTCCTTTTGTAATTTGTTACATTCTCAATGATTTTTAAAAATTTATTTAAGAAAAATGTTAAATTAAGATTATTACCAATACTTGTATTCAAGTCTAGCATGACCTAGTTGCCTGTGGTGGGGGGGTACAGAATACACAGACTGCATCTCTGCAGGTGGGTAAGACTCCCCAATGAACAGACACTAAAAAATCTGATGCTAAGGCTCCAGTAATGCTGAGTACCCTTTCATTACCTCATCAAATCAAATTAAATTGTTTATAACTTTGGCTCACAGTAGTAGCACCTGATAGGGTCCTATCTATGGGTCAAAAAGAACTGTTTAACATTTAAACTGTGTACTTATGCTAAACTGAATTGCTACAAAATAGAACTGTTTGATCATTTAACTGTGTGGACAAATTGCTGATGTTTTAATTGAATTGTTAGTTATTCATAGCGATACTTGAAAACATTAAACTGTGTCCAAACCAATGATTAATAGTGAGTAGAATTATTCGTATTAGATAGAAATAAGTGAAACCATTTAACTGAAAAAATTTAGCTCATGCTCATTTGAAAATGTTATCTACAAAATGTTTACAAATTGTATATATTTAGTATATATGTATAAAGATGATTTGACCTTAAATGACTTACAATGGTTGATATATCATCAAACCAAGTCTAGCAGATTGCTTTGAAACAGACCATTCACAAATAATTACTTAGTGTTATTGATTTCTAATTGTTTGTCAAATGTATTAAAAGCATTCTTACGTGTAATTTTATGTAGAAATAAGTGTAAACTTTTTGTGTTCTTATTTAGTTTCTTTAGGCTAATTGATATTTTATTACATTAAAACTTAAGATATTTACCCTCAGGGTGCAAGTCTTTTCTAAATATATATGATATTGGGGAAATATAAGACAGGATTGTCTGGTCAATTTTTCTGTAACAGTGGTCAGTATCCAAAATAGAGCTATTTGTATATTAAATTTCGAAAATACATTTAAGGAGGTAATAGATAGTCAATACAGAAAAAAATGCTTTCATTGTTGCTTGATGAATGTGAAACTGACATCATCACTAATTAAGTCATATATATATATATATATATATATATATATATATATATAATTTTTGTAGGGAGGAACAATTATGTTAGCTAATTGACCCAATCCCCAACAATTTCAAAATTACAGTAAATTTTTAGGATATTTTCAATTATAATACTTTATACTTTAGTTTGTTAGTTACACTTTAGAGATATACATATTTTTTATTTCATTTATTTATTTTTTTGTAGGTTTGTTGAATTCTGCTCCTGTGTTACTCCCAGGTCGTCATGCTTTAAATTCTGGTCTTTTGGCATCTAATGTTGGTGCCATGGGTTACTATATGATGACCAACAGTCCCACTGCTTCACTTGCTATGTTGGGAACAACAGCCACCCTCTCCAGTATTATGGGATTGACTCTTACAGCAGCTATTGGCGGTCAGTATTAATTTTTCTTTTATCATTTGACTATTTGTCTAGTTCGGATTTTTAAGACTTAAGAAAGTTAACTATAAATGTTCAAGTTGTAAAGTTGTCGAGCACAGATTCAAGAAGGGAATTGTTGGTATTTAATTGACTTCTCACCAAGCTAGAATGTGGCACAAAGCCATTTTACAGTGGAGAGCCATGTGCAAATCAAGATTCATGTGCAGCTGATCCAAAAAAAAAATGCCTGGCTTTGTTGGCATTCCTCAATTGATGCCCCTTAAATGTCAAGCAATAAACCCAACCCTGCAAAGCAGGTAAAGCCTGGGAAGATAGGCCCCCTGAGATCAAGTGTTCAATAAACTACTAGCCACCCAGAGGCAAGTGAGTTGTCAGAATGTATCTGACCTACCAAGTCACAATGCTACACAAGGCCATTTTATTTTAGGGACCATGCACAAATTGAGACTCATTTGAAGCTGGTGCAAAAAATATTTGGTCTCATCGGCATTCCCTTAATGGAGCGCCTCAGACTTCAAGCAAAGCCGGGGGATGAAAGCCAGGTGGGCCTGCTCAGAAGCGAGTGAGTTGTCGGTATGTATCTGACCTCCCACCTAACCAAAATGTGGTAAAAGGTCATTTTATAGTGATGACTATGCATGAGTCTCACATAATATTTGACTCTGACGCTACTGTAATGGGGTACCTCAGATTCTGAACAATAAACCCAACTTTGCAAAGCCTGGGGAGATGGCCTCCTGAGACCAAGTTTTCAAGGACAATTATAGCCATCCAACATGAATACCAGGTGGCCTGCCTGAAAGCAAGGGAATTGTCTTTATTGTGAACAAACCACCAGCAGCTTTTATGGAAAATATGAACCTATTTCTAATTGGCTGGTAGGACACTAAGTCATCATTTTATCATGGGGATCAGTATTAACAATCATATGAAAGGTAGAACATAGTTGAATACACATATTTCTCAGTGCAAGAATATTTTGTATTAATTGCTTGAAACTTTCTAAAAATCTAGGAATCCTTGTGTTAGAAATTGTGGAATTTGGAAAGAGTTCTGAAATACTGTTTTATTACAATATTTCAATCTATCAGTTATCCAAGTCTCTTTAGATTTCAAATTCACCAGATAAAATGACTGAAGAAATGGTGAAGACAATAACAAAAGAAGGATGAGGGTAATATCCCACCCCCATCCAATAGTGATCCACATGAGTGTTAAAATTCTACCAAAATGCAAAAACTGAAGAGATATTTTTTTAAATTGTTCTATAATTTAACAATTAAATCGGAATTCAAGATATTTGTAAATGAAGCACTTCAAAGTTCTGCTTTAATCGTTTTTTATATATATATATATATATATATATATATATATATATATATATATATATATATATATATATACACACACACAAAAAATTCATTGTGCTGCTAGCCTTTTAACCTTTCACTACCAAGTTCTTCTGTTAGTTTGTTTTAAGTTTTTGGAAATGCAAAATTATGTTTTTAAGTAAGATATTTTTAGGGTTAAAATGAAAATAAAATTCAACTAAGATAAATATCACAGTGTGAGTGAAAGGGTTAAATAGTTATCATTTTTTAGGCCAACTTGATTAGTTCTTTCAATCTGCGAAGAATTTTTATTATCAAAAATGGGAATAAAATTTCAGAAATTAGAATAAATTTAAACTTGAAAAAACTTATTCGTCAAATCAAATTGAATTGTTTATAACTTGATAACTGGAAAAATGCTTTTTAAGTTGTCATGTTGAGTAATTTCCTTTCTTGACATTTCTCTGGACGAATGAAGCTAACTTGGCAATGTCTTATCTTTCTAACCTGCAATAAGTTGTATTACCAAAGAATGATCCCTAATCTGAATTATATTTATATCTTGACATTTGAAAATTTTTGTTTTTAACTAGATTTTTATATAGTTAAATTAGAATTCTTATGAAATTGTCAACTCTTCTCTTTTTTTAAGTGTTAATCTGAGGTATATTAAAGCTTTTTTTGTTTTGTTTTGTTTACATCAAATCAATATAAACTTAAAGACTTTTCTATATAATTTAGTAAGATTTATTTAGTCTATAGATCTCAGATTACTTACGATGGTTGCTGATACTAAGTGATCCCTCATTTTAGTAGTGTGCTGTTTAAATTTGAACATGCTTTCCAATGACTTGACTTAAGTCATTAATTGTTATCTTCATGTTTCATCATATTTCATTTAAATTGTTGTTGATAACAGATCATAAAAAGTAAAGATAATAATAAATGCCACAAAGGAACAAATGAGGAAAAGACTCTAAATTTGATTGCAACCATTTTTTAAAAACTTTACTTATAAAAACCTATTGAAATGTGCCTGTCAATGGAATATGATATTTTTTGTAGGAGCTGACATGCCTGTTGTGATCACTGTATTAAACAGTTATTCTGGCTGGGCCCTTTGTGCTGAAGGGTTCATGATGAACAATAACTTGATGACCATTGTTGGATCTTTGATTGGTTCTTCTGGTGCCATTCTCTCTTACATTATGTGCAAAGTGAGTTGTAATACAAAAAAACCAAGCTCCATGGATTATCTTTGTCAAATTCAATTTTGTTTTGTTCTTTTGATAATGAAAGTGTTTAAGTAACAATTAATTATTGACTAAGAAAAAGTGATAAAAAAAAAAAATGGTCTTGTTTCCTAAATTTTGGGTATTATTGATTTTAAAAATACTTCTCTCTATTTTTAATAGAGAATGTTATTGATGCAATACAATCATTTTATTTTTTGGTTTAGAGAGCAACTCTAGTCACCCAAATATACTTAATCTGTGAGGGTAAGATGCAACTTTAGCCCATGTGGCTGAAGAATTTTGGATCTTGTTTGATATATCTCCCAAAAGTGCCTCGTGTTTGATATACCCCTGCCTTAAAATTAAAAAAAAAATACTTCATTACTTCTAAAACTTTAGTAAAATAGTCATTTTTCTAAGTATCTGTGAAATAAGAAATTCTTTTATAAACACACTTGTCAGGGAGTATATCATACAGGATCCAAATTTTTTTCCCCCTTCAAAATGAAATACTTTGTCACTTGATTTATTTATAGTCAAAAGTGCATTCCAGCCAGGGCTAGACAACTGGGGCTGTAAAATGCACTGATTCCATCTCTGCAGTGGGGTAAACCCCCTTCCCTAGACATGACCCTAAACCATCTTATGTTCAGTTCTTGAGCTTTGAGGAATATGGAGTGCACCTTCATTACCATTACTCCCAGGTCCACTTTGACCCAGAGTGGTTGTACTTGTTAGGATCCCATTTATGGTGGTCGAAAAGAACTACTTAATCATTTACTTGACTTGAAACCACTTAACTGTGCGCAAACAAATGATTAATGTTAAATTGGATTAATAGTATTACGTAGCAATACTTGAAACCATTTAGCTGTATGCAAACTAATGAATAATGTTGAATAGAATTATTAATCTTTGATAGCAATACTTGAAACCTTAAACTGCATCTGATGGTGGAGACTCTAATCTTGGGAGTTTGGAGAATGTAGAGTAGCCCTTCATTTTCATTACTCTCATATTCACTCTGACCCAGAATGGTTTTACCTGTTAGGGTCTCATCAATGAGTCAAATAGAATTGTTCAATCCTTTACTAGGGATTATTATCAATATTAAATAGAATTATTTGTGTTCGGTAGCAAAATTAAAATCATTTAACTCTTTGCTAACAAATGAGCTCTGGTTCATTTGAAAATATTACCTACAAACTATTCATTTATGAATAATATATAAAAAATGGATTTGACATTAAATAACCCACAAGGGTTTATATACCATAAAACACAACCAAGCATATTCCAGCTATTAAATTTTTTATCAGATTTTCATTATCAATCTTGGAGTGGAAGAGTATGACTTGAATGAATATAAAAAATTGAAATTGGATGCAAGTCCAAGAAAATGTTTTTCTGCTGATAAAATGTTTTTATTTATCAAAAATCTGTTTTTCTAGAAGTTTAGGAAAGAGTTTTGAAGTAAACGGAAACAAAGTGTCCCCCCCAAAGCCACTTTCAAATTAATTATCCAAATTTAGTCTTATCAACTAATTCAAGATAAATTCATGTCCGATTAACTGCTCTTATAACATTTGATGAATTTATTGGACATGCATTTCAACAAATTCTAATATTTCTTTCTTCTTCCATGTTAACATTGGCATTAAAAACTTAAAAGCTTATTTTCTTTTGATTTCTTCTACAGGCCATGAACCGTTCTCTACCCAATGTTATTCTTGGTGGTTATGGCACTTCCAGTACTGGTGGTGGCAAGCCCATGACTATCACTGGAACACACACAGAAATCGATGTTGACAACACCACTGAACTTATTGCCAATGCTAAAAATATCATCATTGTACCCGGCTATGGTTTGTGTGTTGCTAAGGCGCAATATCCAATTGCAGAAATGGTATCTTTGCTTGTGAAGAAAGGCAAAAATATCAGATTTGGTATTCATCCTGTTGCAGGTTGGTGATTTTCTCCTTTCCTAATACATTTCTTCATTTTTTTATTATTATTATGTATAATATTTTCTAAGCTTGTGTGTGTGTGTGTGTGTGTGTGTGTGTGTGTCACTGTATGTGCACTCTTTTTTTTTTTTTTTTTGGCTTGCAAGCTACTTTTAAAATGACGAGGTCAAAATGATCTACTTGTATTAAAAAAAAAAATACTAAATATATTTCTTTCTATATGTTCTTAGTATACTTTATATGTACACTATGCAAGGTTTGTATACCTTTTGCGTTACTGTATGAACCCTTATGGTACAAAACAATTAAATATATAGTCATTAGTTTACACTGATCACTTTCACTAAATGGTGTCAGCCACAGTTGCATAGTCTAAACAGTAACTGCTGGTAGCTGACCTTAAGCAGGCTTCCAAATCCAGATCAGCAGTTTTGATGGAATGGTACTTAGACTTAGTAATCTTTATATAGGAAAAGGTAGATTTGCATAAAGATAAAAAAATTTTTTTCTTTGAATGGTGTGCACCACCTTTGTAATTTACTGATAAACTTATCAGGTGCTCTTGCTATGTGTCATGAAGAGAATTAAAAATCTGCACATAAACAAAAAAAAAACATCTATCTATCTTAGTGGAATCCCCCCACCCCCATTGCAACATGGATTTTAGAAGAATTACATTATTACCTGAATTTTAGATGATCAAGACAGTATATTGACAAATTGAGAAGTTATTTTTTTCTTTCTTGTGAATGAAGAAAGAAATGAAAGATCCAGAAAAAAAAAATTATCAAAACAAAAAAGGCTGTAACCATTGTTGTGTTTATGAGTAAAGAAAGTTATCACAAAGTTTGGGAAGGGATGAAGTTGACTGCCGAGAATGAAATGTTATTTTATCTTCCCAGAACAAAGGGAAAATAACAGAATACAAATATTCTCTGACGAATTTGGGAAGATATTATTCACACTTTACACACCTGTGATAAAGGTGTCTGGTTAACATGACCAAAAAGTTGTTAAAAACTAAAATAATCTAAGACATTTAACAGGTCTCACAAAATTAAAGATAAAGAATTTGAAAAAGAAAAACATACGACATGACCGGAGTAGTGGGGTGAGAGGGAGATGCTGGTGAACAGATACTACAGAACCCCCACTCTTAGGAATAAACACAGAAACTTCTGTTAGGACCAATTAGAATGTTACCCCTAGTGACAGCCATAGGAGCCAAAGAAAAAAGAGTGGTCACTGCCAAATGCTGCTTCTCTCAATCAGAATGAATTATGAAAAGTGGTCAGGTATGACATGCCCACTTCAGGAAGAGAGAAAAATTGAATAAAACCAAAAAAGTTGGCAGATTAAGAGATTCCAGCTAGTTGGAGACAACAAAAAACAGCTCCAAGTTTCCAATAAGCTGTTGGAAATTAACAACATGACTCTTGAAAAGAATTTGCAAGGTTCAAAGTGGGTGGGGGGGAAAAAGTAGACTGAACTTAAACTGTCACATAACCTGGAGTGGCTTTGAAAAAAAATTCTGCAATATTTACTGGAGATAGAACATTGAAATAGCAGCATTTGTTTGTTTTTTTTCCAGTTATTTTCTTTTATTAAAACTTTGTTCATTTCAACCCCCGTATTCTGTCATATTCTGGTTCATCATTTCAACTGCTGACGAATTGGTAGATATCAGTTGCCTGGATTAAAAAAAATGTGGGCAGGCGACTGAGATTCAATCTCCTATCTGGGAAGATTAGGCGTCAAGTGATTGACTGGGTGACATATAATTATTGATGTTCTTTTCTTAGCCTTTCACTTGACATTCATGTAAATGGTTTCTCTTGTGGAGCTCACCTATTTAATCTGAAATTTTAAAATATCTCCCTCTCACTACTTACAAAAGTAACTACTCTGACCAATAAGAAATAAAGTCTTGGCAACCCTTAAAAATTTGTCTATTGAATATCCACTTTCCTTTCTTTTATGTTACAATAGCTTGTAAGAAGACTATTCCAACTGAGACGACCTATCACTGTGTGTATTCAATCAAGTCAAAGAGCCCAGAAAAAAACTTTCCCCCTTTTTTTATTTTTTAGGTCGTATGCCTGGACAGTTAAATGTCCTGTTGGCTGAGGCAGGTGTACCTTATAATATTGTCCTTGAAATGGATGAAATTAATGATGACTTCCCACAAACTGACTTAGTCCTTGTTATTGGTGCCAATGATACAGTCAACTCTGCTGCCGAAGATGATCCCAATTCTATCATTGCTGGTATGCCTGTCCTCAGAGTCTGGAAATCTGATCAGGTAAGTGCTAGCTTAATTTGGAAAAAAAGATTTCTTTTCCAACATGTTACCAATCAAAGGAACATAGACATTTTTTTTTTCCTTTCTCTATGGTTGTTTGGTTTTATGCAAAATTCATATACTCCAGTCTTGGGATCTACGTGGGGGGGGGGTTAATCATTTTCTTTGGTTGTATTTGTAGAGTTTGTCATTTAACTCTAAACCCGAGCTTAAATTAAAACACCCCTGATCTTAAAATAAGGTAAACTGGTGCTACTGTGTGTTTGGAGGTGGGGAGGCAGAGATAAAAAGTACCACCACTGTAACAAGGTGGAAAAGTTAATTGACAATGCCTCATCTAAAGTTTCAAACATTATTTTTCTTCATTTTAATTTTAGTAACTTTTTATCAATGTTGGAAACTGCTTCCCAAAGGCAAAATTGGAATGTGAGTCTCGCTTATTGTTGTGATAATAACTACACACAGGACAAGGAAACATTTTTAAAATTGTCATTGACTTATAAACGATAAGTATTTACAGCTGAACAAAATTCCTCTGGCACAAGGACATCAGTCATAGTTGTACTCTTACTTGAACATATCTTAGAAATAATTTTACGTTTTTTTTTTTTTGTTCTTTTTTCTTCTTGCAGGTGATTGTGATGAAGAGAAGTTTAGGAGTTGGTTATGCTGCAGTTGACAATCCAATTTTCTTCAAAGAAAACACCTCTATGTTGCTGGGTGATGCCAAGAAGACGTGTGATGCACTTCTTCGTAAAATCCAAACTCATTATGAGTCTTAACGATTGTCTTGTAGATTGTTTTGAAGTGAATTCTTAGGAATGAGATTATGCCAAAATTTGTCATTTCATACAACAGAAGAAAGAGAAATTTATTCTTAAAAGAAAATACTTTCATTGGTTTCCAGACAGTCGTCCTTTTAGTTTTTATAGAGGAACTGGTAATCAGATCATTTCAGGTGAACCGTAAAAAAAATAAAAAGACGTGTATGTTGATTCCTTCTGCTTTATTTTAGGAGGAAGCTAAATAAAAACAAAATTAAAAAATCTAAATGTATTTTTTCCTCTTCCCCTCCCCTTCTCTTATAGCAGGGGTCTCAAATCTGCAACCCACAGACAGAACTATTTATTCTCATACTCTCAGATTATTGATATAATAATATTAAAAAAAACGTTTTTACCCCTTGGAAATTCTAGTCCTTGTGTGTCCAAAGGTTTGAGACCCTTGCTTGTCAACCATTTTTAAGTGGTTAAATGACATTTGCACAAATAGAAATTTTAAATAAAAGTTGGTTGTGAAATACAAGATTTAAAAATTGTTTTTCTTTTAAGTAATTAACAAGACAATTTTTCTTTTTACTATATTTTATTTGAAAATGTTCAGTGTCTCCAAGGCAACAAAAGGCAGCATCCAGTTCTACTGAATATGAAAATATTTAAATGATTAGAAAAGACTTTTTTACTATCATGGTGGGGAGGAATACAATTATAAAATGAAAAACTTGAGAGGCTTCATTTCCACAAGGCATCTTGGATTTTAATCTTGCTTGATGATACAGATCTCCAAATTTATTTTTCTTTTTAACGATGATTAAGTTCATTAAAAATCCAAAGAAGCATAAGAACAAAATTAAAACTTGTTCTTTTAGTGATAATAGTTGTTTCCATGAACAGGTTTTTTAAAAAAGAAAAAATCTACAACTTTTGGAAGACTCATGTTTAAAGAATAAAATTTAGGTCTCCTCCAACACTAGTCTGTCTTGTTTGTGCACAGGCAAGAGAAACATTTAGAATTAAAAGATGATCAAAAAGTATTCTCCATGAGGAAGGGGGTTGTCTTAAATTTTCCTTTTCTTTTTAGGAGGTGAAATGACTAATTGTGATGGATGAGAATAATTCAATAAGCTATATAAATATAATGACAAGTTCATCTTTGCTTAGTCTGGCGCACACACAGACATCGGGCAAACAAGCCTGCCCATTTGAGAAGGGAAGGGGCAGAGAAAATAGGAAAAAAGCCAAAAAGATTCCCCCCACCCTAAGTGTGTTGGGTAGGAAGTAATTTGCCTAATACTTTGTTTCCTTGAGATTTGTTGCTTACTATATATATATATATATATATATATATATATATATTCAAGAATCTGTGTGCAGAATAGAAAATATTTGAAAATTTAAGTTTCTGTATAAATAATTTTACATTGAAAACTTCCAAAATGAGAAGTACAGACTTTTTTTTTAATTCCATTTCTTTACATGAGTATTGTCATCACCTTTGTTCTTTACGGACAATCGAAAAATAGGTTGGAAATTTTTTTTTTTAAATCAATGATTTAAGCATAAGTTCTTTAAAATCCTCAAATGCAGTGCAGCTTTCTTACGCTAAAATTAACTGATGCGCTTGTTCAAAAGCAGGAATCAATGTTCATGACATGTCAGAAAATAGAAACAAAAGAACTGGACCTGAATCACCCCACCCCACCCCTTTAGAACATTTTTTTTTTCTTCTTTAATTCCAACAAGCAAGGATATTAAAACAAAACTTGCACTTCCTCTTGCAATCACATTCTGTTAAGTCAAGAACCAAGAATGATAATTTTGCTGTTGGGTTTGGGTTTATTTTAATTTGATTTATTTTTTTCATAACTTTAAAATTTCCTTTAGAGCTGAGCTTATTGAAAAAATAATATTTCATGAAAAAAAAAAGTCCAAATATTCTACAGAAATTTTTGAAACTTAAAAATCCTATGAGGTGTATATTTCTGTTGCAATAAAAATTAAGATTTTTTTTTTTTTAAGTTGTAGAACATTTTAGGAAGAAAGATAAATAAATGAATGAATGAATGGAGTGAAGAAATGGAAAAAATTGTTTCTACAGTAAAAATCAAATAATATTTAAGACAATAGCAAAGAAATTTTGGATTCAGTTTAAAATGCTGTCTTATTTAAATAAAAAGAAAAAGATATTTAATTATACAGAAATTTACAAATCATCTGACTGACCCCCCCCCCCATTGATTAATATCTGTAAACCAGGGGTGGTAGGATTCAAAATTTGAGTGTAATAGTGTTAAAAACTGAACACATGGTCAGAAGCTAGCAAAAGAGGAATTTCATTTTAGGGTTAGGGAAACAAAAACATTTAGTTTTGAATTAGAAATTCACATAAAAGGCAAAAGAAGTGTGGGTAATAAATACCAAAATACAAAATTATAAGCATTGAATTTCACCGGAATAATACCCTGCAGACGTTGTGAGGGAAGGTTACATGATGCAATTCTTCAAATTTGTTTCAACCTATCATAAACGAGGCAAAAAAGTTTTAATAACATTCTTAGGCAATTAAAATGCAGAAATTTGAAAGGAAATTTAGGGGGAAAAAAAAAAAAAATCAAAATTGCCCTCTATATTTTAATTTTTATGTGTGATGCATTTTAAGCAACAAAAGAAAAAGAATCAAAATGTCATGAAATAAAATTTCTGCATTTTATTTTCTAATGAACTATTTTCTCTTTGTAAGACATTTTACAAAATTTGCTAACAAGAAATCCTATTTTGAGGATCAGGAAGAGAACAAGTGTTGTAAAAAGAAAAAAAGAATTTTTGTATCCCTGTTATCTGCCACATTCCTTAAATAATCAGTGTAATGTAAATCTAAATGAAAAAGGCAACAGTTACAACTAAAGAATAATTTAGTTATCTCCTCCTGCCAAATACAAAATTCTTTTGTAATACATTCATAAAAAAATTCTGCCAGTTTGACAAACTACTTAAGATTTAAGGAAGAAATAAAGTGACTGACTGACCAGAAGAAAATTGGCTGGAGTCTTAACCCTTTCACTCCCAATGGGTCACTAGTGTCCCAGTCAAGTTTCATTTTAACCCTTAAAACACTACTCAAAGAATAATTTTGCATATCCAACGCTTAAAAAAAAAAAGAAAAAAAAAAAAAGAAAAGAAAGGGTTAAAAGACGCCTGCTGACCTTTCCCTCCATCCTCTTTCTCTTTCAATCAAAAAACAAGAACTTACAATGCAGAGACACTAGTCATATATAAACATTATATTTAAAACAAAAGAAAAATTCATCTTAAACCATTAAAATATTTTTTTCTTTCTTATCACACACACAACATTCATGAATAATAAAAGTGTACGCACATTGGTTATATAAATCATGATAGGCATCATATTTCAGAAAAAGATTATTTTACTCAGAATGGACGATATGAAGCAAAGCAAAAATCGTGACATCAGCCCAACTATGGAATAAAAAAAAAAATGAAAGAAGCATTTATAGATCAACATTATCCCAACCATCCAATGATGAAAGGTTCAAATAAATTTGCTAAATGAAACTTTTATGCAAAATTTGTAGGCATTTACTGTGCTTAGTTTGGCATGAGACCAAAACTATGAGACACTTAGTGAGAATGAAATTCAATAGGAATGGTCTGACATACCATCACTATGAAAGGCACTCACCACCTAACACACCTAGCTGAAATTTGTGGGAAATAATTGACGTAGAAAATAATTTTCTGGTTTTATGAATTGAGAAAGAAAAAACAGAAAGGACAGAGAGTGAAGAAAAAAAAAAAAAAAAGAAAACCGTGAAAGAGAAAGATAGAATTTGCCGTCAATTCCAAACGGCACTTTTTACAAATTTCAATTGAAAATGAAAACATTGACTTGTGCAATTAGTTGCAATTCTGAAAATAGTATTTACAAACCACATACAAATTTTAGTTGCCCTACTGATATCAATCTTAATAATTCTTGGAAAAACAAATCCAATTTTCCCTGCAAGTTATAGTATTTTATCCCTGATATACCACAAGGGTATGAAAAGTGTCTCACAATACCATTAAAATACTCAAAAAAATAATATAATAATTTTAATTAATTGCTCTTGTTTTGTACATTAGGTTTGAAGCAGCCGTCCGTCTCTCTGTCTCTCTCTCTCTCAGAAGCATACAGTTAAAAAGGAAAGGATGTTACAACTCTCACCAATAATTTTGGAATAAAAGAATTTAAAGATTTTTTTTTGCATCTGATTCTTCTCAAGTTATTAGCTTTCATGTAAATTTTTGGAGGGGAAAAGTAAAAGGCCCCCCAAAATTGAGAGGGTTCGAAATTTGAGGTTTTCTCCTCAATTCAGAAAGTCAAAATGAAATTAAAAATCACAGCCTTAAAATAAAACAAAATTAAAAGGAAAACTTTTTATTGCAGCAGTTCTGATCCCCAAAAGAATATAAGGAATTTTTTTTATGAATAAATATTTTTATAATGTTCATAAAGACAAAATATTTTGCAAGAAAAATCATCCATTCCCAAATCTTACAATTTCACAAATGTCACACTTATGATGAGACCCCATTTTGGTGGTGGTAGTGGGCGGGGGGTAGGGTAGGTAGGTAGGAAGTATGAATAACTGTAGAAAGGGAAAGTGTTGGATTTTCTTTCTTTTTTTTTCTTTCTTTTTTTCTTAAATTTTTTATTGCTGAACAAATTAAACCTTTGAACCTGAGCAGCAGTAATTTGTGCCACTAACTAGAAGTTTATAAGCTTTGGGTGGTTGGAGTTTTGGCTGGGGATTACCCACTTCTACATTGCTATTGCCAATAGAATGGGGATATTTCATATTTTACATATAATTTTATTACTTTTAAATATATTTCAAATTGTCTATAAAATGTTGTAATCTGTTATTCAACAGCCTGTAAAGCAGTTGAATAAGAGATTGCATTTCACATTTTCAGCTATTTTTAAAACTAGGAACCCACAGTGATAAACCTATGGTTATGGGTGGAAGTCTTAAGAGTTAAAAGGAATGAGGGGGGGAAAAAAAAAAAGGTAGGAAAGGAAGGATTCTACTGAAAATTTATTCACAAAAGACTTCACAGACATTTAAAAATGTTTTTTTGTGTTTTTGTTGTTAAGCAGTCGTTAGGAAATGTAATTAAATCTTCTGTCTTAACCAAATGGTCCCTTTATTTACTTAAAAAATCCTTCCCACCCTCAACAAAGAAAAAAAAAATGATTGTTATAACTTTAAAGTTTTTTGAGGAGATTGAAGGGATTATCACAATTGTTGCTTAAAGACAAATAAACCAGTTGTACGTGTATATATATATATATGGAAAGTAAATAAAGGATTGTAATCTGACAATGTGTAGAAAAATTGATAACAACGATCCAAGTGGAAGGAGAGATTTATTGAGAGGTCGACACTATAGCGTTTCGGTTCTACTGAACCATCATCAGGATCATGAGGGGTGATATTAGCAATTATAAGTCAACAATGGATGTTTAAAACATTTTATAGTGTTGACCTCTCAATAAATCTCTCCCTCCACTTGGATCGTTGTTATATATATATATATATATATATATATATATATATATATATGCACACACATTTAAAAAAAATTCAAAACCATGAAAGCATTTCAAAAGTGTATGAAAAGAGGATCTTATAGTTTTTTTGCTGGTTAAATATTCAAGTTGTGTTTGATTATTATAAGGTGATGACGAAGAACTTAAAACCTTTTTTCTAGGATTGTCATAATTGGTATCATAAACTAAGTACAAGCAAGTCAATGAATATATTTTGTGTGTGTAGATGCATGAACCTCATCTGATACACCAAGCCCTAAATCATTTTCTATCTGCTGCAGAACATTCTCAAAGTCTATAAGAATGATTTGGCTTACTTTACCAGGCTGACCTAGGATGTGTTGCCAAGGAAAGAATTTAGAGTTGTCATTCAGCTAGACTGTTTGCATTACCAGGGCTACAGAGCCCAGCCTGTCCTATTATTTTTACCCATAGTCAAGGGGGAGTGAAATGGACTGACATCTTTTTCAAGAGCATTACTGCAATAGGAATGTAAATAGCCAAAATTTGATCTTGGTTCATCAATTCCATTTTCTAAGCAAATATATGCAAATATATGCACAAGCACTTAGAAAAAAATCAAATTAGACTTTTCTCAAATCTGACAACTTTTAATGACCAACTTTCCACTATTCCACTTGTAAAATTATCTAAGATTATTTACCTTAAATTTCTTTTTGATTCTTTTTAAATTCTTTGAAAATTTGAAGCAAAAATTTAATATTAAAATATTTCTTTTTTTTTTTGTGGCTAACAAAATAGATGTGAGGGAAAGGTAAAAAATCTAATTTTGTTTGTGGTGATTAAAAAAAAAAAGTATATATCTCAATAAGTAAAGAACATGAAAAAGTTGTTTAAGGTCCAGACAATTACCCTCTGGGTTAAAACTAAAGCCAAATAAAAATAATGACAATTCTACTCAAAATTTTCAAAAGACAAAACAAATTTTAAAAAATACTTATATAAATAAAAAAAAAAAGACAAAACAATAAATTTCATTAAAGTGTAATGCAGAAAAAAATATTTTAGTAAACCAAATGACCCTCCCTAAGAAGAAGAAAAAAGAGAACAGAAATGAATATCGATGAATGTGTGAAGAGAAAATGGTTGTCCCCAAAAAGAAGACACTGAAGCAGACAAAAACACAGACATTAATTAGACTGCCGCCAAATACTTTATATATACACATATACACAAGATAAGGTTTTGTTTCAGTTCAAACACAAACACATTCAACATCCTTTCACTATACACACACATATAGTTCCCATGCACACTAATCACACTGAAAATTTTGGAAAATCTATATAATCATTAAAAATAATGAAGGTGAAGTTTTCGGGTGTTAAAAAAACAAAAATAAAACCATGAAGCTTTCCCAATAAAGGGAGATAACTTGGATAGAAAAATCTTGAAATAAGGAAAAATGAATCAAATGCTATTTTTTGTCATGGTTTACGAAGAAAAAAAAAAAGGTTTTCTATTCTTGTTATTCAATAGAAATAAAATTCCTCAAAGAAATAGTATGAATTAAATCTCATTTTTCCTTTTCAAAGTATCCATGGCTTTTTTTCCCTCTTTTTCTCAGCAAAAACAGTTAACAGAATTACAAGAGTATATTTGATAGAGACATGAAAGACTTGCCTAGATTCCCCACCAAGGTTTAAGGAAAGTACTTCTTTACCCCCCAAACCATGACAGACATCCCCCCCACTCAATAAAAAAAAAAAATGTAAAAGAAAGTAGCAAGCAGGCAGCAGAGGAAATTTTAGTAGGACATGAAATGTGGCCGTGGCATGAATTTTCCTGAGTGGGTATGGACGGAAGGCATTGGATGAATGCAGCTAAAGTGAAGATCATCTTCACATGAAGATCTCTCATCATAGACAACTTCATAATCAGGAACAGTTGGGCCATCTGTAATGAGAAAAGAACAGAAAAATAAAATCATGTCAAGGTATGATTATGAAACTTCAATTACAAAAACAACTATTTCAAAAGGATTAAAAATTTCCTTATGTAAATTGAAATTAAGATCTTTGAATTTTGCAAACATTTTGATTTTTGGAAAATTTAGTCTTTCAAACTTTTTTTGATATTTTTTTTTAAAAATTCATTATGGTTTGATTGATGGGTGGAAAATAATAGGCACTCACCGGCAACAAGAATCAAAATAATTGACCAATTGACTAATTTTAACTGCAGGTATTCCTATCTAATACAAATAATTTGCTAACATGAATTTGATCCATAGAAGAGACCTTAACAGTAACTCCAGGTCAGAGTGGATCTGAAAGTATTAGCACAAGAGCATCGAACTTCTTCCTGTTCTCCAAGATGAAATTCATTCTGACACAAAGAGATCCAGGTAGAATCAGAGGTACTCAATATGGTCAACACTTGAGGACTTTCAGTAATGTAATGGAGAGAGGGGACTGACTTTCAATAATGCTATAGGGAGAGGGGACTGACTTTCAGTAATGCTATGGGGAGAGGGGACTGACTTTCAGTAATGCTATGGGGTAAAAAAAAAAAACTCAGAATATTATATATATGTTCATAGCAAAAGAAGGGCATGTTAGAAACTAGATATTAAGGTTAGTAATTCTTTTTAATACGAGGATCATTAAATAAGTTTTCAGACTTTTTTCGTATGGGCACTTTTATTGATAGTACACATATGAAACTCAAGTCCCCATCAAAGTAATCTCCTCCAGCTGCAATGCACTTGTTTTACCATTCCAACAACTTATGGAAGGCCCTATGGAAGTCCTCTTGTGTGAGCGTGTCAATGACCTTCATCACAGCCTCTTTCATCTCCTCAATTGTCTCATAATGACAGCCTCTGAGCTTAGGGAATAACCAAAAGTCACAGGAACTAAGGTCTGGACTATAGGGAGGCTGAGAAACTGTCTTGATGCTCATCTTGGTCCAATAGTCTGTGACAAGGATGGAGTTGTGGACTGGTGCATTGTCCTGGTGGAAATGCCACTGACCCGATTTGAAGAGTGCTGGCCCCTTCCGATGGAATCTCTTCTTGAACTCCCTTAAAAACTCAACATAATAACCTTGGCCAATCAACTCTGGTGTATTGACTTCCTTACTCCTCTCACACCTCTCATCATCCCTCACAGACTCCTTGCCTTCCTTGAATCTCTCATGCCACTCAAAAACTGATGCTTGATTCATGCAAGATGGTTGAAAAGCAGTCTGAAGCATTCCATACGTTTCTCTGGCATCATTTTTTCCAAGTTTAAAACAGAATTTTATGGCATATCGTTCTTCTAAAGTGTCCACACGTCCAGATTGCATTTTTGAAATTCACCAACTGTGACAATCAGGCTTTAGTAGGGTGTATTCCAATTGCTGCTGTAGCTGTTCATTTGAACCTGAAATCATAAAAATTGGTTGGTCATTTCATAAGATGTATAGCAATAACATAGTGAATTTTCAAGAGTCTACGACAATTTTAAATGCGTGTACAAAAAAGTCTGGAAACTTATTGAATGCACCATGTATGATTGCATGTCAACTGGTTTAGGGTAATTTTATGGCTAGATTAGGGATTTGCATGCACTGTACATTAATATTTTCTGTGTAGTTGTTTCCTAAGAATTTTTTTGCACACATATAAACCCTTAGTGGGGCCAGGTAGTGATCAAAATCACCTCCAGTAAAGTTTGTCAGCATTAATCGTCGGTAATGCTATCTTGTTGACAATCACCCATCTATCTACCTCTGACCATCCGCAGCAGGGGGAAACATAGTTAAAGTTCTTGTCAGGAAGGTAACCATACACCGCCCCATCCCACATGATTATTTTTGAGTGTAAGGGTAGCGAAGATTCACACCTGAAAAGAAGAGGTTGTTAATAGCTAGCGACCGGAACCCCAAGGTATATTATTGTTGATAAATAAATTAAAAAAAAAAAAAACAGTTTCCAAACAACAAGTAATTGATAGGTTCTCAAGTTCGTAATTTTTGGTGTATAAAATATAGGTAGGTTGTGTGTGTGGGGCACGTAGGTTGGTCTAAAGACAAGAGTTAGTCAGTTCTTGGTAACTTGGTGAGGATCAGGGTCTCGCAGCGGCAACTTCGTTCTGACGGACCGTACGTCCTGCTGGCAAGGTCGGTAGTGTGCTGAGTCTCAAAAACGGCCTGCTTAAGTAATAAATGCCTAAACTCTGGGTAGGTTCTGATGGGGTAGGAGAATCTTCTTAACATCACTTTCCTATCATTAGACATTCATTTCCTTCATAATCTTAGGGCCCAGCCTCTTTTCTTCAACTACCACAAAGTCTGTCCTATCACCACCACCCGTGATGAGGATAACTTTCCTCCGACCAGCACAGTCTTTCTCATTTTTATTTCTTCTTGCCCAAAGAAAAACGTTTGACTGTCATTTTGACAAAACTGCTTTTAAAAACGTGGGTGAAAAGGCGGAGTCTGCTATATTTTTTTTGTTTGTTGCTTTTGTTTGATCTTTGTTTATAAGGCATTTCAGAGAGGTGCTGTTATTCTTACCCAATATTTTTTTGATCATATTCCACACTGTTTTGGTTTTTGAGACGGTATTTATTTTTGATGTGAAGTTTTTCCAAGTTTCTTGTTTTGCTTCTATAATTGTTCTTCATGCTCTGGCTCTGCAATTTTTAAAGAATTCAAAGTTTGGGTTTGTCTTAAATTTTCTGAGTGTGGCACAGTACGCTCTTACTGCTTTTTTGCACTCATTATTGTACCAAGGTTTATTGAATTTCAGTTGAGTGGAGGATTTTGGTATGCATTTCTCTGTGATAGTTAGGAGTGTTTTTGTGAAATAGTTGTCGTGGTCTTCTTGTTTTATTAGCTTTTGGATTTAGATTGGCATGTCAAAGTCTTTTAAAATGTTCCCATTTGGCCTTTTGTAGGCTTCCAGTGTGGTACTTTTTCTTCTGGCTTGGGTTCACGTCTTTCTAATATGATCGGATAGTGGTCACTTCCGCAGTTATCCTCATTGGTTTTCCAATTATAGTCTAAATAAATTGTAGGGTCGCTTAAGGTCAGATCTATTACTGAGTGTGTACCTGTTGCAGGATGAAGGTAGGTGGGGGATTTATTATTTAGAAGGCAGAGATTGTTTTTATTCATGAAGTTTTCTATTTTTCAGCCTCTTTCATTTGTATCTCTACTGCCCCATATTTGGTTATGGCTATTAAAATCTCCCATGAGTATGAAAGGTTTGGAGAGTTGTTGTATTAAATCTTCAAGTTCTAATTTAATTATATTGCTATTGGGGTGGGGGGGTATGTATAGTGAGCATATGCTGATTGTTTTGTGTAGAGTTACTGATACTGCTATTGCTTGTAGGTTTGTGTTGAAGTTTATTTGGCTTTGCAGCAGTGTATTGTTTACAATGATGGGTGTACCTCCCGATGCTCTTCTTGTGTGTTTGTTTATTTGATTATATATAGTGTGTTGCCTTATGTTTAATTTGTCATTTTCTTTTAAAAAAAGTTTCTTGGAGGCATATAACACTTGGGTGTAAGTTTTTAATGATAAGTGTGAATTTGTCAAGGTTGGCTTTTGTGCCTCTGATGTTCCACTGTATGATTTTATTTGTTTTGTAAGTTTGTTTTGGTTCCATTGTAATTCCTTGTAGGGGAGATGTTTTGAGAGTCATGTTTGGTTTGTGGACTGATTGTGGTTGGTGGGTATAGTGTCTTGGGTCTTCACCCTGTCTAAGGATGGGAGGTACTTTCAGTTACATTCTTGTAATTTTCAGATTGTTTCATTTTTCCAGGGGAAGATTTTATTTTGCTTTTAGTTCTGTTTTTGGTGGTAGATCGTTGACTTGATTTGCTCCTTTTTTGGTTTGATGGTTCTTTTTGGTTTGCATTTTCTATAAGGTAGGTTTTACTTAAAGGTTTACTTATGGTCTTGCTTTCCATTTGGTTTTGTTCTGTTTCGGTGAAGGATATGGTTCTATCCTGTGTATTTGGACTACTTACAGTAAATTCTTTACTCGGGTTTTTGGGGTTTGGTTAGTTTTTATTAGGGTTTTTGTGTGGAGAGATGGTTCTTATTTCTTCTCTTGGAGGTTGCTTAGAGGGATTTGTTTCAATATATTTTGATGTGTTTTCCAGTTTATAATCAGTTATAGGTTTAGGATTTGTACTGTTGGAGGAGAGTTTTAAGAGTATGGGCTTTATTTCTTGGATGAATTTTGGCTAGTCTTGAGGTCCTAGTTGAAGTAGTTTGGAGATTAGTTCTTGGTAGTTTTCTCCTTTTTTACTCTCTGATTTTGGGTTGTTTTGGGAGATTTGGGAATAGGTTTTGTTTTTTATGTAGCCTTCAACTATTTTTCAGGCTTCTGGATAGGGAATGTTTCTTTATAGTTAGAATTTCTTTTTCTTTTTTCCAGACCGGGCATGATCTGGTATATAATGGATGGTCTTCACCGCAGTTGGCACATCTGTTGTTGAGATTGTAGTCGATGGTGGTATGGTTTGGTTCTCTCTCTCCACATTTACCACATATAAAGTGTGTCCATTGCATACACTTCCATGATGGCCAAATTTTTGGCATTTAAAACATTGGAGTGGATTTGGGATATATTGTTCAATTTTTTCATTCATGTAGCCAATTTTTATTTCTTTGGGAGTTGTAGGTGAGTTGAAGTTTAATATATAAGTGTTTGTTTGTATTGTTTGGTTTTCTTTTTTGATGGTAATTCTTTTTATATCAGTTACACCTTGGTTTTTTAGTTTGGCTAATATTTCTTCCCTTGAACACTGAGAGAGTTCTTTATTTCTTATAACTCCTTTGGAGGAGTTTAGGGTTTTATGTGGGTATGTTTTAATTTTTAAGTTGTGGAATATTTTCATATTTAGTAAAAAGTTTGCGTGTTTTTTATTTTCAGTTTCAATAATTATTGTTCCATTTCTTAAATTTTTAACTGTTTTGGGACTGATATTTGTCGATATTATTTTCTGTATGAGGAATGGAGATAGTTTTGTTAACGGGGTATCTTCAAGTGACTAATTTGATGAATTTTGGGAATGGAGGTTCAGGTTGTATTTTTTCCTCATCAGAGTTGCCCGATTCTATATAAGGTTGTTTATGATATTTTTTGGTTTTTGCTTGGGTTATAATATCGATATCTATAAAGAAGTTTCATGAGTTTCATTGGCTATGCTCCCCACCTACCACAGAGCCCCACACGTGGATGTGTCTAGGGGGAAGCACATTTGCCTAGTATCATCAGGGCTACATAGCCAGTATACTCATGCTGATGGTAGACAGTTTTAATTTTGTCCCTGGGTTTTCATTTCCAAGATAATTACTTACCCACGGACAGAAAGGAGAATAGGTCTTTCCTCAGCATGACTGACCCTACAGCCATCGCCCTCTAATTCAGATTTTTTTAAAAACCTGAAAGAGGGCTGACATGACCAGCCGATTGATAGGATCGGGCCTCTCCGACCGCCCATCTAGCCCAGTAAGTGCCAAAGTGGAATGTTGCAAGTTGCATGGCCTCTTTAGTTGCCAGGTCATGGACTGCGCAGTCAACAGGATCTAGTCCTCAAGCATTACAGGTCGCCACCCACGGCCAACAGGTAACCCCATTGAGGTAGGGGTACCACTCTGCAAGGGTTCAGTCAGCATATTCTACAGCCCCAGCCAACAGAGCGATTTCTTTTGGTGTCTGACCATTACTTTGGCTACTCTTGGTGTTGATTTCTATTTTGTATTCAATTTGAGTTTACACATATATGGTTCAGTTATGTGGGAATTAATGCTATATAATGGCGTACCCTATGTTTTTGTTCTTGTATATAGTAACTGCTTTGTTTGTCATTTGTTTTTGCATTACCTTATAAATGATTTTTGTTTTGACAAAGAAAATTTTGTGCCATGTTTTTTTCATTTCTAACTTCATACAACAGACTCACCATAATTATTTTGTATTTGTTGTCCATATTTCTATTAGATATTTGCTATGTCAGTAGCCACCAATTCCATGACCTAAGAATAATGACAATGAAGAGGTACTCCACAGATCTCCAAAACTGGGGCCTCACCATCAGGTGCAGTTTAGTATCATACCCAGAACAATCTCCCTTTTTTTTTTTAAATGGAGTGAGGGGGGGTCTTACTCGTCGGCAAGGGATACAGCCAACATATTTTAAGCCCTGCAGGCTTTTTTTTTGATAGTCAAATTCTTTGAATTTTTACATAACACTTTGTAGACATTTAGAAGAGCAATATTCTAACAACTGATGGTAACCTACCTTGAAAGTAAAAAAAAAAAAAAAAAAAAAAAATGTCTGCTTCTATATTGTACAATGGAACTTTTACAATTGAGTAGTAAACCCTGTTTTGGGTGTTTTTGTCTGAAAACATTTGAAGGAAAACATACAAACCTGACAAAGCCATAATTTCTTGCCAACTGTACTGAGTCATATCAACTGATTGGAAGACCCAAGCATCTGTCTCAAGTTCTTCAACAGTCATTCGATCGGCAGGATCAGGTAACAACATCCAACATAAAAGATCAGTCAAATCTGAAGAAGACACAAAAAAATCATTGCAAATAATAAAATATTTATAACAAAATATCAATATCCAACATCATTTTTATAACATTCAACATAAAAGGTCAGTCAAATCTGAAGGAAACCAACAAAAAATAAAACATCATTGCAAATATTTCAATCACTTTCATTGATTCTGAATAAGACATTAGAAAGATAGATTAAAAGAAAACTTTCTTATTCTTCATTTAACTATTCTATAAGAAATAAATATTTTCTAGAAAATTATCATTCAGAACAATAAAATGTGATTAAATGCATCAAACTTTGTAAAGTTCACTGCAACATTTAGTTCCTCTTGCATAATGTTCTTGTTTCTAAGGTTATGTAAACAAACAAAAACAAATGAAATTTAGAAAAAAATCAATATTGATAAAAGTTTTGAAAAGTCCTTGGTTATCTGATCAAAAAAACTATGTGAAATAATTAGACAATCACAAAATGAAATGATTAAATGTTAAACTTTTCATTTAAGAAATAAAATTTAAAAAAAAGCCCTATAAACTCACATTCTGATACTTGGAAGGGGGGTTTAAAATGACATGCCAAAATATCATCAACAGTGAAAAACGGATTTTCTCCATAGACCAATGTGTAGAGAGTGACTCCCATTGACCAAACTTCTAATTCAGGTCCATCATACCTAAAGGAAAAACAAGGAAAAAAAAAAAAAAATCAAATAAGAGACATATAAGATTTTTTACAATCAACTAAAAATGTAAAGAATTCAATTTTAGCAGTTAATTTTTTGTTTTTGATCCATAGGAACTTTTTAAAATATATTTTCTTTTTTACAAATGTGAAAAATGTTTGATTTTCTTTTTAATTTACTACCTCACAAACCTGATAGCACAGACTGTACACCAATCAGGAACTTTTTTCCTTTATTGAAAAGTATAAATCAAAACGAAATAGCCACCTTCTACGAAGATCTATCCTCCCTAGTACGTAGCATTCCGAAACACAACCTGCTAGTCATTGGCGGAGATATGAATGCACAAATCGGGAAAAACAGACACAACAAATACAGCCTACACTGCGCGTCTAACAGGAATGGACAGCATTTAATAGATTTCATGATAGAAAATAGATTAACATGCCTCAATACAAACTTTCAAAAAAGGGAGGGGAAATTATGGACCTACACATACGCGAATAAGAGTAAAGCACAGATAGACTACGTCCTTATAAACAGGAAATGGAAAAACAGTGCGATGAATTGCGAGGCATACTCCTCTTTCGAGGGTGTGTCCTCCGATCATCGAATAGTTACGGCCAAAGTACGACTAAGCCTAAGAAAAAATGCCACACGTAAAGCGATGACCAAGCACTATGACTGGGCCCTACTCAACAACAGAGATATTAGAGATAAGTATACATTAGAATTAAGAAACAGATTCGAAGCACTACAAGAGAAGGCAGAAATAGGCACCCCAAATGACGAATATGAAAATTTTGTAGAAGCACACCTTGAGGCGGCAGAAAAGTGTATTCCAACAAAACCTAGAACTAAATATAGAGTCCCTTGGGAAACGCTAGCGGCTAGAGAAAAACGTGCACTTGTGAAGACTGCCTCCAAAAGCTATCGAAAGAACCCAACAAACACAAATGCACGAAAACTAGAAAAGGCACAACATCAATTAACAGGAATATACCTAAAAGAACAGGCAGAATATGTACAAAATCAGATAGATAAGATTAGAGACTCGGTGGAAGATAGGCAATCCAGGATAGCCTGGCAAACAATAAACGAAGTAAGTGGAAGGAAGAGCACAGCCAAAGCAAAATTGAAAGCTGCAAGCCAACAAGAAAGAGTAAAACTGTGGGAACAGCATTTCAAAAATCTACTAGGAAACCCACCGGAAATAACGGATGAACCGATCACCAGAATTATTAGTAAGCAATTAGACGTAAAACTAGGTCCTTTCACCAAAGAAGAACTCGACTCGGTTCTCAGAAGAATTAAAAATAGGAAAGCGGCGGGGCTAGACGAGATCCCCCCAGAAGTGTGGAAGACGAGACAATTCGACGATATACTGCTCCGGCAATGCAACGCAGTCTATAGTCAAAATAGGATAGAACGATGGACGAAGGGATGCATCCTTCCATTCCCTAAAAAAGGCGACCTCGGACTAGCCAAGAAGTACCGAGGGATAACACTTACATCCATAGCAGCCAAAATCTACAATGCCCTACTACGAAACCGCATAGAACCCAAAATAGACAACATCCTTAGGAAAAACCAAAATGGCTTCCGGAGAAATAGATCCACAACCTCACAAATACTGACCATCCGTAGAATCCTGGAAGGCGTTCGGGCAAAAAACTTACAGGCGACATTACTATTTGTCGACTTTACCAAGGCATTCGATTCCATACACAGAGGGAAGATGGAGCAAATCCTACTAGCATACGGCCTACCAAAAGAAACAGTAGCAGCGATAACGATTCTCTACAGAAACACCAAAGTGAAAGTACGTTCACCAGATGGAGACACAGAATACTTTGACATTGTAGCAGGAGTACTACAAGGGGACACGCTGGCCCCGTACCTCTTTATCATCTGTCTAGACTATGTGCTTAGGACTTTGATCGACAAAATCAGAGAAAATGGCTTCCAGCTGACTAAGAGAAGAAGCAAAAGGTACCCCGCAAAAACAATCACGGACGCCGACTACGCTGATGACTTGGCTTTACTAGCGAATACGCCTAATCAAGCAGAGACACTACTGCATAGTCTGGAACGAGCCGCAGCTGGCATTGGCCTCCATGTCAATGCAAACAAAACCGAATATATGTGTTACAACCAAACGGGCAACATTGCCACACTAGACGGAGCCCCTCTGAAACTAGTCGACAAATTCACCTACCTAGGAAGCAGCGTCTCATCAACCGAGAAAGACATCGACACACGACTGACGAAGGCATGGACAGCTATCAATAGGCTCTCGATCATATGGAAGTCGGACCTAACTGATAAAATGAAACGCAGTTTCTTCCAGGCAGCGGTTGTGTCGATACTGCTATATGGATGCACCACATGGACGCTTACGAAGCGGCTGGAGAGGAGGCTGGACGGAAATTATACAAGAATGTTGAGAGCAGTATTAAACAAGTCCTGGCGACAACGCCCCACGAGACCCCAACTATACGGACACTTGCCCCCCATCACAAAAACTATACAAGTTCGACGAACCAGACACGCAGGACACTGCTGGAGAAGCAAGGACGAGCTCATAAGCGATGTACTCCTGTGGACCCCCACACATGGATGTGCAAGAGTGGGACGACCAGCACAAACTTACATACAGCAGCTATGTGAGGACACGGGATGTAACCCTGAAGACCTGCCGGAGGCGATGAATGATAGGGAGAAATGGCGAGAGAGGGTCAGGGATATCCGCGCAGACGGCGCGACATGATGATGATGATAAATCAAAATATCCTGAAAACAATTTACTACTAACTCCAAATGACTGTAACAGAATTTTTCATTTGACAAAAACAAAAAAACAAAAAAAAAAAACCCTGATTAAATCAAATTTTATTTCTCAGAAGATTAACCCTTTCACAGGCAAATAGTTTTTTTAAATTCTTGTAGAAGGGTTTGGGTTTCTTTGTTTAATGGCATATCAACCTTTGTGGTTTATTTAATGCAGTAGAGCAATAGCCATACTATTTAACTCATAGATAGGAGGGATATTAGTCTAAAAGTAAACATAATAGATTGGTTTGGCATATCAACCATTGTAGGCTATTCAATGCCAAATCCAGTTTATACATATATATTAAATAGATATGATTTGTAAACATATTTTGTTGATAACATTTTTAAAATGAGCCTGAGCTCTTTCTTTTAAATTTTATTATAGAATTTCATTTTTAAAGAGTTAGAATTAATGTGGGATGATAATGAGCATCAATGGGTGTGAGTATATATATATATATATATATATATACATGGTACATTCAATAAGTTTCCAGACTTTTTTGTACACGCATTTAAAATTGTCGTAGACTCTTGAAAATTCACTATGTTATTGCTATACATCTTATGAGATGACCGACCAATTTTTATGATTTCAGGTTCAAATGAACAGCTACAGCAGCAATTGGAATACACCCTACTAAAGCCTGATTGTCACAGCTAGTGTATTTCAAAAATGCAATCTGGACGTGTGGACACTTTAGAAGAATGATATGCAATAAAATTCTAAATTTTAAACTTGGAAAAAATGCCAGAGAAACGTATGGAATGCTTCAGACTGCTTTTCAACCATCTTGCATGATTCAAGCATCAGTTTTTGAGTGGCATAAGAGATTCAAGGAAGGCAGAGAGTCTGTGAGGGATGATGAGAGGTGTGGGAGGAGTAAGGAAGTCAATACACCAGAGTTGATTGGCCAAAGGGTTAGGGTTACTATGTTGAGATTTTAAGGGAGTTCAAGAAGAGATTCCATCGGAAGAGGCCAGCACTCTTCAAATCGGGTCAGTGGCATTTTCACCAGGACAATGCACCAGTCCACAACTCCATCCTTGTCACAGACTATTTGACCAAGATGGGCTTCAAGACAGTTCCTCAGCCTCCCTATAGTTCAGACCTTGCTCCCTGTGTCTTTTGGTTATTCCCTAAGCTCAGAGGCGGTTGTTATGAGACAATTGAGGAGATGAAAGAGGCTGTGAAAAAGGTCATTGACACACTCACACAAGAGGACTTCCATAAGTTATTGGAACAGTAGAACAAGTGCATTGCAGCTGGAGGAGATTACTTTGAAGGGGATTAAAGTTTCATGTGTGTAATAAAGATGCCCATATGAAAAAAGTCTGGAAACTTATTTAATGATCCTTGTACATATATATATATATATATATATATATATATACACACACACACATACATACATATATATATATATATATATATATATATATATATATATATATATATATATGGATTTATATGTGGGTTTCTGTGTTGTGGGTGGCCAGTGGAATCATCTTCAACATCTTTGAAGTGGCGCCAGAGTACCTAGATATTCCTTTGTCTATTTTGGTGCGAAGGCCACACAAAGAGCTGTGCCCGTGAAAACCTGTGAGACTGGAACAGAAGATGAAGTTAGGAGTGAAACTCCGGAGTAGAACGTCAGACATTCAGAGCTCAGGATGTGGGACCAAGCAGTCCAGCCCAAGACACGAAGCAGAGAGTAGGCTATAAGATGTGGGTCCAGAGCAGTCAGAGAGTGGTATGGAGTCAAGAACGAAGACACAGAGCAGTGAAGACGATGACCAGATAAGTCAGCATCTTTGGTAGCTGTATAGGATTTTCGCTAAGTTATTGTAATAGTCACAAATATACATAGTATGCTAAAATGTGCCAACTTCACTTTCCTGCGTTTTGCAGTTCTGAATCCATGTTTGTCTCATTCTTCCTTCCACCGTCTGTTTGTTGTTTGGTTTTTATTTTTGTACAACCTGTGAAATGCTCACACAGCCGGGTGTGAAAATTAACAATGGGTCCACACACCACTGGAAGAATGGCCAAACCAACAAAACCTGGTGTGTGGGTTGTTTCACACTAATTTGTTAGCACATGAGTATAACGTTATTTCTACATAATTAAATAGTTTCAATTATTGCTAACACTAATAATTCTATTCCTTATCAACCACTGTTTCCACATAGTAAAGTAGTTACAAGTATTGTTATTTAATTGATTATACTATTCATCACTATTCATTGATTTGCACACATTCAAATGGTTTCAAGTATTGCTATGTAATTTAATTTAGGCACATATTGAAGAGTTTCAAGCATTGCTATGTAATACTAATTTTTTTTAAACATCACTAATTCTTTTGCACACAGCTAAATAGTTCCAAGTATTGTTATGTATCACTAACAATCCAATTAAAACATCAGTCATTTGTTTACACAGTTAAATGGTGAAACAGTTCTATTCCTAACAATTCTATTCAATATAAGTGATTTATTAGAGCACAATTTAAATGTCAAACAGTTCGATTTGACCTATAGATAAGACTCTATCAGGTGCTACAACCACTGAGTCAGAGTAGACCTGGAAGCAATGGTAATGAAGGGGTATTCTGCATTCCCCAAAGCTCCAGGATTGAAATCTCACCATCAGATTGTTTAGTGTCATATTAAATGTAACATATTGACCCTGGCCAAGCTGTCAAAATAGGAAATGCACCTATGTAAATAACAGGTGCATCCGGTCGAAGAATATCAGAACATAACCTTGACTGTGGACGGGTTGAATGAGTGCGATTTGTGACGCCCACAAGAAGGTGGGCATCAAACTATTATATAACTCGGTGCACAGGAAGTTCAATCAGTTGGAGATCAGACCAGTTGGAGATAAGATGTGGTAGAGAGAACCAGCACCCAGAGAGGCTGGGTCCCCAGGCCCCCGGTTGAGCAGCACAGGAGAAAAGGAATGAAACGCTGTTATGGCCATAAGAGTGGGGGGGGTCAATATGTTGCAGTTCTGTTCGGTCTCCAACTCACCCCTCTCACAGTAAAACCTTTAGTAACTCTTTCGAACCCTTTCAAATAAAGTGAGAGGCATATTTTTCTAAAGAACTGTATCGCTCTTCATTGCATCATTATGTTTCTGCGTGCACCTGCATATGAGTATGCAACATAAAGACACTTTGTTAATTGGGGGGGGTCTTACCCTTGTGCAGAGAAGCAGTTGGTGTATTCTACAGCCCCAACTGACTGGGTTGGTGAACATAATAACATGACTGGATTTCAAACTTATTTACTCTAATGACACAGTAATACTTGCAGAATGAGCAAATTATTTTCTATACATTAACAAGATTAATGAACAACCAATAGGAAAATGTCTTACATTGAGTTACTGCAGAAAAAAAAAAAAATTTTGCTCTGTCCATGTACATTTGGTGACAAAAATATTGCTCTGCCTGCAAAAGGGTTAATCTCAATAGTGAGATTTTCCAATCATAAGAAAAAAAAAAAAATATAGTGAGATTTCATAAAAGCTAAACCAAATGGAACTAACCAGTTTCCCATGAGCACCTCAGGGCTGCAATATTCAACAGTTCCACAAAATGTGGCAAACATTTTACCAGATTCCATATAAGCTGCAGAACCAAAGTCGATCAATTTAATGTGGAAGTGCTCATTCACAATGATGTTTTCATCTTTGATGTCTCTGTGTACAATTCCGCATCGATGCAAATAAGCAACAGCAGATACAAGCTGTAAAAAAGTAAGTAAAAAAAAAATAAAAAAAATCTAAATTGTTTTATAAATTGATTTATTTGTTGTTCAATAAACAGGTTTTTGATTTTAATTTTATCGAAGATGGATTTGTTATTGTTAATGTATATCTCACACAAATACATAAAGTATTGTTGTTACCTGTCGAAAAATATAACTGTGTAAACCTTCATCCATGACAGGTTTGTGTTCAATAAATTCAAACAAGTCCATCCCACTTCCATGTTTCTCCATGACCATCAAAACATAATCTTTGCTATCAAATACATTCAAAACCTGTTAGAAAGAAAAATAACTGATAAACAACATGACAATGTCTTTCACTTGAAGCAAATGGGTTGTGTGTCAAAAAATATAAGGGTCATTCAATAAATAAGATGGATTTTGATTAACGAGTTGGCAGCAGGAAGTTCTCTTTACAGTTGCACCTTTTTTGAGAAATTCAATAGTGATGGGTCCTTTTATCTCCTAGAAGACTGTCAGCATTTTTGTTGTTGTTTTGGCTTTCTTTATCATTTTTACATGGGTCATTCACTGAATAAGGAAATTTTTTTTTTCCAAAAAGCAAAACCTTTTTTTTCTTCTATGAATATCAACTCTACATTATTTTGAATTGGTTTATTGAAAAAACTAATCTTGCAAAACTATTTGTTTTGAGGTTATTCAAAATGGAAGCTATTTAAAGATAATGCTCCAGATTTGAACAGAGGTCTTTCATCAAATTTTTGTGGCTAAGAAATGCAAACTGTGACGGCAAATTTACTAGAATCCCAAAATGGGACTCTACTTTTTGCACGTGTGAAGACGGGGCAGACTGGCACTTGATCCCTTGTAGAATAAGTCCTCGTTCAGAGTTTTTCCTCGGGCATATAGGAACTGGCATATTATGTGAGGGATTAATTTATGGCTAGACTGGCCGCTGTGGGCAAGGGGTTTCCAAATTTCACACTACACACACACCCACCAAGGCCACTAGTTCTTCCTCCCCTAGAACAATGGAAGATATGGACCTCTAGGTTTAGAAGTAATAATATTAATTATAGTAGTCGACAACTCCAGTTTCCTGTATAAGAATTTTAAAGGAATTTATAGGACAATTTTAAGCGAGCATAACATAAGGCAAATAGAAGCTGAAAAAGAAACGTGAAATAACAAATTGGTAGCAGACGATACAAAGAGCGACTCGAGCACGTGGGAACATTAAAATACATCAATCTTTTACTACACATAGATACACATCTTTGTCAGCTATATTATGAATGAATAGTACATGAACACAAATGTCTTTCTTCTTCTCTTTTCTTTCGTTTTTAGTCTTTCTTCAACTTGAGAGAGAGAGGATATGTAATTGGGTATAGGGAGAAACAGTTTTAAAGTCTACTTATCTTTAGGTGACTTTCCTTTGGAGAGCATTTTTCTTTCTCCTTTTTTTTTTCTTTCCCTTATTCTCGGGTTGACGGCATTTATTTTATTTTTGGAGTCTGGTTTGAAAGTAGGGTTCCTTTTCTTTTCCCTCTTTCTTGTCCAAGATATTTGTCTTTCTTTTCCTGGAGTCTAGGCACGCACTTCACCCCATCTGGTCACCACGATGTCTGATCCCAAACTAACTTTCTTCCTCCCTACTTCTGCTGACCGGAAGGAGCTCCCACTTCCACCCCAGGGCTCCAGTCAATCATTTGGCTTCTCTCTTCTTCTCCCTGGTCAGGCGATCCGTTAGGGCTACTATATGTCACCCCGTATCCCATTCTTTATCCATCAGGTCACCAAGTACAAACATCTGTTTTTCCATTCTGACCTGGATTTGTTACTTTGGGATTGACCCACATTATCTCTCTTAACAGTCATTCTTTGACGGCTTGCTACTGTTAATTCGAGTACTGAGGAATTAGTAGTAATCTTATTTCTCCTCACTCAGGGGGACACCACGTGACAAAACCATGTAAAATTTACAGAATGTGTGATGTGTATGGAGAAGCAATGTTCTAATCCAAAAATGTTCTCAAATGAGCTAAATATGGGTTTGCCACTATGAGCCCGAGTCAAAAAGACAGGACATAGAATGGAAACACACCAACTCTTGTAAAGAAAAATTTTTGGGTGTAAAATTCAGTAAAGAAGCTAATGCTGACAATAATAATATAAGAGTTATAAAAAGTTATGATTAATATCTTATATTATTAGATGCTTGAGAATCTTAAAAAAAAAATAAAAAAAAAAATTAAATTCTGATTTTTCATACCTGAACAATATTTGGATGTGCTAGTTGTGATAGCAGACTGACTTCAAGAGGAATTCGACCCAAAGTTGGATCCTCTCGCCAATTTTCAGAAAGAACTTTTGAGCGAAGAATGTATTTGACTATCACCTAAAAAAAAAGAAAAAAAAAAAAAAGATTCATATTTAAAAAAAAAACCCAAACAAACAAATAAATTCGTACATGAATTAACAAACATTTCATAAGTTTTAATTAATAAAATCAGTTTATTTCTTTCAAATGTGAAAGTTTTGTAGTAGAATTTACTTTGCTTTGATGGTGAGATATTTTGATACAAATTACCTCTCTTTGAAAACAGTTAAAGTTCTTTTTAATTGTGACAACTTAAAAAATTTTAGACAAAAATCTATTAAATCAACAACTTTTCAACTTGCCTCCATTTTAGTTGATTGTTCTAAGGATTCCACTACGAATCCAAAAGCTCCATGCCCAATGGTACGTAAATTCTGATAGTTGCGGTCAAATGCATTGCAGGGGGGGTAAGACTCCTCAACCCCCTCAGCAGTTTTGCCACCCCCAGGACTACCAGAAGAATATACCTGGAAAAGAAAGATTACTAAAAAAGATTAAACAAAAAAATGTGTGTTGCTGAGTTTGTCCTTTTGTATCTTAGGCTTTGAGGTAAAATTGGTTTATTCCAAGAAAATCAAACTTGGAAGATATTCACATTGAATTCATCTTTTGCGCATTTATCAAGGTTTATAGACTTGTTTGATATTTTCTTCTCAATCATTTTAAAAGATTTTGTGCAAAAATTTGGCCCTTTCATTTCACAAGGGAGTGCAGAAACATTCTTGACCCAACCAAGAAGATAATGACCTGGAGCCATGAAAGATGCAGTAGTATCCAATATAGAACAGTAGTGGTACTATTTAACCCATTAAACAAAGAAACTGGTTCTATTAAAAAGTAAGTCGTTTGGTTATTTTGTTTAATGGCATATATCAGCCCTTCAAAGATGAAGTAGTTTCATGCAGATGCCCTGGTGTTTTAAACGAGCTAATATAACATCATAAAATTTTAATAATCGAGAAATGACACTGTTAAATCTATTAACCTCTTTTGCAAAAGCAAAAATTGACATCCTTGGGTTTTTAACCAGATGAATTAATTCATCAATTTTTCAATTGTTTATTATTGAGTTAACTTAGGAAACAATGCTATAGCTGAATAAAGAATGTTTTTTAATTTGCAATATCACCATATTGAATTAGGGAACTATTTCATATACTTTTAGAAATTACCATAAATATAAATGACAATGTTCCCTAATTCTAGACATGACACCTTTTTTTTTTTTTTATTATTATGATAAAGTTTTTGTTCAAAATTTCTTTTTATCTTCGGTTCTTTTTTTAAGCAAATTTACCAGAATGGAGAAGTTTTTAAAATCATTTACTATAATTTTTTCATGATCCAATCAGTAAGAGTGGCTATTTTTTATTTATCTTTAAAATTTTATTTTCTAATACTGAATACTACTATATTCTATATATTCACCTTGCAATTCAACATACTTAGCACATTGTTTCTCAAACACTTTTAAAAAATTCAATAAAAATGGCAAAAAATTAAAGTCATTACATTCTTAGTTGAAGGGAGTACTTTTCTGCACTCTCTTGTAAGTTGCTTGAATCAAAGTCTGTTAAATACTAAGCAATATTTATTCTTTTGATTTTCTGGTTAAAATTATTACTAGATTACTATCTGTGGGATTTGTAACATTCATTGTAAGCAAATGTAGGCAGGGTGTAAATCAACAAAAAATTAGATAAATTAACAAAAAAGCCAGCAGCTGGAAGAAAGACTAATTGACAAAGTCCAAAATCTCATCCAGTGGATTAAGTGTAACAAGATCTAGTGCCTTGAACCAGGGCTTTGCCAAGGTCACCAGCAGTCAACCATCTAAGGGTGACAGGGGTTGATAAGATAATTTCACTCAGATGAAGTCGGGTAGCCTGTGAACCCGAATATAAGATGATGGATTTCTAGATTTGCTCTTTTTTGATGGTTGCTTTATGAGGAGACAAATGTTTTCATAAATGAGGAATGATTTAAAGATAAAAGAAATGAAGAAGCATGTTGTGTCTGGTATCCATTTTCACCAACTTCCATGGCCTCAGGGACTAAATGAAGAGAATAAAGCAGCAAGATCCTAAGATTTAAGATGAGTTGTTTGAGTTTTGTTTAACGGCATATCAACCCCTGTGGGTCATTTAATGCCAAAAAGGTTATTTTGAATTTCAGTCATTAAAGTAGCAGTTCTATAGAGATGTTTGGTTATATCTTGCTGAAAAAGTTGCTTTCTTTTAGAAAATTAAAAATGTTTTCAGGGTTTGTATTCTTAAAGATGTCCCTCAGGTTTCTTGCTTGATAGTACTTGGTACGGATATGTTTAAGGTTGTTACAATTTAGAAGGATATGTTTGGTTGTGAGTTGTACTTTGCATGATGGGCACACTGGGGCATCCTCCCCTTTTAACAGGTGTGAATGAGTAATGTGGGTATGCCCAATACACAATCTGGCAAGTATTACTTCTTCTCTTCTAATGCTTCTGTAGCCTGTTGGCCACTCTCCGATAGCTTCTTGTATTTCATGGAGTTTGTTTTGGGTCTGATTGTCCCATGATTTCTGCCATTTGTCTGATATAAATTTCTTTATGGTTGGTTTTAGATCTGTATATGGGATTTTTGATTTGCACATATCAATTTGAAGAGCTTTTTTTGCAGCTTTGTCTGCTTTTTCATTTCCTTGGATGCCAATGTGACTTGGTATCCAGGTGAATATGATGTTATTATTTTTAGAGAGGGTGTTTAGTTTGTTTAGGAGCTTTGTGATCAAGGGGGATGATGTATCTCTGTTCTGTAGTGCTAGTAGGACTGATTTGGAGTCTGTGTATATGATAAATTTGGAAGCTTTATGATTTGCTATGATATTCATAGCTAGATCAATGGCTGTGGTTTCTGCACTGTAAATTGAAGCTTCATTAGGTAGGCGTTTTAGGGTTTCTTTTTTTTGAGAAATAGCAGCACAGCCTACTTTTTTTCCTTGTTTGGATCCGTCTGTATAGATGTGATAGTGATCTGGGAACTTATTTTGTATTTTTATGAGTTTCTCTTGATAAGTGATGGTGTGTGTTTTTATTTTGGGTAACTTAGCCAGTTCTAAGTTTATAGTTGGTTGCCTTATGGTCCATGGTGCCGTTTTGGAGAGTATGGTATGGTGTACTATTTTAGTGTTGATTTTGATTTCGTTGAGGAGGTCACTTGTTCTTAAGCTAAAAGGTCTGATTTTTTTTGGGTTATTTTGATACAGGTTTTCATATTTTGTTTTGCCGGTGTAGTCATAAGCAGGATTTTGTGGACAGGAGATGAGTTTGATGTAGTACTGGAGTGCTAATTTTTGTCTTCTTAAATAGAGAGGGGGTTCGTTTGCTTCTATGTATAGACTTTCCTTTGGGGAAGTATTAAAGGCTCCTAAAGTAAGGTGAAGTCCTTGGTGGTGTATTGTTTCCAGTCGTTGTAAGTAGGATTTTCTGGCTGCTCCGTATATGAAGCAGCCATAGTCAAGTTTTGATCTTATTAGAGATCTATATAGCTTGATAAGTGTCTTTCTATCAGCACCCCAGTCTGTGTGGGCAATGGCTCTCAATAGTTGCATGGCTTGATTGCATTTTATTCTTAGCTTTTTTATATGTGGGATAAAGGATAATTTAGAGTCAAAGATAATGCCAAGGAATTTATGTTCATCTGTTATGGGAATTTCAGTGTTATTTAATGTAAGTTTAGGGTGGTTGTGCATCTTGTGGATTTGACAGAAGTGTACACATTTTGTTTTACTATTTGAAATTGTAAATCCATTTTCTGTGGTCCATTTTTGGATTTTATTTATGCATTGTTGTACTTTCCTTTCTATGGTTGTCATGTTTTTTGAATTATAGCAGATGAGGAAGTCATCTACATATAATGACCCTTTGATTTCTGGAGGGAGGCAGGATGTTATGCTGTTTATTCTTATTATAAATAGGGATACTGATAAAATACTGCCCTGAGGAACTCCCACCTCTTGTGGCTTCGAATCAGAGTATGTGCTGCCAATCAGTGTCCTGAAAGATCGGTCTTCAAGAAAGTTTTGGATGAAGATGGGAAGTCTACCTTGTAACCCAAAGTTTTTAAGGTCTTTGAGAATTCTGTATGGCCACGTTGTGTCATAGGCAAGATGAGTTGTGTTTCACATTTTCTATTTGATGATTAGCCATGACCAACATAGCAGCTGTCACTGACTATGCTAGAGATTTTTACTGGATAAAAATGATGGAAATTATTTGGAGTTAGCATTTTATGAGACAAGGTGTTTCAAAAAAATTTAATACCCACCACCCAGAAAAAAAAACCCTCAAAAAACTTATCAAGTAGAGCTATTGGACAAAAAAAACCCTGTCAGTTGATATAAAAATTTTATTAAGACAATTGATGTATTTTATGACAAGTTAGGACAATTTATGATCACTTAATAGGGTATCCATTAGCAAAGGGTCAACCACAAATTAGGATATCAAATCCAAGAAAAGAAAATTTTAAGTTTCATTGAAATTTGTGGCAATAAGAAAGAATCGTTCAGTTTAGGTTTTATTTTTACCCCATACTGTACTTACCTGTGTATCTGTGATACTAGTGGAATCTTCATTGGAAGTGCTAGGAAAATCCATACTGAAACTATTGATGCTACTTTTGTCCAGATCCTGACTGACCCACAAGCAGAACATTAACTCTCCAGATTCTAAATGCATGGGATTCACACTGAAATTTATACCTACAAAGACAAGAACAATTAAATTTGAAATTATTTTGTCCAACTCAAAATGTTTCGGTTGGTTTACATTTACCAAATTGGTTAAAAAAAAGGAAAAAGAAAATCCTGAACCAAATTTATATAACAGAAAATATAACATTTTTGCATTTTGACAAGAGTAGAAATTAGTCATCAAGAAAAGTAAAATAACTCTTTATTTCTAAACTACCAGAATCATTTGCATATAATACACAACCCAAACTTTTGGTGATGAAATTCTGGAAAAAAAAATCTATCAGGTACGATACACATTGATATTTTGGAATTTATAGTAGTTAATGTGATATTTGTTCAACATTATATCTGGTTTGTGCGAATTACAAATAAGAGTTTATATAGTTTATATAATGATTTGAAACACAAAATTTACACAGAATTCAGGGCAAAGGCAACAAACTTTTGGCAAAAATAAGTTCACAATATAAGAAAGAAATTATAAACACATTCCAATGACTATTTCTCTGTAGTGGTATAAAATATAAGTGTCTGTTACACATTAGTTAGTTTGGACCATAGATATAATTTATTTTTAGTCATGTCTCCAATATGGTGATGCATGTGGCTGGAAAAAACAGTTGATATTTAGTTCTTGTGTATAACATACATCCATAACTTTTGGGCTGAAAAAGATCAGGAAAAACAGTACAGCTTCTACACAAATAATCATAGTCATAATGATTTCAAGTCCCTGGTATTAATAAAACTATTAATATTTAAAAAATAAAATAATGAATAGAAATTCCTAAAAAATCCAAACATTTTAGGGTTTTGACAAGATCAGTGATTGGTCATCAAGAAAAGAATGAGATGAAAGAACTTTTCAATTTTAAAGTAATATAACTTTTTGAGGCCTAAATTTTAGCCTAATATGGAGAAAGGGGAGGGTCACTTCATATATAAGAAATAAAACTTTGTGTGTGTAAACACTTGGCCAAGGTACTCCAGCAATTTCCAGCTGCAAAAGTCAACAAATAGAATTGGATGATACTCGAGTAGATATAGTAATAACGCTTTCATATTCCTGGTATTAAATAAAACTATTATAAGATCATGAAAAAGAAAAAAAAAAGACTTACTGATAAGGGAACCATCTTTATGCTGACAAACACCAGCAAAATCACCATCAATGTTTTCATCTAAAGGACTGAGATTTTCTTGAATGACTACATCTCCATCTCCTGAATCAGTTACAACATTGTTCTTGTTCTGCCATTGTAACAGGCTGTTTTGAATGGCTGCTTTGTGATAATTTTGGGCAGATTTCTTTATGCCTCCTCCTCCTCCTCCAGTCAGTATTTTGTTAAAGCTTGTCTCAATCTCTGGGGCTTGTTCACTTTCAGGAGTAACATTGATCCTTTTAGGGGAATTCCTGTACAACAAAATTGATAGAAATTTTCAAATTCATCAAAGAATTACTCGGTGAGCCAAAAGTTTTGCAACATTTCAAGCTATTTTGTATTTCAAGTATTTGTTCATAACGCCAAACTTATAGAAAAGAAAAAAGACCGACGAAGAGGTTGTTACCAAGTTGTACAAGAAATTGCATTATTCATGGCTTTAAGGGAAAATTCAATTCAAGTGTACAAACAACAAAGTTCAAATAATGAGGAAATAAAAGAAGTACAATTTATAACATTTCTTTAAAATCTGCTGTCACAAGCTAAAAATAAGTCCCAAAATATCACACAATAGATTAAATATAATCAACATGATGCAATTAAAACATATCATGGCATCACTGAAATTGTACAGGTGTAAATAAATGAAAGGTGTACTGTAATCAAAATACAAATCGGTTTAGAATACGTAGACTGTATCTGTTGCAAAGGTATAAGACTCCTCCCACCACAAAAAAATGAAGTGGCCTGGTTATGACACTTAACTGCATCTGATTGCGAGTCTCTAGTTTTGGAGATTTGGGGAGTATGGAATACCCCTTCATTGCCATTACTCCCAGGTCCACTCTGACCCAAAGTGGAAGTACCTTTTAGGGTCCCATCTATCTCAAATAGATCTGTTTAAAAATTCTTCAAATTCATTGTGCTTTGAGAAGGACAAAGTTCTTTCAACAATGTATGAATGCTTGGCTGTTGTTCAACTATTTCAAGTGAGGTCTCATCTTCCACAACAGGTCTCCTTGACTTTGGTTTGCTTTTGAGGCTGGTGTCATCTTTCTTGGACAGTCTAAACCAGTTTTGTGCCACATGTTGATTGACAATTCCTGAGCCTTCTGCATCATTAATTTATTTTACTGTTGCCCTTGCACTTGGTCCTTTTTTTCAACAGATAGTGTAAAATGGTTTCTAAATGCAATTTTTCACCACTTATTATCAAACATGTAAAATAAAGAACAAGCAACGTTTATATGTTACATATGAAAATAAAGAATAAACGATTTAGCAATGATCGAACATCAAATTGTATCAATGCTAATGATGCAAGTCGCCACAAATTAGTGAAAAATCAGAAAACACTTCTGTCCTTATTTGGTAGTTTGAAATATTGCAAATTTTTTTTTTTTTTTAAAGAGATTTTTTGATTGGGGAATTGTTGATAAAAGAGAGAAAATGGCTGTTTTGAGGAAAATTATCTACCAGCTACATATACATACAAGAGAATTGCTTCTTTGTAACTTTGGGTGATTAATAGAATACATAATGCATTTGTTGCTTCCTGTTAGGTGACACTTGCTGGTTAATTAGACACATTCTGGCCTCTGTACCCAAATTCTTGCAAAGTTGTATGAAAGACTATCAGTTGCCCATGTTCTATACAACTTGGCATCAGTGTTACTACAAGGGTCGCAAAAATAAGGTTGAAGATAACATCTACAGCCATAACATTTCTAACACTTACTTTTGAGTTCAGAGTCTTCTTCTATTAGACTGATTATCCTCAAAAGGTTGGAAAGCCTGCCATGCTCTACTATTTTATTCATATCGAGAGAGAGAGAGAGAAAGAAGAGGTGGAAATATGCCTTTTCCAAAGGGCATTAGCATGAAATGATAAGCAAACAACTTTGTCCAGAATTTGAACTTGGCTAAAAAAGTCTTTGACAATAACCATAACACGCACTAACACAATAACCATTACTCCACTTACACACATACACACAAATAAATAAATAATAGTCAAGTAACTGTTTGAATTTTTGAGACATGATACAATTATGATTCTTTTGAAATAACTTCCCCACTTAGGTTGTTTTTATCACTCGATACTTCTTTTAAGAGTGATCAGCAATTTATCTTGAGAGAAGAAGCTTGCCAACATGATTTTGGTTTTAGAGGCATTTATTCTCACTTCAAGTTCTAGTGTTTCAGAGTTGATAGTTTTGAGTGCTGCCTGGAGTCTCAAGGTCTTCAACAATTTTACCAAATTCTTTTCATTGATGGAGAAAATATCAAGGCAGACCTGTCTAGCTACTGTGAAATCAGACTTAGAAATCATGACTGGCCCGTGTATTTACAGTTTCTGTGTTAAAATAACCATGAATGGCTGGACATTAGGAAAACTGATGCTGCCAATTGTCAAGCATGGAGCATGGAAATCTGAGATGTCATCAATTCAATGTGTGGCTTAAACCACATCAAGTGAATGCTGTCACAATTGTGCATGCACAGATACACCACACACACACACTAGGATTTCCCCTGATTTTTATCACTTTAGGAATTCTTATTTGTTTTATGATTCTCATCCCTTAATTTTGTTGAAGTTAAACACCATTCTGAGAAAGAATATAGCCCATTCCCAACAAAAGTTATTCAGGCCAAAACAACCAAAATGAGGATGTTAGTTCAAAAGAATCACAGCATAAATAAAGTAATAAATTTGTTAAAACAGAAGAAAATCAACTGAATCAAAAATCAGAAATTTTCTCGATGATCTTGTCTTTTTTTTTCATAAAACACAAAAATTTTCAGAATTTGCTGATCAATATATTCACAGAGAAAGAGAAAAAAATTCAGAAAATTTGTCTCAATCAACTTAATATTTACTCTTTTTATTCTCAAGACAAAAAAAAAAAAAAGGATTAAACTAACCTTTGAATAGGGAGGACTTCCTCATTACTACTATCCAAATCGAATAAGTGATTGTCAGTTGATATTTTGCTTTGACACGCTTTTTCAATTTCCCGTTCTAAAAACTCAAAACTGTCTTCGTCAGAATCAAGATTTTCTGGGGAAGCAATCATCCTTTCCACTTTAGTCTTCTCTGAAAATTTTTTTTTTGGAGAAACCATTTTTGTGTTTGTTCTGGAAACAAGACTAACATTAGAAGTCTGGTCAATACTAAACTCCTCACTTTGAGTAAGAATAACCTTGGGCAGAGAGCAGTCATCAGAAGCAGTAAGATTTTGTTCTTTTAAGCAAAGACCCTTTGGAGGAATTACATTAGCAGCACGTTTTGTTGGGGAATGATTCTTGCTGATATTAGGTGGAAGGAACGTGGCATTTGTTTTTCTCCCATCATTATCTTCATCTTCAGTATCTGCAGAACTGTAACCTGTTAATGAAGAATCACAGTCAATGCAGATGGCTTCCATTTTAGCATCAATTAATGCCAGTTCAGGTTCAAATTTGACCATTGCTTTAGATGAAGAGAAGACTTTGTATCCTTTTCTAGGAGATGATGTAACAGGAGATGAAGGTGAACCATTGATGATTGGCTGTTCCTTTATTTGCTTTTTGTCAGATTCACCTGTATTTACAAATTCTTCAACAGATGGACACTTATTTCTTTTACTTGTCTGCAAGGTTTCAGAAGAAGAATCTTGGATCAGGTCAGACACACAGACAGAATTTGATTTTTCACATGAATTACCAGGAGGAGATTGCAAATTCTTGCATCCGTTCTCAAAAGATTCAGCCATTTGGGATACTGGTTCCACTGAGAATGATGAGGAATTATTAGCGTGTTTGACTTGAAGTTTTGCAGACTGTAGTTGGGTCTGACTTGAATAATCAGAGCCAGTCTCTGCCTGGGAATCAGAATCTTTCAGAGGCACTACAGGTGATGCTTGGAGTTCATCATCTGAACAAGAGTCTATATCGCTACACTGGGGATTGTATGGCACAGGTTCTGATCGCTCAAATGACACTCTCAGGTCTTCACGAGAATTGTTGCTGATTTCATTCAACTTCAAACGACCTGATGTTCTGTATGGAGTGGAAGAATCTTTTGGCTTCATGTCTGCAAGATGGCTTCGCCATTCCTTGGTAGCTGACCGAAAATCAGAAGTTATGTCACTAAACCTTCGTTTCTCAGCAGCTGTTACATCTGGACAGTGAAGTTTTGTTACATCTGGACAGTGAAGTTTTGCACCTGACGAAAAAAAAAAAAAAAAAATCAAATCATGTTTTTTCCTTTTTTAAATGTTTTCAGATATAACATTGTTACATTATTTTTATTTTGACAAGGATTTTCATTAATCTTATAAATAAAATGCAACTGAAAGTAAAGCGATGAAGTAAAAGGTAGACATAAAAAGTATTCGATCAGTGCTTCTCTTCTTTGAACACTAGCTGTGGACCATCTAGACCTTCATAGACTGTTCAATCAGGGTCTCTCTTCTTTGGATGCTAGCTCTTGACTATCTATACCTCCATAGACTGTTCAAGGATGATGATGGTCCAACTTCTTCCTTTGAGAGCTGCATGCTGTTTCACTTACCAGGAAGAATTTAAAAAAATTCAAATTTACTTTTTGTGCAAATCTTAGTTATTATTTCTTCTATACAAATTGTCCATGTACATCAAGGAGGGGTTCAATGGATGAAAAAATGAACACACCAATTCTCACATGTTTACTAGTCAACATCTGAAAACCAACTATCTAGATTTTCAACTATTTTTCTAAATTCTAGGACCATTTTGATCACACGTTTGTAACTATCTAATGAGAGTAGTGATCCCAGACTGACCTAGAGTTCATAAGCTTTCAATCATACCCAGTTGACCCATGGAGTTTTTCCACAAATTCAATGGTTAGACTCATTTAAATAACATACATTCATGTCCTTAATAGATCTCATCAATCTATTATGTAACAATAGTAGACATAAAGATTAATAATCTATTGGCTCAGTGGTTAGAGTGTGGGTCAATGGTCTGGGAGACTAAAGTTCAATCCCAGGTTGAGTCATATCAAAGACTAAAAAAAAATGGTACCTGATACTGCCTTGCTTAACGCTTACCATTATAAGGTATGGATCAAGTGTAAGTGGAACAATGTAGGAAAAGAAGTAGTGTCCTCCCTTACACCTCAGTGTAGTAGCTAATGAAAAGAGGGTTGCCCTTGACTATGGCTGCCAACTTTACTTTTTTTGACATATGAAGTAACTTATTCCATCAGAAGAAACTTTGTAACTCTTTTCTCTTAATGGCCCAGACATCTACTGTGAATGGATAAATAAAAAAAGTAAAAAGGCTAAAGATAATACCAGTTATGCTTTTCCACATTTGGAGTGGAGACAATGTTTATGAGATTATACAATAATTCAAATATTGTAGTGAGGTGCAAACCTTCATGAGTGAGTTCGAGTCATTTGGTGTCCCATTCATATGGTTTTGTGCAACATCTAAGCAAAAAGCTTAGTAAATTACTATTGTATAGTGAGGTGGCCCAGAGTGTGAGTGTAGCAAGCCCATCACAAAGTGATCAAGCAGCTTGTAGAGTCTAGTGCAAAGCTGTGCTACCCACGTCGAATTCAATAATAATAATTCATTTATTTATCATTGCCTGTTAAGATAGTCTACAAATATTTCTCTGAAAATTTGAAATACAATCCATGAACTGAAGTTAATTCTAATGGTAATTATTATAAAATTTCTGTTTTCATTTACTGCATGCAATTTTGCTTATTTATGAATTTCTTAAAAACAGAAAAAAAAAAAAAAAAAAAAATTCCCCGTCTCTAAATCCTACCTAATTTTACCTAATCGTCTTTCTAATGTGCAGATAAATAGATATTTAGGTAAAATAATTCCCATTTAACAACTTTTAAGTATTGAAGGTTTTGTCACTTTTTTATGTACGAGAGAGAGAGAGAGAGGGGCAGGCGGACTAATACTACACTTTGCCCCAAAGGTCACTTATAGAAATGGGTAAACCACAAATATTAGCCTAAGAGGGTTATATATATGAGAGAGAGAGAAAGCCTACCCATTGTTGCTCAGGTAGAGCAAATAACATCCCATGACAGTAATACTGTTGCAAGTGATACTCTTACAGTATACTTTCTAAGTTTTTCTAAAAAATTATCACCATCAAGTCACACTACTAGCACAGATTTCCCCGACTCTCTCTTGCCATTCATCCCTATCATATATCACTCCTGAAAGGTCTTTCAGACTACATCCTGAGTTTGTACAGAGCTGTTGTAGGTAAGTTCTTGTTGGTTGGCCAACACTGGCATGTCCATGTGAAGGGGTCCACAGGAGAATGTCACTTATGAGTTCGTTTTTGTTTCTCTAGTAGTGTCCTGCATGTCTTGTTCATCTTATTTGGATTGTTTTAGCAGTTGGAGAGGTGGCCATACAACTCTTTTGTGGGATGTTGCATCCAAGATTTGTTCAATATAGCTCATAGCATTCTTGGCTTTCATATTACTATAGAGCATTACTCCCAGAAGAAAGAAAGACAAGGAAATTCAATGACTTCCTGCTCTAATTGTGCAATACTATATATAACCTGAACATCTCCAGAGAGATGGACAAAAGACTGCATCCTCCTCTTCCCCAAGAAAGATGACCTTAGAACTATCGAGGTATAACTCTTACTCCCATAGCGGCTAAGGTTTATAATACTCTGCTTCTCAATCGCATTCAACTAGAAATTAAGAAAATTCTTAGAAAGAATCAAAATGGTTTCTAGAGAAATCAATCCACAACATCACAGGTTCTAATAATCCGTCGAATCAAAAAGGAATCCGCACAAAAAACCTTGAGGTAGATTTTTCCAAGGCATTTGATTTCATACACTGAAGAATGGAACAAATACTTCTAGCGCATTGTCTCTCTAAAGGAACTGTCACGCCCATAATAATGCTCTATAGTAACAGTAAAGCCAAAATTTTCTAAAATAAAAAGGATTAAAAAAAAAAAAAAAAAAAAAAAAAAAAAAAAATTACATTTATTATAGAATTAATCCTGAAAATGCAATCGACAATTGATGCAATTATTAAGAACACACAAACAATTATTATCAATAAACACATATGATTATTAAGAAAATATAATAAAAATAATTTCTAGACCTGAGTTTTAAAAAAAAACTTAAAGATTCATCTAATTCCCCATTTCTTTTTTATATTGTAGATAAAATATGAAAGATGTATTGAAAATTTTCATTATTTCAGTCACTTCAATTTTTACAAATTAATATTTATCTTTTAATAAACAAAAAATTTTTATTTAATTCTTTCTATTCTCTTTCATCTGATTTGTCATCTTTTTAGCAATGAAACATTAATGTGTTACTTTTTGTTATTGTTTGGATTTTGAAAAAGTAAAGACAAGAGAGACAATTGTGGTGGTGTGAAAATTTTCCAAGTTGAGATGCCCAAAAAGTACCCATAACTTGACTCCCATTAGTCAAATCAATTTGAAACCAGTTTCACTTTCAGCAACGGGCCAGTGGAGGAGTACATTATCATGGAAAAGTTTATGCTGAAATGATTTATTTTTCCAATAATTTAGTTACAAACAGATGCAAAGATTTAACATTATAATTGATATGAATGAGTATGTGTGAAAACAGAAAAAAAAAATGAATGAGAAAAAAGAATTTACCTTTCTTTTTGATTTTAGCAGGTGAAAAAATTTCTCCAATTGATGACCGGTTCATGCTTGAATTGACAGGACTAATTGGGGCCAGTTTGTCCCGTGTATTTATGGAAGTTATAATGGAATAAAATTCAGGGATAAGCAGGCTGACATTCTACTTGCAGGCAAAAACAAAGAAAGAAAGAAAAAAAAGAGACAAGGTGAGAAATAAGTAATTTATATCAAAATAATTACAACAAATAGTTGAAATCTCAAAAAACAAAACTTTTTTCATACAAAAACTCAAAACAGAATTTGCTGTAAATCAAGTTATACAGTTATATATTAACAGATGGATAGACCCCTTTACCACCAAGAAAAAAAATATTTAAGGAATTATTTGAACTTGTATTGTCATTTTTGTTGAACACCTTGTAAAACACTCCTGAGGAAGGCTAGAGAACTCAATAGTAATTAAGTAGTTATCAAAACAACAGAAATAAGATACTAGATTAAATAATTCATTGAATAATTGCTTTAGATGAAAGGAAAACTCTTATTAATTGATATTAATGACCTGTCAACTTGTCTAGAGTTACTGTATGCCTAGAGGTTAAGGAATGGTATTCATAGTACATTCATTCTTACATTTTTGAGTAGTTAAGCTTTTTTTCTACATGGTCCTATCAAATATGAATCATTTTTAAACAGATCTATTTGATCTAGAGATGGGACCCTAACAGATCTACTTGAACCAGAGATGGGACCCTAACAGGTACTGCCACTCCAGGTCAAAGTGAACCTAAGAGTAATGGCAATGAAGAGGGCAAGAACTGGAGTCTCGCCAGCAGATGCAGTTTAGTGTCATACCCAGGACACAAAACTTTTGTAGCAAACATGACAAGTTGTGAACTTTGACAACATAGTGTGACAATATATCGGACACGGCCGGTCCCCACTATCTCAACTTCTTATATCAGCTCATGGCCATTCGATAGTCTAGTGGTTTCTCTCATCTCTGGCCGGGGCCATTTCACATGTTTTACAAATATACAACAGATATAATATATATAACCGAGGGTGGAAGAAAGAACAAACAAGCACTGACTTGGGTTAACCCTAAGCATAAGAAAGAAGTTTTGGCACTTTTCTGGCATTCTGTGCATCTGTAGCTATTGCAAGCATGTACCCAAACAAAATTCCCACGCAGCTACGAGGAACGCTGAATCATCCTCTTGCGCTGGCTGACCTGGGTTCTGGGTCCACAAGTCCCAACTTCTTGCTTCAGCAGCCACCTCTCTCTAACCATCGCCTTTCCTTGACTGTTGCTAACTCCCATCTGTTCTGCTCTGGGACCTTGCCTTTCCCCGTCTTCCAGTCTAGTAGGAAATCTTGCATGTAAGCCCTTTGTGTGGGTTTCGCACCAAAACAGACAAAGGAATCTTCTGATTGGCGCTCACCCACATCCACAGAATGAATGCCCAACATTGTTCCACAATAGAAACAAATTAATAAATTGTAGGCAAATGATTCTGACTAGCATCCTCATCTTTATTGCTTTGATCATTTTTGAGTTTTATTTACTTATCTTAGATGTATGTCACATCTGGTAATTTAATATTTTTTAAGAATGAATGTGAAAAAAACAAAACAAACTTCATTTTTCTTCTTGTTCTTCAACTTTTTCCTCCTGTTTGTGAATGTAAAAGTCTGGAATAATTTGTTATTACTTTTTTTTATGAGATATTCAGACTCCCATGCTTATCCAAGCAGTTTTTTGATTGTTTCAGCTAATATGTTCTTTAGCCTTCCTCAAGTGCAGATTTTTTCCCCACCCCCAGATAGATGATTCAAAGTAAAAATTTTCAGACTATTGTATTATTGATATCTCCAAGAATTGTTCTTTTTTGTTTTTTTTTAAATTTGGAGATGTGCTAAGAGTAATAATCATTATGAGAAATGGATGTGGCAACTTGAGTTCAAATGAACTTAAAATATCTACAAATTGTTTAATAAAGAATGTAAACCTAAGGAAAAGGGGGTAGAATTTACTTGCATCTAAATTTTATGTTATAATGGCAACACTGTACTTGGAGACAACAGTATTTCGTAGTTGAAATAATTTTACCATGAGCTAACCTCAATCAAGCATTCATTTGTTCAAAATGATTACTATTGGAATTCAAGTAGCCATCTTGTTTTTAGTTGAGTGATACAAGATATTCCTAAGTAACAAGACTGAATTAGGCCTAGACTTTGTAATTTTGCCATTGTTCATATATACCTCCATTGATTGGCTAATCTACTGCCCCTACTGATGGGAAAGACTATAAATATCTGCTAGCAAATTGTAGACCCCCCCCTATATATATATATATATATATATATATATATATATATATATATTATATTGCCCACCCAACAATCCAACCCCCTTGGGGGTTCAAGATGGAATTTTCCACCTTTAAAAGAAATACATATTAAAATAAAAAATCTGAATTCCCCCCCACCTTTTTTTACTTTGAATTATTAGTATCAATACAATTTTATTCAATTGACACAAAATAATGATTAGTGATTAATTTTTTTTTTTTTGTAAGGATTAGTTGGCTGGTATATTGTCATATCCCAGACACTTGTTTGAGGGAGTTTTACCCCTCTGCTGAGATGCAACGATGTATTCTTCTGGCCTAATCAACTGGGCTAATAGTGCTTAACTTATTAAGTTAAGGATCAATTACCGACTATAATCTTTCTGAAAGTGTTTAATTTTATTCCAGTCATTGGCTTCATGAACATGTCAGCCACATTTTTCTGTTTCAATGTATTCTAAAAGAATTGACCCTTTATCTATTTCATCACATATAAACTGAAATTTTATATCAATATGTTTCAATCTTTGATGAACGACTGTTTTTTTTTCCAAAACAATAATGGACTGATTATCACAATGAATAGTTGTTGGGTTCTTAAACAATTCAAGTTCTGTCATAGTTCTCAATAGTGCTCAAAGATACAGGGCTTCTTGACTTGCTAACAAAATAGAGATAAATTCTGCATCTAAATTATCCAAATCCAAGTCAAAAAACCCTTTCCATTTTAAGGGTTTCTGTGATTTCTTAGATATTAGTGACTGATTGATTGTGCCTTTTAAATAACATAAGACATGTTTTACCTTCGTTAAATGGAAAGAATTTGGTTTGGCTAGGTCTTGAGACAACCTAGTAACTGTATGACAAATATCTGGTCTTGTTGCAACCGTTATATATATATATATATATATATATATATTAGACAGCCAATAATTTCACGATAAGGTTTGCTTTTTATCAAATCAACTTTGTCACTTGTTTTCGTTATATCCATTTCACATGGAGTTGAGAATGGTTTGCAATCTGCCATACCAAACTTTGATAATATCTCTTTGATATATCTAGATTGATTCATTTTAATAGTATTATTTTCACATTCAAATAGTATTCCTAAAAACCAGGATAATTTCCCAAGATCAGTCATTTTGAATCTTGAGTTTAGTCTTGTCTTAATTTGCATAAGGTTTGCCTCAGTTTTTGAAGATATTAATATATCGTCAACCCACAATAAAATGATGCATATTTGATCACGGACACTTTGAATGTATATGCAGGGGTTGACAGGGGATTGAACAAAATTTTGAGTAGTTAAATAAGTATGGAATGTTTTATTCCAAGTTCAACTGCTTTGTTTTAAGTTTCCAAACATAATTTCCCTTCTTATGTTTAAAGCCTTCTGGCGGCTCAACATATATTTCATAGTCTAAGGGGGCATTTAAATATGCACTCTTAATATCCATATGATGAATTAACAAGTCATACTGGATAGCTATTTGCAGTAGTAATCTTATGGAAGCCATATTTGTTGTCAGGGTGAAAGTTTCTCTGTAATCCTTACCATATACTAGCGAGTAGCCTTTGGCTACAAAACAAGCTTTTTACTCATGACTTCCATCGCTTTTACATTTTATAGTAAAAAATCACCAACTACCGATATTTTTCAGGGCTTTCTGCTATTCAAAAGTATCATTTTCTACTAAGGAATCAAATTTTCTCGTCATTGTTAAAATCCATTCATTTGAATCTGGAAAATTTACAGCTTCAGAGTAATTAGCAGGAATCATCTGCAGAGTCCAACAGTAACCAACACCACCAAATTCAAAGTTTTCTACAACAAAAAGATCTGGTCTTTTTCTCTGTTGGATGGGATAACGGGTTATTTTCTCCTCCCCTTCAGTGTTTGGGTTGTCTTTCAGTTCTACTTCTTATGTGATTAGGTATTCTAGAATTTTGCTATCCTTATCTGGTTTTGAAAGTGAGCTATAATCATCAGAGTCGGTGAAGTTTACACATCTAACTCTTTTAATAGCCATTGTTTCCGGAAAGTAAATCAAGTAAGCTGGACTTTGTTTATCATAGCCGAAAAAATGCCTTCTTCACAACGAAGATCCAATTTCGTTTTATTTTGTACATATCAAAAACAAGTTGTGCCAAAAATATTCATCTTATTTAAATTTGGTTTTGAATCAGTAAAACTTCATATGCTGTTTTTCTTGTGTTTTTATAATAACATCGATTTCTAATATACACTGAAGCAATTAATGTGTAAACCCACAAGTTTTTAAGCAATTTTGACTCAAGAGACACCTTGCCATAGAAAATAAAGTTCGTCATGACAATTCATCATTTTGATGTGGAGAATAAGGAGCAGACTGCTCATGTTTGATTCTATTAACCACAAGTAATCACTAAAAAGGTTCAGAAGTGAACTCTGTTCTGTTGTCTGTTCGTAAACATTTTAGATGGCTGTAAGGGGTGATGTCTGCAAGATATTTCGTTGTAGCAAGCAAAGTATCGGACTTGTGTTTTAAGAAATATAACTTTGAAAGGCCAAAATAGTCATCAATAAAAGTAAGTACATATTCATTACCATCTTTTGCTGAGGATTGAATGGGGCTTGCTAAATCACTGTGTACAAGTGCAAGGATTTTTGTTGCTTTGCACTCCAAAGTTTTATTTCTGTCATTAGTCATCTTCTCTTGAATACATATATCACAGTTAAGAGCATAATTTAGAGTCAGTTTTATCTTCATTCCTTTTACTAAGTTGGGTAACTTTTTAATATTAGATTTGTTACAGTGGTCTAAGATTTTATGCCAATGTTAGTCGTAAGTGGGATTTCTAGCAGGAATGTTATTTTTCAGATAATATAAACATCCTCTCTGTGTTATGTTGAAAACTGCTCCATTAATGTAAATCCATTGGCAGTTGTCATGCTCAAAACTTGTGTGCACACCATTTCTTGTTGCCAGTTGTACTGAAAATATATTTTGTTTAAAAGTTGGTATATATAAAGCATTTTTTTAGGATACATCTACACATATCCTTTGCCATTGCATAGATAAATGCAGATGTCACTTCTTTTCAGCATTATGTTATTTGCTTGACTCCCGTCAGCCAATTCAACAAAATGGTTCGCTGGTTCAAAATTTTGGTCAAAATTAATAAATTTTGACATCAGTTATTACCTGATTGGTAGCCCCACAATCAACTAATAAATTAGTCATCTGAAACAATATCATATCCTAAAGCAAAGAAATAGGTTTGGCCTTTAGAATAGGTTCTTATATCATGACAAAAATCACTTTGCTTTCTATTTTTACATTCAAATGCTTTGTGCCCCTCTCCTCCCACAAACATAACAAATAATATTTGTCTTCCCTGGGGGGGGGGATTTTTTATAGTCCTCTCTACTATGCTGAGGTTTTTGGTAATCATTATAATTTGTTGATTTATAATCATAGTGAGAATGCGTACTTACTCTGGATTTATTTCTTGGGTTAATCTTTTTAAATGTGGTCTTCATTTTAATATATTGTTAGATTCATCTGGGGGTAACATATACACTCTGTTTCTTCATAACTTCTTAAATATAGTTTAAATTCAGAAAAAGCCAATGTTTTCTTCTGGGTTATAACTGTTGTAAAAGATTTAAAACTCTGAGGTAACCCCTTGAGAACCATCACAATCAGAAGTCTGTCACTTATAACTTCCCCAGCTTCCTTCAGAGCGTTAGAAATATTCTTGGTTTTTATATAATTCCAATCTTCTCAAAGCTCTGTATAGATGGAAATAACTGTTGATTTTTCTTTTGACAAATAATGTTCCCTTAAAATTGTTAAGGTTTTTCTTCCATTGTCTCGTGCATCTCTTATCACTAATGGCAGACTTTTATTATCCAAATACTGGATAAGCTCAACAAATGCAGCTGCATTCTTTTCTATGAAGTCAATATCATCACTCTGGTCCTTTGGTGACAGTATAATTTGATGTAAATGTTGAATTCTAAGATATCCAAAACAACTTATACTTAGATTCATTGCCATCAAAAAGAAATTTTGCTGCTCTGGGCCCATAACCTATTGGAATTCGAGTAGCCATTTTGTTTTTAGTTGAGTGATACAAGATACTCCTCCTAAATACCAAGGCTGCATTAAGTCTAAACTTAGTAATTTTGCCATGTTGATATATACCTTAGTCTCCATTGATTGGCTAATCTACTGCTCCTACTGATGGGGGAAGTCTATAAATATTTGCTAGCAATTTGTATACACCTGGTATATATATAGTGGTGGGGACCAATATATATATATATATATATATATATATAGGTCCCCATCAAACAATCTAACAATTGTATGAGAGAAATTTAATGTAAAATTTCCTCAATCTATACTTCCCAAAAAGTCAACAATATTGTCACATTTGGTTGATAAATGTTTTGTGAGTGTACAGGATTAAAAAGACACAAACTGCTGATTTTTGGTTTCATTCATTTAATGGCATATCAACTCCTTATAGGTTATTTAATGCTGAAATTTTATTCATTCGTAAATGTTGGATTTTAATTGTTTAATGTTATGGTGTAGTGTACAATGGCTTTAGCTCCTCCAGGTAAATTAGAGTGAAGTTATCTAACCAATTTCCCACCAAGTCAGAATTTGACAAAAGGATGTTTTATAGTGGGTGACCACATGTAAATAAAGAATCAATAAAGCTAGTGTCTCACTGGCTAATGTACTTTTTACTGCTCTCTTTATTTTGTGAGATTGCCATGATATTGGATTCATCTTCTGGTTATCTCCTTTAGTGATTATAAAATGTCCTCTTTGGCTGTCACTGTCATGCAAATTTCCAAATGATGCATTTATAAAAACACATTTCTAGCTTCTTGTCCTAATTTTGATATTTCAAAGAAGCATGGTCAGATTTTACTTTTGAGATAATTTTATTCAATCTCTTCAAATCTTCAACTGTACTCGTGTTGATTCTATCTGCCAGACCTGTTGCATCAAATGCAATATCGGGATGTGATTGGAAATCTATAAGAGCTGACCAAGCTTAACTCTTAACACAGCCTTCTTATCTTCAGATAAGTGTGCTGTTTTCTGCTTTTTGTCTAATTTCTCTTTTGTTATGTTAATGTAATCCTTCTGTGTTAATATGATAAACATCTCTTCTTGACTCAGATTCTAAGTTCATCTCTCTTTGCTTCTGAAAAATCAAGATTTGTTGATATGTATAATTCTTCTGTTCATATTTCCAGTAGTTTGATTCTCAAATTCTTTACAGTTCGTAAATCAAGAGAAAATCTTGGTCCTTAGGTTTTATATACTTAATATTGTACCAGTGTTATATATTGACCCTTGACCAAGCCGTCAATCAAGAGATGCACCAGTGTAAATAAGCGGAAGAACAGCAGAAGCAGGTGGGCATTAGAAAATAATATAACCAGGTGCCCGGGCAGTTCGAGTCAATTGGAGACAGGATGCCGAAGTGAGAACTAGCTCCAGACAGAGGGCTTTGGGCCCTTAGTGGCCCCCGGTTGAGCAACTCAAGCCAAGATGCAAAAGAAGTGATGCTATGGTCGAGAGAAGAACTTAGGTCAATATAGCAGTCCGTCCTTGTCTCCACTCATTTCTCACACACAACAAACATCACCTTTTCAAAAATAAAGTGTGAGAGATTTATATTTATATAAAGAAGTGTATTCATTCGTTATTAAAGTCGTCATTATCAGTTGATTATGTTCCCGTGTATATTTGTATACGCATAGTATACTATACAACACCAGTTCTTTGTTTTGGTATTTGCTTTTCTGGTCCATCCAAGAATTTTAGTAATGCATTCTTTTCCATTTTCTGCAAGTCGGAACCAAATTATTTGATTTTTCTGAACTTTTATAACATTGGGATTCACTTTTTGATGTTGATCTATCCTTTTTTAAGTTGGCAGTAGCTCCAAATTCTTCATCTTTTTCTACACTATCTTGATGTTCATCTCTAGGAAATTTGTCATTGTTCTCGGTATCATTTCTTGTTGCATCCATATTTTCCTTGTCTTTATATTCACTGTCATCACTTTCTATATTATTATGCATAGCTTTTGATTCTAAAACTCTCAAGAGTTTACTTTCATGCATACAAACCTAAGTGCTTCCATATTTTACTATCACAACTACATTGTCTTTTCCTATAATCCCACCAGGTCATTTCCATTCCCCATCCCTTAAAAAAGATTACCTTTTCAGCTTGTTTAATTTCTTTTCCTTTTAGTTTTATTTGTTTTCTCAGTGTTCTTTGGATCATTTCTGATGATTCTGCCTCCAAATATACTTTTTGCGTTTATTGTAAACCTGTGAGATGCCTTTTCATTACTTCAATAGTTTTATCTTCCAAAGCAGAGGGTTTGTTGATAATATTAAAAGATAAGTTTGGATTCCTGCCATACATTATCTATTTACCAGTTTTTTGCATTCACAGCTCAATTTATAACTGTGGTGGATGTGACCAGTCAGAACCTGAATCTAGTAACAGAGATAGTCATGACTTACATTATTGCTGCTATAAAACAGCCCGTCTTTGTCTAGTGTGTAGAACTTTGATGTAAGAAGAAACATGTGCTGGAACTAGAATATTTATACATATCGACCATGTGTGATCGGTGTGCTTTGCCAACAATAAAAGAAGGGCATAATGAAGGTCAACAGAGGGCACTTTAGCCTTCAAGGGATAGAGATTACTACTGAAGATGGTGTTGCCGGTGAAGAGTCCTGCACGTAACTAAGTTCCATCAACAGGCTATCGTTCTCTCTCTCTCTCTTTTTGGTGTTGTTTTGGGTTTTTTTCCACCTTCAATAACAGTTTTCCATATAAAAACATTTTCTTCTTTAACCTTCTTAATGATTTCCCTCAGGATTGCATTATGGCATTTAACAATACCATTTTTCAATGAGGAATAGGCTGCAGTTGTTTTGAATGATAGATTCAACTTTCTTGAAAAGTTCCATTGTTAAACTCAAGACCATTATCTGATTTCAGGTGAACCATAGATAGCAACCAAATTCTGCATAAACTTAACAATGACACCCGCCTCTTTACTATGGGTTATAACAGCCATGCTTAATCTACTAAACAAGTCAATCATATGTGAATATCAAAAGCCAAGACCAAGTTCATGAAAATCAAGAACAATTACTTGATTCAAATCCTTTTCTAGATTAAAACCAAGTATTGGTTCCATTTCAGGATGTGTATTTTTGTGAAAAATAGAATATTTGTAAATGTCCCTTTGAAGATCTTCAATTTCCTGATCAACTTTGTCTGCATGACCAAATTGTTTATGTAATTTTAAAAGTATATTTCTTTATCACTTCTATCAACTACATGAATAACATTTTCATCATTTGTACTTGTCCTTATTATTTCTCATGATGTTTTCACAATAGTGTCCAACTGATGGGATTTGTTCCTGGCTTAGTTTAAGATTCCTTACTTAACAGTCGTGGAATTTTACACTTGAGAATTCCTCTTTTTATATTACATAAACAATTGCCAATTTTAGCTCGAAAAGTAACAGTTGATATGAGTTTATTATCTTTTTATCTCCAAATTTAAATGGCAAATGACTTTTCTCATTTTTGACAGATTTTAAATCTTCAAAAGATAGTGAATCAAGCATGGAATGCAACCATTCATTACTACAAACTGTCTTGGTACATGCAGTATCTACAATTGCTGTATTTTGAGCTTCCATTATTAAAATACCTAAATTTGATATTTTGTCTCACAGTTTAGCTTCTATCATCGAAGTCATATGAACAGTCTCTTCAGAATGTTTCTTTATATTTGGATTTTCAGTCATATTAACATCATTGTAAATAAGTGGACAATCCTTTTCCCAGTGATACAACTCTGTTAAATTCAGGATTCATTTGTTCAGGGCCTCTTTCAATTGTCCTTCTACTACGTCCTTTATATCTTGCTCTTCCATACATAGTTTCTCTAAACAGTTCCTTACCTTTGCAATAAGTTTTTGTTATCATTGCTGTTTCTTTTATCTTCACTTTATAATTTAACTGCAATTCTGTTTTGGCAATTGTAAATATCCTATCAGTACACTTTTCATGGTTTCATACTTCATTTGGAGGCATGCTGTTAAAGTCAACTGCTTTTGTCGTTCACTAAGATTTGCATTGTATTTTAGGGCTAATAATGCATCAGTATCAATTTTTAAATTGGTACATTTCTTATTTAACTGTTCAAACTCTACTAGGTAGTCTAACATTGACATTGCCTCAGTCTTTTTAAAATTTTGTGGATGCCTCATACACTTGGTATGTTTTTGTCCTTTTCAAATAATTTATGCAACTTTGTTAGAACATTTTCAACACCATCTTCAGCAGAGTTTTATACATAGTTATAGCAATTTATCATGCTTTTTTTCTTCCTTTCTTTCTTGTTTAGTCCATATCAGTTAGCATTTGACATAATTCAAATTCCCATTGTGAAAGTCTTTATTACAGAATACTAAATAATTATAGTCATTAGAGTTCCCTGTAGTTTTGGTTTGGTTTGGTTTGGTTTATTTGTTTAATGGCATATCAACCTTTGTAGGTTATTTAATGCCAAGCCATTCTCCTAGAAGAACAGTGATGGTACTATTTAACCCATAGCTGGGAGGATAAGGGGGTTCATACCTTTCCCAAGGGTATTTATCTGAAAGTGAACATAATAGCATGATTGGAGTTTGAACTTGCTTACTATGATCCTGCAGTCTATCACTTTAACCATTACACCATGAGGACTCCCCCCCTGTAGTTTTATTTGGCAAATAAATGTAAATATACTATAAGCCAAGTAATATAGCCAACTTTTTTCAAAATATTGAAATCAAACATTGAAAATCATTTGCATAAATTATCTGTAACTCTATGGAGGGCATTTCATTTTGCAAAGATTCTACAGATAAAGAGAAATAATCATGCTTATCTTAATAAAATGGCCTGTTGTAGAGTAATCTAGGTGCTTGTATGCAAAGACTTTACATTTGATAGTAATTAGATGCTCAAATCATTCTAATGAATATTGTATACTAAATGTATACTAGAATTAAAAAACAAATTTTACTTTGGCCAAGTAACAGTGGAGAATTCAAGTTGCTACTGATTCCCCTTTCTCTCAGAACTTGTGAATTGGGGAGGGGGGGGGGCGGTTGTCTTACCTTTCCAACAAGCTCCAAACTGGAATAACCAAAAAGCATCAATGCAAAATGATGATTCACACTATGGATTGTCCCATCAGGGAAAAATGTGATCAGGCCAGTAATGGTGGAAAATACACAGATAACTGCTTCATACACACCATCTGATTTGTTAGCAATGTTAGGTTTACGACAACAACCTGGACAAAAAAATAAAAATAAATAAATAAGAATAAATAAAGCATTCAAGAAAATTATTTCAAGGAAACAAAAATTCTACTGAATGCATATAAAAATGATCTGATATTTGTATGTATTACAATAACACAGCACATCATAATGAAATTTTTGTTAGTGCAATATTATCAAAATACTTTAAAAATAAAGCACTTTCCATTACAAGTTGTAACTGAATAGTACAGGGCCTGTTTTTGCAGTCACCTTGCTAATGTTCTAATTTCACTAAGTTTCAATATCTGACCAAGGAAGATAACTGTGGATTTTTTTCTATATCTAATTTCAGTAGTTATGTTTGGTATAAGTATTAGACAAAACTTGTCTCGTAAAAGTTTTCAAAGTTTACTAATAGGTTGAAAGGTTTGGATGGTTGGTTTTACAGCATATCAACCTATGTGAGCTAATTTAGTGCTGAAGTCGGTCTTTTTTTAAGCAAAAATAAAGTTTCAAGTAACTATTCTTATTCAACAATAATCATTTGTATATAATTAGAACTTCAATAACCATTCTTTGTACAAATAAATCACAAACAGTTATATAGTTTCAAGTAACTTCTTATTTGATAATTTGGAAACAATTATACATCTTTAATTAAATATTCCTATATAATAATAATTTACAAGCCTTTATATGGATTTGGGTAATTATTCTTATACAAGTAATATGTACACACTTATATGGTTTCAATAATTTCTATTGATTATTAATAATTTGTAAGTAATTAAATGTAGTTCAAAAGTATTTTAAACAGGTAAACAATCTATACTTAGTTACAATATCAATGCTTTAAGAGCCAATGCATTAATAAAGTTTAAAATCATCTCAAACATACCTATTTGACCTATAAATAGAACTAGGTACTACTACTCCTTAAAGGCTCAAAGTGCAAAAACAAGCAATTTTTTTTATTGCCACAAATTTTAATGAAACTTCAGTAGCTTAGATACTCAGAGAAAGTGATTATTTTGACCTTTTTCAAACTCAGACAAGTTCTTACTAGCAAAAGACTAATCCTAAATTAAGATGACAAATCAAAGAAAAGAAAATCAAGACTTAACTACAACTAAGGGAACTTTGATATCAATAACCGAGGAAAATAATCAATCCCTGTGTGTCTAAACCACAAAAGTTTCATTAAAATAATAAAAAAAAGTTTTTTTTTTCACTGTTTTTTCATTTAATACTGTATTAACTATAAGATATCATGTACCTCAGCTAGTTTACCCATAAAATTAACAATGCTAAAGGATTAATACATGAAAATTTCCTAAGAAAATCCCAGAAATGTGTGCATAATGAGCAATATTCATTAAATTGAACCTGAATCATTTTCACCAGAAAGAAATACTAGAGAAAAGGCTTCAACAGAGAACAATTAGAAATGAGACATTGGCTTGAGTTGGAATCAATTATTAACAGAGAAGACACCCGTTAACAGCTATTTAATTAAGTCAGTTTGGCTGAATATAGACTGGGCAGAAGGTGGAATGTCAGCTTCTAAATTGGGGGAATGGAGAAGAAATGTTAATAGGTTTTGTCAAATATTTGAGTCATCAGACTCTTGAATTATTAAAGAAAAAATTTGGTGTGCTCAATATTCATTTTTATTTTTGTGAATATTGAGTACACAATCTTTTTTTGAATTACAAGTTCTCATTTCTAGGTCAAAATATTTACAATAGATTGCATGTCGACCCATCTAGAGTTATTTTAAATTTAGAGGTTAGGGAATTGCATTCACTGTAAATTCATATTAACATTTTTGTGTAGTTGTTTCTTAAGAGCTTTTTTTTGTACATAGTCCAATTGAATACGAATGATTTTTAAACAGGTCTATTTAACTTATAGATAGGACTACCACTCCAGGCCTAGCTGGATCTGGGAGCAATGGCAATGAAAGGATACTCTACACCCATTAGTGCATCAGAACTAGAGCCTCATCCCATCAGCTGCAGTTTAGTGTCATACACAGGATATCCTTTTATTTTGGATGGGTGGGTCTTTCGCATCTGTAGGAGATACAGTCAGTATATTCTCTCACTAGTCAGGTGAATTTGTAGCATTCATTACAATTCAAAATCAGAGATTTTATGACACTTGATCAGAAAGAAATGAATTTATTTCCAACAACAAAATAAACACTTTTCCCAAAAATTGTTACTTTTAAAATCTTTCTACACATGAAAGTCACAGTATACTATCTGTATATGATTTGAGAGGATTAGTTTTCTCGTTCCTGTTAGATTGAATATTTTTCGTGGAAATATTTCTTAGTTGTATTTAACAAAACAATCTCCATGCTATCATGAGTTACCAAAATCCTCTTGAAGGAAGTGGACAGGAATGAAAAAATAAATTCTTGAATTTTCCTCCTCTAACTCTTAACCGTGTGTGTTTATGAAATGAGGGTATATCAACAAGTCTTTAACCAAAGACAGTTTTTAGCTGAATTTTGAACTGAAATTTTCAATGTATTATACTTAATTTATGATTATTTGAAAAATGTTGGGTAAAGCACATTTACAAGGGAAGAGATTATGGTGGAAAATAAATGCTTTTTTATAGTTAGGGTATAGACATTGATGTGTCAACATATTTGCTTATTATTCCCAACTGAATTAAGTACAATGACAAGAAAGGAGATTGGGTTAAAAAATAAATTATTTTTTTATTTTCCTCCATAGGATGTAAAATTACTGATGTACCTATCCACCAAACTGTCTAAAATGAAACCATAAATTTCTGTTATGTAAAAAAAAATATGATATTGCCAAGAATGAAATTTATTTCTACATTAAAATCTACATTTCTTTTCCTACTTTGGAAGTTAAGAAAAAGAAATAATTCTATTGTAATCACACTGGATATATTGATTCAAAATTTCTTTTATTCTAAGAGAAAATGATGGCTAAAATTACCAAGTTTAGTAGCCATAAATAAAACACATAATGTGTAACTCAAGTGACTTTTTATCAAATTGTTATTCTTCTCAAACAATCAATAAAGAACTCACAGAATATTTTGATTTTCATTTCATTTGATACCTAAAACAAGACAATGGTCAGACAAAAGAGTCTCAGGCCTGGAAATAACTAGTAGTAGTGGTAGTTACTTACTAAGTTTAGCTTAGTTGTGACACAAGGCCAAAAACATGAGGCACTCAACTAGTAAAAGCTAAAAACGAGGAGAGAAGGAAGGGAGAAACAGAGAGGAAAGAAAGAAGGGAGAGAAAAAGAGGATAAAAATCAATAGTCAGAGAAAATTTTCAAAAACTGGAATATAAAGAATTAAAAATAAATAAATGTAGTGTAAGGAAGAGAAAATGAGACACAAGCATAGAAATGAAAACAAAAGAAATCAGGAAGTAAAGAAAAGAAGAGAATTGATAAAGAATGATGAAAGAAGAGGGGAAGAAAGTCAATTATGTTCTGAAAGTAAAGCCTCCAATTTATTTCCATAGAAACCATAACAGATACTTCCCAGATAGCTGCAGTATAGTTGTAAGCATTGTATAGAAAACAAGTGTATCATTGAATTCTTTTATGTGGAAAAACTTGCATTCATTGATGCTTAGTGAATGTTTACTGGAGATAGAGGTGTGAGCTCAGTTAGGTGGTGGGTAATGCATTTCATCAGTAGTGAAAAGCCATGTTCAACAACACAGCTGTCAACCCACAAAATGAAGCCATGGTCAGCATCTCTGTTCAAATCAGGCTAATGATAGATGTTACAGACAACATTTTCCTGATGATAACAATACCAATTTCATCATTAACACAGCAACAAAAAAGCCGTGATTTTTTTTTAAAGCATGGGATTCAGGCTTTTATTGATTGACTGATTTTAATGGCATATATATATATATATATATATATATATATATATATATATATATATTACACACACACACACACACACACTGACATGTAGGGTTATTCTATGCTGAGAGGTTAGGCAATTGCATTCATTGTACATTTACATTTTCTGTATAGTTGTTTCTTAAGTTTTTAGCACAGCTATATGGAATCAAGTATTCCTATCTAATACAAATAATTTGCACATAGTTGTAATGGTTTCAAGTAACAATTTCTGTTAAATAAAAATAATTTGTTTGCACACAGTTATGTAGTTTTGTGTATTCTTATTCAATATTAATAATTTTCAAACAGATTTATTTGACCCATAGTTGGGATTAACAGGTATCACCACACTTGGTCAGATTGAACCTAGGAGGCATTTCACATTTCCCAGAGTTCCAGAACTGGAGCCTCGCCACCAGAGGCAGTTTAGTATGATACCTAAGACACCTCCATTTGGTGGTGGAGGATCTTCCTCCTTTACAGAGGATACAGTTAGCATATAAGCTCTAATGACAACATGGTAGGTTTATGTTCATTACTGTTGAAAATGCAGAGCCAATAGTAGTGACTATATGGAAAATTAATGTTTTTTTTGTAGAAAACTTCCTCTATTCAATAGCGTGTTATTGTGGTCTCTGTATCTGTCTAGTTTTTCAAGGGAATAAATAGAGTGCATGAGAATGAATGGATGAATGAATGACACCTTTCTTTTTGTCTTCTGTCACATTTGACTTTTCCTTGGGATGGGGGTGGGGAAACACACACTTTGTTGAAGTAGAGAAGTGGACACAGCAACGACAATATTAATAGCAAAATCCAAAACCAATGATACTAAACTAACAAAGAAAAAATATACAGAGCTTTAATAGAGCTTTAAGGTAGAACTCACTTCCAACAAACAAAAGTACCAACCTTCCAATTTTAAAGCTGATTGGTTGTTACATCTATATATATATCACATGGTATACAAATCTAACAAACCTGACTGAAAGAATTACCAATTTCTTTTCACACATTGATGCAACAACTGAATTTTGTTGCAGTTTTGATTATCACTTACTTTTGTTTATTCGTTGTTGTTGTTGTTCATCTTCTTCTTCACCAGATGATGACATGCTAACTGACTGGACATGGATACTCAAAGGGAAGACAGAACCATCCAATGTTCGTCCTGTTGCTCTTTGCTTCTTTACATTCTAAAGTGAGTAAATAGAACTTTTTCATTTTAAAACAATATCAAGATTTTTTTTGTCATGGAAATAAAAATCTTAACAGAAAAATTCTCTTTAAAGAAAAAAAAAACAAAACAAAAAGAGCCCAAATTTTTTTGAAAGATATTTTTCAAGATCCAGGTGGACTGGCCCATCATCAATCAAATAACCCCAGAAAAATAATAGGAAACAACAACATACTAAGTAATAAAGAAGTCCACAACAAAGCACACTAAATTTTGCCAATGATATAATATTAAGAACAATCTTAACTACAAACTCCTCAAAATTTAACAACTTATTAGCTTTACAACTGTAACTTAATTGAAAAGTTCATAGAAAATTGAAATTGGATGGATAAATAAATGAATGAATAAAGCTGACAGTCTCCGAGTGGCTGGGCCAAGGTGCTCATGTTAGTTGGAAATGACTAGAAAGACCCGGGGGGGGGTCGAGGCCTTCTGTGCAGGAGTGGAGCTACTGGAAGTCGATGTGTCTCAAAGCGACTGGTGAAAGTGAGGGGACGGCCTGTTTTTGGGAAGGACAGAACTGAAGCTACTGGCGTAGAAGAAGGTCAGACCTAAGTTTTATCCCAAGAGAGGCCATGACCTTTTAATAGAAAATATCAACCAGTCTTTCTCTCTCTTATCAAAGAACTTACGGTAGCGAGCCAGCTATAAACCCTAAAAGAAAATACTCAAGTGTCTGTGTTGTTTTTCTATATCAACCTTTGCGTTCTCCGACACATACCAGAGGAACCAGATGCATGCTGCTACTTGCTAGCTACTTATACCAATGCCTACACTACACAACTAAGAAAACTTAAAATTTACCACGAGTTTAGCAGCAGGATCAAAAATGCAATTCATTTCTTCCTTTTTGTAGTATATACTATGAAAAATGAACTAGTAATGTAGCATATCCATTTGTTGAACAAAAATTATTTTTTACCCTCTAAGTTTTTTGAACTGATTATTTTATCATCTCTGCAATCATAAACACCTGATATGGCCATTTGAGTGGAAATGTTCTATCAGCAATTATATATATATATATATAGTGTATTAGGCCTGCAAATTTTAAGATAGAGAGAAAAATGGTCAGAGTAATGAAAGAGTAGGTGAGATGCAATTAGCATAATGCTTAATTGTAGGAGATGGAATTGACAACCTGAGTTCAAATTAAAGACAAAGTTGTATGTAGTTAACTTTGAGCTAATGCTCTTGGGAAAGGCATGAATCCATTTTTTCTCCCTCTAGTAATAGGTAAATAATAAAACAGACTATGTAATGCAACCGGTATAGGAGAAGAAAAACTGAATTCAAACCAATACACCACTAAAAAATTGACCTTTTGTCTCATCTAACCCATAACAGAGGGTTTGGGTAAATACATGCAAGCCAAAAACTCAACTTCTTCCCTTATAATCAAGTGACGAGCTAAGAAGACAAAATGAAATACACTACCACCTCTTATACTTAAGAGGCCAGCTAGAGACAAAATAAAATTAACTTTACTCTTCCTAATCTTTCTGTGAGAAAAAGTTATTTTCAAATTTATTTGCATAAAATATAATAACTAGAGATGGGTGGTTTAACTCAAAAACCGACCTTTTTTTTGGTTTTATTTTCACACCATGAAACTGCATCAGAATTTTTTATGAAACTGAAATCATATGGTTTAGTGCTATCACTTCTATGTGACCATATCCAAGGAAACACTGTTGAAAAAGACTTTCAGATTTTAATAAAATTAAATTTTTATCAACATTTATACCATTGTAAGAGGAAAAGATTGAACAAAAATATGATAAAAACATTTAATTGATAAGTTTTAGGAAATAAATTATTTATTTGTTTTACAAAAGAAATGAAGTAGGAAAAAAAGGAAATATGACAGATATGACACTTGTGTAAATCATTCATATCATGGAATGTTTTCAAATAGAAAAAAAGGGGAAATACGACATATCTGAAATCTATTTGTTTCAATTTTCCAAAAAATATACTTTTTATAGTGAAATTAAGTTAATAAAATAGTGAGTAAAAATAGAAAATAGATGTCAGTTTCACCTTAATGTTAGATTCCATTTTACTTAGAAAGATTATTTTATTTTCTTTCCAACCATATAAATACTTTTAAGGTTGGACCAGAAATATGCAAGAAATTGCAAGTTAAATGGATTAAGTTTTAAATGTCTATTTCAAACAAAATCAAATATCAACTGGAAATGCTATCATTACACAAGAAAATGATTAGCTTTCTTAGAAAGCAAAAACACTAAATTAAAAACTGAAAAACTGAATTGAAAGTGGCAGTTTCAAGGAAGAAAAATCTGAAACCGATATTGAAACATAAACTGCCAAACCACCCAACTCTAATAATAAAAATGGTGAGGATACTAGTCTGAATAATCCAAATAAATGATCTTATTTCATTTAAGAAATGTGGTAAACATTAACATGACTGAAAATAATGATTATTAATGAAGACATTGATGTATTTCTTACAGCTGAATTAGATTTCTTCAGCAAATTGAAAAAAAAAAAAAGATATAAAAAAAAAAGGTTAGACATAAAAAGCAATTCCTAAATCGAAAGCTTAATTTAGAAATTCATTTGATGAATATTCCTTACTTTGCTAATTCGATAAGAAGAGGTTGGCAGACGAAAGCCAGGAATAAACTGATGAATGCTCTTGCCAATCATTTCTTCAGAATCGGTGAAACCATAAAGACAGGAGAGCTTCTCGTCACAAGTCAGAATGGTGCCCTGAAAAATAAATAAATAAAAAAATAAAAATAAATAAATGAAAATTTAAAAAAAAAAAAAAAAAAAAAATTATATATATATATATATATATATATATATATATATATATATATATATATACACACACACACAGATTAATAATACAGAAAAACTCCCTAAAAACCTCAGTTTAATTGATTTTAATCAATATCAACCTGTTTACAGTTACTTTATACCAAGAGCTGAGAGAATTGCATGTATTGTAGATTCATATTTACATTTTTGTGCAATTGTTTCTTTAGAGTTTTTTTTTGCACATGATCCTATCAAATATGAATTATTTTTAATCTGATCTATTTGACCAATAGATGAAACTTAAACGAGTAATACAACTTTGGGTCAGAGTGAGCCAAGGAGTAATAGCAATGAAGGGGTACTCCACATTCTCAAGAGTTCCAGAACTGGTACCTCACCAACAAATATAGTTTGGTGTCACATCAAGGACATCAAAGGGAGGAGAACTCCTCTGCAAGGCATATAGTTAAATTCCTTTTGTTGTGCCATGTCCAAACATCAAATTTCCTACTAGATTCTATTTGTTGGTCCTTATATTCCACACCCAGTGGGAAATCAGCAAATATAATTTCAAGAGTTGAATTCTTATTACTATAAAATTTTATGAAATAGTAATTTTCTGGCAGAAAATGTGGTACTGGTAATAAAGAAAAAGTAGGGGATGCAGATAGGAAAAGCTTGAATAATTTTATTCAATTTTTCTTTATAAGTAAAAAAAAGAAAAAAAAAAACATCCACTAGATACCATTCAATATTTTTATATAAGATGCAGAAGAATTACAACCCACACACACATATATATATATTATTAAATTCTGGCTACAGGAAAATTTATACAAAATAATTAGCAAAGACACCATTGGCATGGACAGTAGGGGAACTCAAATAAAATAATAAAACACACGAAGGCCTTTTCGTCTGGCACTTTTCAAGTTTTTATAGACAGGAAAATTGGAGAAAAATGGGGGTATATAATTTGGATTGTCAGATTAGAGGTGAAACCCAACCCCAAGAGCTAAGTCACCCCAGTATCTAGCAGTTCCCCAAATATATTTAAAGTATGATTGTTTAACTGCCTGCATTGTTGTCCAGAGCGGGCGTAAAAGGCAATAGGGAACTGATTCTTGTATCAATCCAACCGAGATCACTATTGTTGGTTTCAGAGCGTATTGAGTTGAGCGCTCTCTCTCTCTCTCGGTAGCTGTTCCTTCTCTCTCGCTTTCTCCCTAGTTCTCCTTCCTTCCTTCATTCGTTCGTTCGTTCAGTTGTAACGCGTTCGTCGGGTAACTGCACGTAGAATCGTTCCGCCTTTCAGCCGTTACCGTGCGTATTTGTATGTTTGTAAGCTCTCGCACTAATTTGCATACGTGTACATTACCTCTCGCTCGTTCAAGATCTCCCCTCGTCAAATATGCTCGTGGCAGCCATATCGGTTTCTCTTCGACAAGCCAGACACGTTCGTGCGCGCTTCGAATGCCCAGGTACGTTACCTTTACACTCCTCCCTGATTTGGGAATCACACAACGTACAGCGCGGAGCAGGTCTTTTGCGTCTGCTGCTTCGTCTGAGCGGAACGCTCTCGACTACGTCGTCGTCCTCGGACGTGTCTCCGGGCCCATGTTGACCACGGTCGCTGTGGTCGCTTTCAGATGCTGCGGGATCCTCCCGCGGTAAATACAACATCGGCGCTTCGTCTTCAGAGGAAGCGCTGCTGCAATAAGTGGCGTCTGCTCCTCGCACTAGACGAACATCCTTTATGTGGCGAGGTGTCCCGTCAACAAGGACCGAATGAGGGCTGTACACACCCGTAATTGTTCCCTTTCCGAACTGGGTTGTACATCGTCCATGAGGGAGTTTCACCCAAACATTATCCCCTACCTTGTACCTGCTGGGTCCGGCATCCTCCGGTGGTAACGTGACATCAACACCTCTTATACGGGCTGTATATGAGTATATTAGGTTTGCTGGTGCAGTTGACGCCGACGCATCATCTTTGGGAGTCACATTGTACCAGTATACAGCCTCCATCACTGAGCACCGTGTTCTTGCGGCAATGCGCTTTATTGTGCGGTGAGATTTCTCCACAATTCCGTTGCCAGCCGGTACGTATGCGCATCGGAATCTCATCCGAACGCCCCAGCGCTCGGCGAATCTAGAGAACGCCTCTTCGCTAAAGGTCGTGGCGTTATCTGTGAGAAGCTCAATAGGACTGGGCCCTATTGAACAACAGAGATATAAGAGATAAATACGTATTAGAATTAAGAAACAGATTTGAAACACTACAAGAAAAGACGGAAAAAAGTACACCAAACAACGAATATGAAAATTTCGTCAATGCACACCTCGAGGCAGCAGCGAAATGCATTCCAACAAAACTCAAAACTAAATATAGAGTCCCATGGGAAACTTTAGCGGTGAGAGACAAACGTGCACTAGTGAAAACAGCCTCCAAAAACTATCAAAAAAACCCAACAAACACAAATGCCTTAAAACTAAAAACGGCACAATATCAATTAGCAGGCATATATATAAAGGAACAGACAGAATACATTCAAAATCAGATAGATAAGATTAGAGACTCGGTGGAAGATAGACAATCTAGGATAGCCTGGCAAACAATAAACGAAGTGAGTAGAAGAAAGAACACAGCCAAAGCAAAACTGAAAGCAGCAAACCAACAAGAAAGAATAAAACTGTGGAAACAGCACTTCGAAAACTTACTAGGAAACCCACTGAAAATAACACATGAACCAATCACCAGAATAATTAGCAAACAATTAGACATTAAACTAGGACCGTTCACACAAGAAGAACTCGACTCGGTTCTCAGAAAAATTAAAAATAGGAAAGCTGCAGGACTGGACGAAATTCCCCCGGAAGTATGGAAGACCAGACAATTCGACGACATACTGCTCCGACACTGCAACGCAGTATACAATCAAAATCCGATAGATAAATGGATGAAGGGATGCATACTCCCCTTCCCTAAAAAGGAGGACCTCGGATTAGCCAAAAACTACCGAGGCATAACACTTACATCCATAGCAGCCAAAATCTACAATGCCCTACTACGAAACCGCATAGAACCCAAAATCGACAACATACTTAGAAAAAACCAAAATGGCTTCCGAAGAAATAGATCCACGACCTCACAAATATCAACCATCCGTAGAATCCTTGAAGGTGTACGGGCAAAAAACATACAAGCGACATTAATATTTGTTGACTTTACCAAGGCTTTCGATTCCATTCACAGAGGAAAGATGGAACAATTCCTACTAGCGTACGGCGTACCTAAAGAAACCGTAGCGGCAATAACGATTCTCTATAGAAACACTAAAGTAAAAGTACGATCACCAGATGGAGACACAGAATACTTTGACATTGTAGCAGGAGTACTACAAGGGGACACGCTGGCCCCGTACCTCTTTATCATTTGTCTAGACTACGTACCTAGAACATCGATTGACAAAATCAGAGAGAATGGCTTCGAACTGACAAAGAAAAGAAGCAGAAGATACCCCGTAACAACAATTACCGACGCTGACTACACCGATGACATAGCGATACTGGCAAATACACCTGACCAAGCCGAAACACTACTGCATAGTTTGGAATGAGCAGCAACAAGCATAGGCCTCTATGTTAATGCACACAAAACGGAATATATGTGCTATAATCAAACGGGGGACATCTCCACTCGAGAAGGAACCCCTCTTAAACTAGTAGACAAATTCACATACCTAGGAAGCAGCGTCGAATCAACCGAAAAGGACATCGAAACCAGGTTAACGAAAGCATGGATAGCTATCAATAGGCTATCGATTATATGGAAATCAGACCTAACCGATAAAATGAAACGCAGTTTCTTCCAGGCAGCGGTCACATCGATACGGCTATATGGCTGCACTACATGGACGCTAACAAAACGGCTGGAGAAGAAGCTAGACGGCAATTACACAAGAATGCTACGTGCAATCTTCAACAAGTCCTGGCGGCAACACCCCACAAAACACCAACTGTACGGCCACCTGCCCCCTATCACGAAAACTATTCAAGTTAGACGAACCAGACATGCAGGACACTGCTGGAGAAGCAGGGACGAACTCATAAGAGATGTACTCTTATGGACCCCCACACATGGCCGTGCAAAAGCAGGATGACCAGCACGAACATACATTCAGCAGCTATGTGAGGATACGGGTTGCTGTCCTGAAGACCTACCTAGGGTGATGAACGATAGGGAGGAGTGGCGAGAGAGGGTCAGGGATATCCGTGCTACCAGCATGATATGATGATGATGATGACATGCTAAAAAAAAAAAGTTATTTTGTGTCACTAGAATGATACATCCATACAATTGGGTGCCTACCATAGAATAATTAGTAATCTCATTTTGCAGATTGTTATTTGTGAGTTTAACTCATGAGGTGCTCTACTCAAGTGGCCTTGTGCAGATAACAAAACTATATTTCATAAATAAATTAATTGTATGTCAGGTAAATTTATTGCTAGCAAAATTAATCATATGATAAATTTATTGTAGGTAAATTATTTGTGGAAAAATTTAGAATTTAATTATTACTTTTAAGAATTCAATAAAAAGAGCTAAAGGGTTAAGATTAGAAGGTTAGTGTTGGAAAAACTCTATAAGAGCAATTAATCTAATATGATAAATTTACCCAGCATATAATAGAATGTTAGGAGTTAAAAATTAAAGTGTTTATATCAGAGGCAAATCTATCAAATAAACTGAAACCTTAAGAAATTGCAAAACTAAAGAAAAGTGTTTACTTAGATTTATAGACGCATTGTGTGTTCAATTCCCCAACTCAAGTTGAACTCTTTATCATTGCTTGCTGTGTATTATGAATAAATTCTTCCACCTATAAAAGAGGTGAATGAAGTCAACTTCTCTTCCTGAGGAGCATATATGCTCAAATCTTATATCTCTAAAGATACAGGATACCCAGACTCCAACCCCTTCTTAAATAAGAAGATTAAATTTTTAAGCAATTAACTGTATTGGTAATTTTTTTTATCATAAGCTCCAACTAATGTGTGTTTGTGAGAGAGTATGGTGGTGGATGAGTGGAGGTAGTAGTTGTGACACAGTTCTATTCAATAGTTCAGTAGCAGAGACAACATTTAAAGAAAGAGCTGACTCTTATGCAAGCCCATTGATTGACAGCTTAATTAAAAAGAAGAAGGAAGAGAGTGAAAAAGACACATTCCTACCTGTAATTAATAAACAGCCAAGTAAATCAAGTGAACTTGCACTGTTAGGAGTTTTCTCTTATCTGAAGATTAGACTCAATTTTTTTTAAATGTTGAGCAGAGATGCATCTACAAAAATAATTGTACTAATAAACTTCCAGATGTGAAATACAAGTGTTACATAATGGATGTCGTCATAGTAAAATGGTTATCATGACAGGAAATGGGCATGGTGACCAGAGTTCAAATTCTAGACAAGGCTATTTGCATTTCACATAAAAGTAATACCCTTGGTAAAGATATGGCATCCAACTATTCACCTTCCAGCTAAGAGTAAATAGTAGGGCAAACTGGGCTCTTTAACTTTGGTTTGGCAATTGAACTATCAGGAAAGTTTGTTTGTTTGGATTTTATAGCATATAAAACTTTATATGTTATTTAATGCTAAATCCATTTTTATACAAATAAACAGTTCTATTTCAAACAATTCAGTTTAGCATAAGTATAGAGTTTAATTGTCAAAAACATTTCTATTTCAAGCTATTCAGTTTAGTCAAACAGTTCTAATTCAAACAATTCAGTTTAGCACAAGTACAAATTCAATGTCAAAAACAGTTCTATTTCAAATGATTCAGTTTAGCATAAGTATGCAGGTTAAATGTCAAAACAGTTCTTTTTTAAGCAATTCAGTTTAGCATAAGTACAGTTTATATGTCAAAACAGTCCTATTTCAAGCAATTCAGTTTAGTATAAGTACACAGTTTAGTTCTATTTGACCCATAGATAGGACCCTATCAGGTGCTACCACTCTGTGCCAAAGTGGACCTGGGAACAATGGCACTGGAGGTGTACTTCACATTCCCCAAAGCTCCAGCATTAATGGAACCTCATTATCTGATTGTTTAGTGTCATATCCGGTACACTCATTGGAGCGGGGGAGTCTTAGTCCTCTGCAGAGGTGCAGTTGGTGTATTATAGTCCCAGCCAACTGGGCAAACTGTAAGGAAAGTTTTTCAAACCTGTAAAATTCCACTTAAAAATTGACCAAATGTTGCATCCTATTTGTGTCAGAGGGGTTGCATAAATACATACAAGTTATACATAATAATTTTCCTTGGTAATAGTTGAGATCTTTGCTGAGATAGCCAAGCACAAGAAGAATAAAGTTTGGGATTAATGTTTAGCTGTACTAAAAAGCAATGAGTTTATTAGTCACACACGTGAATGTCATTAACCCCCACATACTCATATAATGGTAATTGAGAAGATTTATACAACTAAATGAAGGATATGTATCATAGACAAATAAAGACATTGTATTTAGTTGAAAGTAAAGCAAAATAAAACTATCTTTAAAGAAAATTCATATACACCAATTATTGACCAAGAGATTATTTAAGTCAATGAATGAAATGAAAGAAAGAAAGAAAGAAAATCTCATGACAGTCACTTTCTCACTGTTCTGGTAACCTGATTGAATCATAGGGGTGCTACTAATGTAGTGTGTCTTGAGCAGGAATAGCCTGACAGAGCCCATCCATCTCCATCAGAGTTTTCCTTCTAGACCAGTTGTCATACCAAGGTAAAGGCCCAGTCTGTCCTACTATTTACCGATAGGTGAGATATGATAATGCTCAGTTGGCAGAGCTTAGAATATATTTTATCCTCTACACAAAAAAATTGGGTGTCTTCAGTATGACACTAAATTGAATCTGGGGGTGAGATTCCAGTTCTAGAGTTTTGTAGAGTGTAAAGTAATCCTTCATTATCATTACTTCTAGGTCTACTCTGACTTAGAGTATCTTTTAGGGTTTATCTATGGGTTAGATCAGTTTTAAAATCATTTCTATTCAATCAAACTGTGTGCAAAAGAAAAAAATCTTAAGAAAAAATGACACAAAAAAGGTATATACGAATGTACAATGAATGCGATTACCTAACATCTAGGCATAAAATAATCCTAAATGGGTTTGTAGATTATTGGTAGTCAAAGTATGTGGATAAAGTTTGAATGGCATGTGTCAGTTCAACAGTCTCATTTGTACTTTTACAAAAATATGGCTGGCTCTGCATTCATTCAATCTGGAACAAGGTAGATTATTCTCTCTTGTTTCTACATCTTCCCTCTACCTTTCCCATATGTAGGCAAGGTCCCACAATGTTATGCAGGAGTAATCTGGATAGGGCTTGAGGAATTCTCAACGTCAAGGGCATAATGATGCATATGTGCCTCTTGTAGGGTGTCTAACTGTTGCATGGGCATCATTACTGGCAAGGTTTGAGCGAATCGGAATATGTGACTGGAACATCACTGGCATAACCTAGGGCTTGGGCAATGCATTTGGCATGGGAAGGGACATGGTTTGAAATTTCACCTTCCTCAAGAAATAGCAATTTCTATATGTAACTCTACTCGATCAATCAACTTTTATTCAGTATTGGCAACCAGGAAGGACCATAATGACTTTGCCTGTAATTTTCCACTATTGGTTGAGCTGATTTTGTATAGCAACAATAGGTTGAAGAGAGCAGAGGTTATGAGTATAACTATTTTATCTCTTCATCATCCAAGCATTGCATTGATGAAGGCTTGCCTGACAATGTTGAGCTGTAGTTATCCATTCAGGGTGTGAACTGTAGCGAATAGGTTATGAAAGAAGGAAGTTACTAAGACAATGGAGAGGTAGGAGTTGTGCAAGGGATAGATCAATACCTTAGATAGGAGTGTTGTGGTAATGTAGGATGGCTCTTGCCACCTTGTCATTGTCTAACGAGCCCTGAGGATCTGTGTTGGCATTTACTATCCTCTTTGCAGTTTTTACCGCAAGCTTTGCCCTGCCATCAGATTGACAATATGCTATTGCTATTGAAGATAGTCTATGCTTCACACATCATACTTTTAGGTACTGCTGTCTGACAGTTGAACATCTTGAGAGGAGAGGTATGTAGGAAATAGGACAAAAAAAGGGCTTGATAGTAAAGAAATATTTGAGTGATTTTTCTTTGAGCTTAAAAAGCCAGGATTGTACATTTTACTAAAGTCTCTGTCTGCAAATACTTCAATTAGAGGGTCATGATTTGTTACTATTATTATAATAGGGAAACTCATAATAAATATGTAATATTTTTCTACTGCCCACTGTGATCATAGCTGTTTCATCCTCAATGGGTGGATACTAATGTTCAATATCAGTGCAAATTTTGCTGCCAGCAAATATGATGCATCAGCTCTCAGGACAACCGATTGAGGTTTTTTTACTTGGGTATGTACAATACTTCTGCACGAGCAGAAAACATACTTTATTCAAGTTTACTCAGTATCTAAAGTTGTAGTGACCTTTTTGACCAAGCCTACAATGATCTTCATTATCAAAATTTTGGTTTCAAACGAAATGAGAATTCTGTTTGGTTTGCTAGCCTGAACCAGTATCTGGCATCAGTGATATTCTTCAAGATCAAGAAGTTTATAATAGTATTTAGCATTGGCTTAGGCTTGGCATGGTATGGTACTGCGATAGGCTTATGTCTAGCTTTGGGAATCAAACCACCTTTGAGATGAATGTGAGCTAGACAACTAGATATAGTGGGAAATTTTCCATAATTATAAAAAACAGTTGTGGCCAAGTGGTCTAAAAACCACACCTTGAGTTTATCTATATTTTCACTAGCAACAAGAAAAGGAAGGGTTTTAGGGTAATTAGGCAGTTATGGGGTTTCACCTGATTTAAACTCTTAATGCTGTGGAACTGCGGGAAAGATACCATATATCACCGATTTACAAAAGAGGGCGGCATCATCATGGATTTGGAAAAGCAACAGGTAGTATGCTCATGTCAATACTGGCTGTTTTGCTGAAGTATAATGCTTCTATTTTTTATGCATGTGTAATGCTTGTTTTGCATATCTTTCTCCTACTGTGAATATAATAAACAGCCAGCTCTGACACATTGAGAGATCCTCACCACTACCACAGCACACACTTTTTTTTGATTGAATTCTCTCGAAGAGTCATATTTTGTTAGAGCTTTAGTCCTCCAAGGCATATGGTGGTACTACTTTCAGGGTAAATCCTAAGCCTAGTCTTGCAGGCATTGGAGATGTACTTGGCTTGTCTTGGATCTGGGGAGACTAGAATTGCCAGTGCCATTGCTTGACATCTGGGTATCAATTTCGGGGTTGAACATTATGTGCAATGAGATTATCCATAGTTGCTTCAATATCCTAAGCCTAGTCTTGCAGGCATTGGAGATGTACTTGGCTTGTCTTGGATCTGGGGAGACTAGAATTGCCAGTGCCATTGCTTGACATCTGGGTATCAATTTCGGGGTTAAACATTATGTGCAATGAGATTATCCATAGTTGCTTCAATATCCTCGATGTTCCATATGGTACCTCACTGATTCTTAAATTTTGATTAGCAGACTTTTTCAAAGTGTTTCTGCTTGCTACATGCATTGCACATTTGGCCCCATGCTATGCATAATCTTCATCAGTTGTTCATTCGATGGTAATCACATTGGTAGCTACCATAATCTTTGCACACATTGAGTCGTAATAGGACAGGAATCATTGTTGTTCATTGTTTGCTCTGTATTTTTGGCCCATTTTTGTAGGCAAGATATTGGCATCCAAAGTTCTGCTATGCCCAAAATACATGATATCTTGTTTTGATTTTGCATGGCTGTTTCAAATGCTTCCATGTGGTTCACACTCTGTTCAAGGTTTTTTAGTGACCCTACCTTAGCCAACATATCTGCTTGTAGCATATCATTGGCTATACTCAGAATAAATTGATCCTTGACAGATACACAGGATAAATCATAATTGCAGTTGGGACATATGAAATTACAATCCCATGCTTCTGATTTTAAACAAATCAAATATTTTAGAAATGACTCATTCTTGCTTTGCAAAAATGGAAGAAAACAAAATCCTAGGCCCCATAGGATTTGATTTTTGCATCACCAAGTCTTCCAATACATCAAGTAGTTTAGTGAGGTCAGTGTAGAAAAAAATAAGGATAGGTAATGATAATGGAGTTCTGGACAGTTTTGTCAGTGCAAATGAATAGTTAAATGTTCAACTGTGTGAGGGGGAGGTTAGTAATTTGTGCAAATACATCCTAGTCAATTTTGAACTTTTGCAATTATGTTGTCATTTCCAAGTGGATTTGGGGAAGTTTTGAAGTTAGTGTTTTTGTGTAGTTGGCTAGTGATGGCGGTGAGGCTGGAGGTTCTTGATGATTTTTAGATGGCAAGCATTTTATCCATAGTCTTGATACCCAACTCTGAGTATTGAATGGTCCAGCATGGGTAAGTCATCTTTGGTAAATTTCTTGTTTACAAATGCCTGTGTGTAAAGCTTAGCTTTTTCAATCACCTGGGTGTGATCCTGTTCACAGTGCCATGTGGAATATTGGAGGTCAAGTATATGGGTAAGGTCAGAGTGATGTATCTCAGTTCAATGGTCTCTTTCAAACTTCTAAGAAAATGCAACTGGCTCTGCATTAACGAAATCTGGAACAAGAGAGGTAATTCCTGCTTGTTCCTACAGGGTCGATATACCATTAAAATAAATCAACAATTGGGATATGATAGTAGAATAATGAAATTAAATGTGTCACACAGAAAATCATAGACACACACATTGTTTATGATCACTTTCAATTACCAAATTATTTACCAAAATTTAAGAAAACAGCTGTAAAAAATATTTAATTTTTTTTTTCTTTTTAAACAAAGAATAAAACATTTTCTTTGGGGCTGAAACAACAAATGTCATGAATGTAAACAAAATGTTTTTAAAGTTTCCAGTTTTTCATGTACATCTTCTCTGCAACAATAGATTTACAGAGTGACAGATTTACTTTCATATGCTTCTATCATAGCAAAAACCACCTTCATCACCAGCAAAACAGGCCGACAGCAAAAATTCTCTTGCCATCCAACCCTATTGGCCATTGTTCTTTGTAAGTTCAAGCTGAATGTAAGTTTTTGTCTGCATGCCCAACATTGGTGGGACCACAGGTAGAAGTTCATAAGAGAATATTGCTTATGAGGTTTTATCCTTAGTGCCCAGCATGTCATTCTTGTCTTATTTGGACGGGCTGTAAAATGGGAGGTAAATAACTAACATAGTCCAAATAACACCAAAAACTTCCACTACTAATTTACTAGGCAGTCAATCAAGCAAACCCTTCACTTCAATTTCAAAATTAGCATAACACACATATATTTCTCTGTTAAACAGAGTCAAATATATAAAAAAAAAGGGAATTGTTAGAAATATTCATCCTATTTAAGTTTCAAGGTTTTTAATATTTTTCTTTTATATAGAGGAATGAATTAAAAGAAAGTACAAGACAAATATCAGAGAAAGTAAGCAAAAAAAAAAAAAGTTGGAATAAATGACAGGTGTGTGTGTGTGTGCTTCATCAATTAATAGTCTTCACAGGAAACTATAGTTCATATTCAGTTGCAAATATAATGATTAGAAAATCTTCATCAGGATGTAGTAATAACACAGATTACCTTGATTCTCTCTTGCCATCACACTTGGTATGCCCTCTAGATGGCATACAGTGTTCATGTGAAGCTGGTAAATGTAGGTTTTTTTCTGCTCAGTCAACACTGGTGTGTCCATGTTTAGGATTCCATAGGAGAATGTTGCTTATGATTTTGTCCTCACTTTTCCAACAGTGCCCAAGCAAGATGGGAGGTAAGTGGTCATATGCTGCTCTTTTGCAGGGTGCTGCTTTCAAGATTTCCAACAGCATGCAGAATTCATCTAGCTTTTTTTTCTCCAAGCATTTCATTCAAGTCCAAGTGGTGCAACCATATAATAGTACTGACATGGCAACACCTTGGAAAAATTCTCTCAGAGAGATTAGATTTCCATTTCTGCCAAATCTCAAGGACTATTTAGTTTATTTCTTTAATAGTATATCAACTCCATATGGGTTATTTAATGTCAAAATTTGATTAATTTATAAACATTTGATTGTAGTCATAATTATTTGTTTGCACAGATGGAAAGGAGAAATAGAGGAGGAGGGATGGAAGATAGGAAGTGAATATAGGGAGAGGGAGGAAAGTTGGAGAGGAGAAAGTGCCTGTGATCAACTTACCTTTATATCAAAATACATGGAACTTACAAGCCGATGTGCTGGTTCCATAGCAACAAGGCAACGAGACTTTTTGTTATAATCAAGACGTTTCATCCAAAGTGAGACAGGTAAAACAAGACCATTTTTATCAACGGCATCCACCTGTGCAAAAAAAAAGAAGAAAGAAATGAAATCATTCTTGAGATCTTCATTTACATCAAAATACATCCAACTGATCAAAAAAACTGGCTGAAAAGAAGATAGAACTGTCTCAAATATTCAAATAATATCTTATCCAATAATACTTTATGGTTTCTACAAAATATCTGAACAATTTTTTTTGTTTTGTGTGAGGTGTTGAGGGGAGATGGAGAGAGACATGAAGAAAATCTCCATACATGGACATTTTGAAAAAAGGGATAGAGAGGAGTGTTATATAATGACTGTTGACATGGATTTTGGGTTCGTTCCTGGTGACCCCTTGTGTTTTGACAAGCTGTCACGTTGTGATTAGTAAACAGGGTGATGACAGTGTGTCAGGGTAGGTCGGTTGAATAGGTGTGTAACCGGAAGGGAACCACTTGATATGAGAACCACACGGTCAGATTTAGACAGAGTCCAGTCAGAATCGAGAGTCGAGCGATGGATACGCAGCTGATCAGAGGTGTTAGGTTATCTCTGATGATATGGCTTGCAAGGGGGTGAAAGCGCTGACACCCCCTGGCTCCAGGGATAAGATATGGGGCAAGAAGAAGTCCCCTCTCTGAGTATATGTCTCTCCATCTATCTCTCAAACTTACAACAAACTGGGTGCCCCTTTCGAGAATAAAATGAGAGATATATTTTTATAAAGAAGTGTGTTTCGTTCGTTCATTGAAGTTCATTCGTTATCTTTGATTATGTTCTTGGTTGGGTCTATGAGAAGTATACAACAAATGATATGTAAAAGAAAATATAGTTGGATTATAATTAAATAAACATAAACTACAGCTAAAATATATTTGAATACTGTAATTAAAAATATAATAAAATTAATTTGATACAGTTATTGCAAGTCTACTGCAAAAATGAACTAAAATAAATAGATGAATAAAAGTAATAATTCATTACTTTCGGATTTTTTCTTTTTCTACTTTCTTAATACATAAATAAATAACTAAAGATCAGTCAATTGCACTGAATTTATAATTAGGTTAAATATGATATTCATTTTCAATTGCTAGGGTTATATAGGGAAATATTACTGGTTAGTAAGTTACATTTGTTTTTAAACTATAGGAATTTATAAATCAACTTTATATCTTGAATAATCAAATAGTAATAAAATATTTCTATATAATATATATATATATGGTTTATATCTAATTTAACTGAATAAAGTATATGATACAAAGAATAGATATATAGATTGAAAAGTAAATAAATAAAAATCACTACTTCCTTTATTTACTTTAAATGTACCATTTTTGAGGAGAGACGTAAAGGATGTCAGTTCACTAGGCATCACAGTTCTCAGCTCTAGTGAACTATCAGCTATGGCTGATGTGGCAGGCACTTAAAGATTTATATAGCAGTTTTGTATCATTTCCACCTGTGTGAAGTTCACTGTACAGTGTGATCTTGAGCAGGCAATGATCCCTCATCTTAGATACTGACTTAGTAAAATAACAATAATGTAATGTTCTTTTCATGTAAATCTCAAAATCTATCGTTATAGTCTGATGACTTTGAAATTTAAATTTATGAGAATGAATATCTTGAGTTAATTAAATTTAGAATTGGCTATATTTTTGATTATCCACACTTGCTATTCAGAACATTTAGTTTCTGGTATTCTTTGAAGAAAAAAAGAAGATAAAATATCAACTGCTAAAACAAGAATTTTTCTCTCAAAACAATCATTGATAGTTTTAAGTCTTCCTTCATCTGTGACAGAGATAACTCTACCACACCCCCAGACTGATTGATTAATTAACGATTCTAGGGAAATAATTAAGGAAAATTCATATATATTTTTTTTTTCTCTTCTTCTTATCATTTCATTTCCTATCCTATTTTATTTATTTATTTATTAAACTTTTGACCGATGTCCCAAGATTCATTAAAGTGAATCTTGCGATAATAAAAAAAGAAAACAGTAATGAACTCTGTACAGGCTAAAAGGGTGAAAAAAGGTTCAAGCGAGAAATAAAAACAACTTAAGTGTATCTTACAGTGGAGACAGTAATAAAAGTATGTGTGGTCAAAGTAAGAATAAGTTTAAGCTAAAGATTGAGACGATATAAGTGGATTTATCTTCTTTTGAGTACTGACCGTCTGCACAGAATCCGCAGGGGATACTGAATCTAAATTCAAAAATATTTCTTTAAACACAGCATCGACCATATGTGGAAAAAGTTGGTCAGCTTGGCGATTTACATATCATTATGCAGGGGCGTGCCCAGAGACCATCGAAATCCCACCCACAAATTATATAAGCACAGTACAATGCCCACAGATGAGTACAGATCAGATTAAGGAAGACGAGAGATCAAGAGAGACAGAGAAAGGTCCAGTGCAGAACCCATCCGAGAATAATCTTAGAACTTTGGGCGAAACCAAGATTAGTCTAGAACTGGGAGTTCGAAGCAAAAGCTGAGAAAACCGATAATTTTTCTGCTAAGATAACCAAGAACGATAATTGCCTCCCTTACACCTGTTTGATCTGTTACATTTCCGAACAAACGAACAAGTTTCATAAGACCTTTTTCTTTTCCTTTCTTCCTTATTGTATTCTACACATTTTGTAAATACATACATCGTAGATAAAAACAATAGCTTTGAGAAATTTGAAAGTGTTGTTTTCCTTCTTCTTGTGTACTTTTGTAAACCGTGACGGGTACAATTTCTCTCCCAACAGCGATTTTATTTCGGCGTAGATTCCAGCCAAAATTGGAAACAATCTGAGGTAGCCAGAATACTGCCATTCAGATCAAAAGACACAATGTAGCGAATGGTAATAGTTATCTCGGATTGGCAAGCAGAGCCGAGGAATTGAATGTCGGTGAAAATTCCCAGGTGGAACTAGACGCATCGGCCAGGGCTGAAGTTGCAATGTCAGAATCCCACTAAATTAAAAGTTGCTAGCTATACTATTTATCTTATATCAAATATATTTTGGGAATGTTATGTATTCACAATCACCCATAAATAAGTACATCTGTAACAATTTTATAAAAACTTTTTTTTCTAAATCAGATATTATTTTTAGTGGAACATCAGTCAAAGAGGATATTTATTACCACACACTTCAACACAAATTAAGAAATATGAATATGTAGCTGTTAAAAATCTTTAAAAAAGTAAGTACACTTCACATAAACATACATATATATATATATATCTCTATAGTCATCCACAGACAGATCTGTTTCGTTCTTTCAGACCTCATCAGTGTGGCTAGACAGTAGCTACCCATAGCTGGGATCGAAACCCGGTTTTGACTCAAACGCCAAGCCAAAGCTTCTAACCATTCAACCACGAGCTGCCATTAGCTGCGAAGTAAATTTTAAATGGTTATGAATCACAATTACTATTGTTTACATACATCCGTTCAACGGCTGTCGAGACCTCAATTCAATATATATATGACTCATTCAATAAATAAAGGGAATTTTGCTTAAGGACATAGAAATAGGAAACATTGTTTACAGTTGCACCTTTTTTTAAGAAAATCAATAGCGATTACCAGAGAAGGTATTTGTACTCGATAGATTCTTCAACTGAGGCTTATAGAGGTAAACTCGTGTTTAGCCCATTTGTAAACATTTTTGGGACTAAAATATACTTCTCCATACACATCACACATTCTATCGTAAATTTCATATGGTTTGCATTTCTCAACCACCAAAGATTTATTGATTTGCCACCATTTTGAATAGCTTTTAAAAAAAATATTTTCACAAAATTAAAATCATTTTTGCTATAAACCAATTCCAAACATAGCAGAGTTTACATTTATAAAAAAAGTTTTGTCCTTCTCTCTCTCTCTCTCTTTTCTTTTTTTTCTTTCCAAAAAAAATTTGCTTTATTTTATGAATGAACTGGCTTGTTTTTATATACTGCATAAGATTAGGTCAAAGTATTCTGTATAACAAGAAAAATCTTTTTAATATAAAACTTGTTGAGCCAACAGAGTAATAAGAATGTTCAGGTGAGCCACTAAATGAGATCAAAGCTCTCCTTTAAACTGATGAGGAACAAAAGATCAAATTTCCCACATACACTTCATTTTCTGTTTCTGGTACTTTCTAATTGAGGAACTGTAACAATGCCACATCACTTAAGAATAGAAAACAACATTCACTAAAATTACCAAAAGAAATAATTCTTTGGCCACTTGCTAATAGTAGGATGAGTCAAGAGATTTGCAATAATGTATGTCCTAGTTTGCTGTGTGCACATCATATGACCAAAGCAGTGGAAGCTACTAGCTGAAGTGGGCAGTATTGTGGTAGTTGGTGTGCTTTACTTCATTATGAGTGAAAGCTGCACAGATAGGAACTAATGAGGGAACTTATGCTTTATGAGTTCAAGCGGGACAATAAATATGAAAACAACTGTTATGAACAGCTTAAAGGACAAAAATATAGAGTTTCTTCCCTTTGAATTGTGAGGGAATAGTTACTTTCCTTGACAGTTACTTTTTCTGGGCACAACACCGGAAAAGGATATCAGCTATGACAGATGTGGTGAAAGACACATTGACATCATTTGGTTGTAACAAGACTTGAGCTAAGTAAATGTTTTGGGGTAAAAGCATTTCTTTACCCTACTTTAAATAAACCCTTGTTAAACTCCTAGCACTTGGTTCCATGTTTTCATTCAGTGTTCTAGAATTATTTGTAGGTAAAAACATAACAAAAGTGGCGACAAAGGATTTGAGATTTAACAATGCATGTCAAAAATCTTCACTATGAGGATTTTAACTTAAGAAATTGACAACAGAGGATTTCTCTCAAAACACACACACACACACACACACACACACACACACACACGCGTGCGCGCGCGAGGATTCAGTCTTGGATTTTGAGACGTTGGTTTTGTGGATACACAAAATACATTTCGGGTACATTTAAAATGTAACTCATTTGTTGATGAAAAATTTATTTTTCTATAACTTGAAATTATACATGAAAAGAAAAAAGAAAAATTGACCCGGTAATACAAAAATTATTCCAACAGTAATTGAGGTTAATGGAACTGTTTACAGAGCGACTTGGGGCAGCACAACAAACTCCTTCACAAACGAAATTGATTATGTTGAAAGAGACCCTCGAAAATTCTATCACAAAATTTCACTATGACACAGACGTGAATTCGACTTTCTTGACAGTTCACTCATTTTGAGGATACTTTCAATGTGGATTTTTGGGAACAAACAGATGACTGGGAGGTTAGACTACAGTTATGAAAAATGGGCCTCTCGGAACATGATAAATATTCCAACTACATTCTACCGAGATCCCCACAGGATTGTAGTTTGACAGAAACAGTGGAAACCTTGAAACAAGCTAGGTTCAACTGCCTAAATATCACAAAATGTGACACAGTTGATTCCATGACATTTGCAGGCACCGTTAATAAGGAATGTGAATAGTTTAAAATTTCTTCCGTTCAAGGACAGCAGTAGTCAACAGCACCTAGCTCAACACAAAAGAAACCTCCATCTGCTTGCTAGAATTGCACTGGCTGGCATTTTGCACAGAAATGTCCATTCAAAACACACTACTGCCATGGATGCAACTAGCAAAGACACTAAGAAGGATTCTGCACCCCATTGGTGCAAAAAACAACAAACAAGCGACCATATAACAAACGTAGACTGAAAAGAAAAACACATACATAGAGTCTGGTAGCAACTTTTCTCCCCCACTCAAAGTCAGAACGGAAATATGTCAGTAAAACTGAACAGCCATTCTGATCATTTGCAAATAGACACTGCCTCGGACATAACCCTAATCTCACAGAGACTATGGAAAACCATAGGCCAGCCTCCACTAACATCTAGAAGATATGTAGCATAGAGCACTTCAGGAGATTGTGTCCATATCACAGGTGAATTGCCAGTTATAATAAGAATGAGGATAAGACAGCATCTGGAAAATTATACGTTGCAAATTCTAGACACATGCAAATTGAGATTTGATTTTATCGAGTCATTGCGTCTCCTTGACATCGAACTCAATCATATCTGCAATGCAGTATCCAGATCCTCAACTCAGAGTGGCGTTAAAGAACAAACCGAAGAAATACTAAAGTGTTTTTCTCTAGTTTTTGCAAGTAACCCGGGATGCTGTACTCAAGCCAAAGCCACACTGGCACTTAAAACTTCTACGAAACCTGTTTTCTGACCCAAACAACAAGTACCATATGCAGCTTTGCCACCGGTGGATAGGGAATGAAAATATCTGGAGGAAATGAAGGTTATCACACCAGTAACATTCAGTGGGTAGTTAAAAAATCCAATGGCTCAATTCGATTATGTGCTGATTTTTCAATTGATCTCAACACAGCACAGGAAGATTATCAATACCCACAGCCAATTCCAGAGGATATCTAAACCATACTCAATGATAGCACCTGTTTTGCCAAGCTAGAACTCACAGAGGCCAATTTACAAGTTGAGGTTTCTGCAGCCTCCAGGGAACTGCTGACAATAAACACACACAGTGGTTTATTTCAATACACATGGTTACCCTTTGGAGTAAAAATAGCCCCAGCTATATTCCAACAGATCATGGGCACTATGTTAACAGGAGTAAAGGATGCAGCTGCATACCTAGATGAAATCATTGTTGTCGGTCAATCAAAACAAGATTTGACAGAACAGACCAACAAAGTTCTGACACGAACTCAAGACTGTTTTCCAACTTCAACCTGAAAAGTATCATTTTTACTTACAGACAAGTACATACCTTGGATTCATTTTCAACCACTATGGTCACCGTCTAGATCCAGCTAATGTGGCAGCAATTCAACGCATGCCACCCCCATCAGACATAAGCAGTTTATACCCATTTCTTGGATTGGTGAGCCACAAAGGAAGTTTCCTACCTTCACAACGCCAAATTAAGGCTCCAGTCAACAAACTGTTAAGCAAAGACATTAAATGGAACTGGTCTATAGATTGTCAACAATCTTTTGAAAAGATTAAAGTGTCTCTCAATTCAGACCTGCGACTCATATTTTGACACAACTCAGAAGATAGCAGTGGCAGCTGATGCTTCAAGTCATGGTGGAAGCAGTGATTTCATACATTTTTGCTGACAAATCAGAAAAGGCTACCATGCATGCAACAAGATCCCTGATGCCTGCTGAATGCAACTACAGCCAAGTAGAAAAGGAAGAATTTGCATTGATTTTTGCTGTGAAGAAATTTGCAAGATGTTATTCGGACATCACTTGACACTCCTGACAGACCACAAGCCATTACTGTCAATATTTGGCTCAAAAAAAGAAAAAAAAAAAAAAAAGAAAAGGGAATTCCAGTGTACTCAGCTAGTTGACTATAATGCTGGGCAATCATCTAATTGGGATACAATTACGACATACAGTTCCACAAGACTACAGAATTCGGTTAGGCTAATGCCTTGTCATGCCTCATCAGTTCACAATCAGTCCCAGATGACGACACTATCATTGCTGCTATCAATCATAGAGGATGATTTTCAGTGTGCACTCACTGATTGTAACTGAACAATTCCTGTGACAAGAGTGGAGATTAAATGAGAAACTCAGCGCGACCCAATGATACAAAAAGCCTTTAAGTTTCTCAGACATTCATAGCCCCCTGATCTCACAGGAGACCTTCAACAGCTTAAGCAGCATAGTGATCCTTTGTCCGTCATCGATGAGTGTCTGAGGTTTGCTGATCGTGTTGTGGTTCCCACAAAACTCAGGAAAGCTGTTCTTAAACAACTACACTCAGGACATCCTGGTATCAACTAAATGAAAGCCATAGCTTTCAGTGTATTGTACTAGCCCAATGTTGATTCTGACATTAAAAAGACAGTCAAGAGTTGTGTCTCTTGCATGGAAGTACAGAAAAATCCACCTCAGATAGTGAACTCACACTGGACATACCCAGAACAACCATGGTCCTGGATACATGTAGATTTTGCAGGTCGTATTAATGGCTTGAATTTTCTGGTAGTTATGGATACCCATTCCAAATGGTCAAAGATTTTCCCAATGAAAAATACAGACACCCATTCAACTATTACCATTCTTAAACGGCTATTCAGTCAACATGGTCTGTCTGATGTTTCAGACAATGGAACACAATTCACATCCGAGTTGTTCCGTCATTTTTGCAGGTCAAGTTGCATAACACATGTTCGTGCTCCATCCTACCACCCATAATCCAATGGTCAAGCAGAATGTTTTGTGGACACATTTAAACGTGCTCTGCTCAACGCAAAGAGGGAGGGAACAACAACAGAAGAGATACTACAAGGATTTCTCCTCTTGTATCGGATAACACCAAATGATGCAGTAAAGAATGCCATGTCACCAGCAGAGGCATTTATGGGACAGACGTTTTACGTCCACATAAACAACAAAGGCAAGACACATGCAATAACAAAAGACAAACATTCATAGTAGGCACACCAGTTTTCACAAGAAACTTCAGGCCTGGACAGCCAAACTGGGCACCAGGTACCATCTCTAAAAGAAAAGGAAAGTTCATTTATAACATACAAGTTGGAGAGCAACTCTGGGCATAGCATAAAAACCAATTATGTCCCAGATGCACCAAGAAAAACATAATTGATAACATGCCAACTATTCTAGTGGACTTGCTAATGGACACATTTGACCTACCATCTCCATCACCTCCCATGCAGACAAATGCAAATAGGAGAAGAGCAGGACTTTGCAGGAAATGGCCAAAGCAATCACACAAAAGTGCAGCACCTGCAAATTAACCCAAAGCATGCTCACTATTGTTAATTATTCAAAAAGGGAGGTGTTGGGGCAGCCTAATGGGCAAAAATATAGAGTTGCTTCCATTCAAATAGTGAGGGAATAGTTACTTTCCTTGACAGTTACTTTTTCTAGGCACAACACCGGAAAAGGATATCAGCTATGACAGATGTGGTGAAAGACACATTGACATCATTTAGTCATAACAAGACTTGAGCTAAGTAACTGTTTTGGGGTAAAAGCATTTCTCTACCCTACTTTATATAAACCCTTGTTAAATTCTTAGCACCTGTTCCATGTTTTCATTCAGTGTTCTGGAATTATTTGTATGTAACAACGTAACAGCAACCAAAAACATTTGTTGTGCAAAAGATGAGAGTGCAGTTGATCACAATAGAGTAACCAGTAACTCAAGAATTTGGTTTGGCTTCTTTGTTTAATGGCATATCAACCTTTGTAGTTAAGAATTTCATTTCTCTTGAGTTGCATGAAGATCGCTAATGAGGCAAAAGATGAGGTAAGCCTAAAACCATGGATTCTGAGGCTATGCTTTAAGCCATAGAGACAAATTTAGAGGTGAACTTGACATCTTGCAATCCAGTAGGATTCATAACCTTCCCAACTTTAGCAAAAATATCCACAGTTGCCAAATTGTGTCTCATGTTACCAAAATATTGCAAAGGTTTTGACCCACACTAGTATTTATCAGTGAAATGATCAATTAAAAATTAACACATTTCCTATGATGATAACTATCATTCTAAGCACACCACCTACTTCAGTGTATAGTAGATAGTTTTTCTAGTCTTGTAAAGACACAATTTTTAATTTCTTGTAATTTATGAGGATCATCTAAGAAAAAAAGTGAATTTTGCATAAGAAGTTGATAAGAGAATGTACAGTTTACAATTGCATCTTTTTCATGAAAATTGTAATAAGTCCTTTCATGTCCTAGAACACTGTCAGCATGACCTTCTTTACTGACAGTAGCACCTAGAATTTTTTTTCTTTATTGAAGTCAGTGTTTCTATTCGATGGAGAGTCTTCTCAACTGAGTCTTGTAGTGGTAAACCCATGTTTATCTCATTTGTAAACATTTTTTGACTAAAACTTGCTTCTTGATATACATCACACATTCTTCTGTAAATTTCATATGGTTTGCACTTCTCAGCCACCAAAAATCTGATGAAAGACTTCGGTTCAAGCCAGAAGCACTGTTGGATTTGCCACAATTTTAAATAGCTCAAAAAATTTTCTGAGATCAAAATGATTTTCGCTACAAATCAATTCCAAACAATACAGAGTTTACATTTATGGAAGAAAATTCCCTTTATTTATTGAATGACCCTTTTATATAGCTTTTTTAGTATTTGTAGCTACAACTGTTTGTATATGTTTGTTATATCTTATTCTTTCTGGTTTAATGTTTATGATATGAAATATGCTAAATTTATAGCTGGTTTTAGTGGGTCATATCAGTTAATTCCTTCCAATTCAAACTTAGAGTCATATAAAAAAAAAGAAAAAAAAAAGCTGAATATATATTCACTGGTGACAAATTGATGTGCTTAATATTCCTACACAAAGTATACTATGAAATATAACAAAACACACAAAGCAATACAACCATGAAATATGATAGACTAAAAATATTAGTTCTCAAAGAAGAGAGAGGATGCTTACCACTTTGCCAGTGATACTAATGACTTCTCCATTTGGCTGTAGGTAGGATTCCATAATGGTCTTTTGGTCTTTTTTTTTCAGCTGGATCAAATCAATGAGACGTTTTCGAATCATGTCTGCTCTGTCATAGCCAAACAGGGCACAAGCCATCTCATTGGCAGTGAGAATCTAAAAGACACACAAGAAAAAAATAAAATAAAGATAAGAAAAATATAAAAGTGAATTTGCTCTTAACATTTACAGTGAAAAGTATTGAATAAGTGATGTTAAGAAAAAATCATCCATCTCAACAACAAATTTATAATCCAGTGGGTTTTTTCAAACAGTGTGTTAGTATAACAGGCGGCTGGCCCTGGTGCAGGTGTTACTGTCTATGGATCCATGGGTAGCATGCACCACACCCTTTGCATTGGTAGTTAAATGGTGAATTGAGGTGACAGTTAATTGTAGAATAATATAAAAACAAAAAAACAATCCTAAGGAGCTTTACTGAATAAATGGAGGGATGGTGGCCAGAAGGACAAATAGATAATTGGAAATCAAACTTATAAATTAAATAGGAAAAACGGTTGAAAGAACTGAAAAATTAAGGGAGTTTAGAAACAAAGGGTTAAGTTTTTCATATGAAAAATTGTTTCAGTTGGTTTGAAGCAGACCAAGTTAAGAATTCTTCAGAATGGACAGTGATGAAAATTCAACTCAGGTCTCTGACCAATGCCCTATTAATAGATATGTGAAATCATGATTTTGGGGAGAAACCAGTTGTGGAGTTCACTGACCCTTTGTGATGACATGTGCATATAATCCCAAGCATGGGTATGTAGTCAGTTTGCACTCACTCCCAAAAATTTGCCTCAATCAATTTTGATTAGACTTTGCAAAAAGAAATCAGTTTTATTTGGGATTTCACTAAAAGAAAACTTACTCCAGAAGAATTGCATGAATTGGTTCTCCTTGAGCTTTACACAGAAGACTGTTATACCACACATACACACAACAGTGGTGAAATTGAAAGTAGAAAGTGGGGTCTTTTTCTCCATTTAACCCCAAAGCCAAGGACAGCTTAGTTATGCCACATACATAAAATAGACAAAGGAAGAGTTGACAGTTACTCCAATTGCTATTCTAAGAAAAGAGAATGTAGAAATATCTTTTCATCATTAAATAAACCTTTGATATAGTGGTCAATGGAGTTTTTTTTCCCTTTTAATAAATACTTTTCAGAAATAGATGAACAGGAAAAATAAGAGAGGAAATTACCACTGCTTTAATTACCAATTATTATTCAAACCTTCTGACAGAATCACAACATTTTAAAAAGTGTACAGTAATACACTTGTAATGAAAAACCATTTATTATATTTTGATGCTGTAACAATTTTCTGTTATATCACATACAGAGATGGTGAGTATTAGAAAACTTCCAAGTTTAAATCCAAAAAGGTAGTCCGTAAAGCATGAGTTAAACAAAATGGAATAAGATTTTAGAAATTTCAAATTGAATTTAAATAAATTTTAAATATGTCCTACTGATGAATGAAATATATTGAAAATTATTTGTATTTGATAGGACTATGCATAAAAAAACGAATCTTAAACTACACAAAAAATGTAAATATGAACATATAATGACTGTAATTATGTAACATCTATGCATAGAACAACCCTAGACAGGTTGATATGCCATTAAGTTCAATCAATCAGTCTGTTAACTTTATTATTCCCCTTCATCAAACTTAATGTGTTACAAGCAGTAGCAGGCTTATCTTCCTTCTTGTCAAAATGAATTTAACCAATAAGCACAATGCTGGATGAGATTTTTCTAAAACCCTAATCATTCTACCAGCCAAGAGGCTGGATCACCTGCCAGTTGTGCCTGATGTGTGATTGCAAAGTTGATCGCCTGGTCTCACAGGGCCTTTTCCCCCCAGGATTTACCTGCTTTGCAGGGTTGCTCCAAAAGAGGTATGCCTAATGTACCAAGCATTTTTTGAACCAGTCACACGAATCTCAATTTGCACATGGTTCTCCATGATAAAATGACCATGTATCATATATTGGCTTGGTGGAGAGTCATTTAAATCTCATAAACATTCTACCTGCCACCAGGCAGGACTACCTGGTATTTGAGCACAGTGGGTAATTGAAAGTTGATCGCCTGGTCTCAGGGGGCCTTCCCCCAAGGCTTTACCTACTTTGCAGGGTTGAGTTTATTGCTTGGTACCTGAGGTATACCAAAAAGGGGAATGCCAATGGAACAAAGCATTTTTTTGATCTAGTCATGCACGAGTCTCATTTTGTATGTGGCTCCCCACTATAAAACAACCTACTATCATATATCGACTTGGTAGAAAGTCAGTTAAATCCCTTAACATTTTACCTGCCACTAGGCAGGACTACCTGGCATTTGTGCCAGGTGGATAATTGAAAGTTGATCACCTGGTCTCAAGGAGCCTTCCTCCGAGGATATCTGCTTTGCAGAGTTATATTAATGGGTTGGCGTCCCAAAAGGAGAATGACAAACAGACTAAGCATTTTTGGGGCTAGCAGTGCATGAGTCTCAATTTGTGTGTGGCTTCCCACTATAAAACGATCTTGTGTCACATATTGACTGGGTGGGTAGTTAAATCCCTTTACATACTAGTGTCAGAAGGCTCTCTATAACTTTTTATGCAAACCTTTATGCTTAAAAACATTACAATTCATTATTTAACCTCACTTTTCTTAATACTATATTATACATCCTGTAGAAGAGAAGATGACTTACCCCATGTGGCAAAATGAGTACATATATGCCTGGTATGCAAAATGAGTGGAGAGTTTGAAAGGAAAAAGAAATATGGCCACCCTAACACCTCAATTTAAGAAAAAACACAGTCTCTGAGCTAGGAGAATTGGCAAGAATGGTCAAGTGTATGCAAATTTTTCTTGAGATCCGTTAAGTATAAAACACCATATGCAAGAGAAAAATGATGAGAGACTTGCAAATGTGATACTGTATATACAGAGAGACTTTGTAGTTGGGAAAGTGATTACTTGGGTCAGTTTCACACAAACTAATTCGGTGAAAATAACGGAGGGGAAGTTTGACCTCAAACTCATCCCCGAGTTTGACAGCTCTGCGTCTGGACCATCAGTGGTCGAGTGGATAGAAAAAGCTGACTTGATCTGCAAGATGGGCCAGGTGAAACATCCAGAACACAGTCCCCTTAAAGCTGACAGCTGGTGAATTTGTTGTTTAACAGCAGCAGAGAGGAAATTGGGAGGAATATATGTGACTAGTGCTGGCACTGTGAGCTTTCCTTATCTTGACTGAACCTTGTGCACAGCCATTACCATCAATGAGCCTGACTTCCATGTGGAGTACGACCATAACAAGAAGATCTGGGTTGTCTTGGAAGTGGTCTGGTGACAAGACGCTATCTGTGCTGAAGAACTAGACAGTTTAATATCCGATACCAAAGCCAATCAGGAAAAAGTATACTCATGAGGTATGAAGTTGAATGGATAATGTCTAGCTGCTTCAGTATCCTGAGGAAGAACTTTGGCCCCTTCATGGGCCTGATCCCTCTAATGGATGTGCTGCAGGAAAGCAAACAAGGTCCACCTGGTCATGGATTATTGGGAGCTCAATCAATATGTTAATGTGCCCACAGCTAATGCATATGTTTGCGTTCAAAAATTGAGGGATAAGAAAGATTGAATGTTGCCATGCTGGATTTGTGCCATGCCTATTTGCAGGTCCATATTGACAAATTGCTTTGGCCTTTTCAAACAGTGAAGATAAATAGGCAAAGATATTGCCTCACCCATTTAGGTTTTGGGTTCAACATACCACCTCTAGTCATGTGATCAATTATGAATGCCATGAGCGCACAGTCCAAAACTGGTGAAAGGGCTTTCAATAACATATTTATTAATGAGAGTGTATGCATTAGGGCACATCTTCAACAATTTGGACAAACAAATCTGGAGCATTTAGAGAGTGGCACTTGTGTACTGGGACTACTTTCTGAGAGAAGTGGGGTAAACTACAATGGACTTGTGGAAGTGAACTCCCAGCACTGCCTAATTTGCTCACCTGTTGTAGTTTCTTTTCTCTGTGTGGGAAGTTGATTGGACATTCGTCAGTATGTGGCTAGCTACATGTTGCAAAGCATTCATAAAATGGTGCACGAAATCTATGATGACTGGCTGGGATGATGAGGTGTGGGACTCACTCCTGACTCGAATGCTGATGGACATTGTTATCTGATTGGGACAGAAGGATCTAATTCAAAGTGATTGGTGCGTTGATAAACATGAAGTCACTGTGTGGGTTGACACAAGCTTCTTGGTCACTGGTATTGTTGAGAAAAGATGCCTGTTGGTTGTGACCAGAATCCAAAGACAAGCATATCAACCTGGCAGAGCTTGATGCAATTTTGAGAGGCATCAATATGGCATTGCAATGGAGAGCAACTGTGAGTCATCTGAAGACTGACTAGATGTGTGTGCATTAATGGGTTTCTAATATGTTGTCTGGAAAGTCGAGTGCAAACACAGGTGGCGTCAGAAATGTTAAGATTTCAGCTCAGAACAATCAAGGAACTGGAGGTGGAATATAAACTAACTATTGATGTAGGACTCATCAGATCTCATGAAAACTGAGCCAATTAGCTCACCTGAGCACCTCAACAATGGCTGGGTGCGGTTTGGAAAGAAACAAAACCAGTGTGTGTTGAATCCACAGAACAGCAGGTATCCACCCACGTACAAGCCATCCATCAACATAGTGGGTATCCCGGTGTGAAGCACACCTTGTATTTTTTTAAGATGGATCAGTCCTGAGGTCTCAAAAGGCAGCTTTTTGGGAGGTGGTTTGAGAATGTGAAGTGTCCCAATCCATAGACCTAGACCTAGTGCCAGTGCATTGGAAAACTGGACGGCTGGATGTGCGTGAGAATTGAAGTAGGGTGAGGATGGATATAACGCATTATGAAAGCTAGCATTAACTGACCAGGACCACATTCTGGTAGAATGTGGTCCTGGTCAGTTTTCCATCTGGCAACCATTATACACCAAGATGCTGCTGGCATCATATGATAGTTGGAGTTGCAAAACTGTGAAAGAGGGTCACCTGTCGAGCTGCTCATTGACAATGGTGCAGTATTTTGTGGGGAGATATTTGCGAGGTTTGCAGAGAGCTAGGGGATCCAACTTGGATTCTGGCATGCCTATCAACCATCAGGGAATGGTATCGTAGAGATGCTATCATACAATCATGTGCATTGTCACTTGGTTGCGATATTCCATTATGGAGGTGCTATATTGGTATAATGTGACGCCAAAACATGATGCCACAGATTTGTCAGCAACTGCTAACTCCATATATAACTACCAAGCCTGCATAAAGAGTATTGATGTTGCACTACCACTTGAACACACAGATCCTGGAATCTACGGAGTAAGAGATGTGGTGTGGATAAAGACCCCACATGGTTGACATTCGACACAATTCAAAAAAAGGAACAGTGACAGGGGTCTACAGCCCACATTCAGTTCTCATCAATGGAATGCCATGCCATATCAGAAACCTCTGCCCGCATCAGAGGTTTGCTTAGTCAGAAGATGGTGGCAGTGATAATACAACTAAATTAATTTTTGTTATGAGTGAGAGATCTTACTTTATTTGGATCTGAGTGAAACTGATCTCAGTAATTGTTTTCCCAATGACAAAATGTCTCTGTATACACAGTATCACATTCGCAAGTGTCTTACTGCTTTTCTCTCACACATGGTGTTTCATGCTTAGCTGATCTTGAGAAAAATTTGCATACGGCCAACTACTCTCACCAATTCTCCTAGCTCGGAGATCATGTTTTTTCTTAAATTGAGATGTTAGAGTAACCATATATTTTTCTTCTTTTCAAGCCCTCCACTCATTTTGCATGCCAGGCATATACATACTTGCTTTGCCACATGGGGTAAGTCATGCTTTCTTCTACATTCCTCCCTGATCTCCTGATTGCATAAATGACATGGAGATGGCGGTCACCATCGTCGAATGCTTCTAATTAAGGGTGAATGTGATCTGTTCATCTCTTCTTCAGTTGTACCCACTTGACCTCTTGTTCTTGGTATCATCATCATCGTTGTCTTCAAAATCTGGTTCTGCAGATGAATCATCTGACCCAGCACTGAAAAACAGCCATGTCTTATGACTGCCATTATCTTCTGACAAAGCAAATCTCTGATGCAGGTAGAGGTTTCTGATGTGGCATGGCATTCCATTGATGAGAACTGAATGTGGGCTGTAGACTCTTGTCACTTCTCCTTTTTTGAATTGCGTTGAATATCAACCAAGTGGGGTCTTTATCCATCCCATATCTCCTACTCTGTAGATGCCATCAGAGATTTTCTTTTTTGGAAGATGGTGGTAGTGATATGATATCACTGTTTTTCAGTGCAGGGCCAGACAATCTGCAAAACCAGATTCTGAAGACGATGATGATGCCGAGGCCAAGTGGGCACAACTGGAGAAGAGATGAGCAGATCCCATTCACCCTTAATTAGAAAGAAGCATTCGACAATGGTGACCGCCATCTCCATGTCATTTATGCAATCAGGAAGGAGTGTATACGGACAGATTTTGTCATTGGGAAAGCAACTACTGAGGTCAGTTTCACACAGATTCAAATAAAGTAAGATCTCTCACTCATAACAAAAATTAATTTAGTTGTATTTTCTATATCCCCACAATAAACCTGTAAGATCATTGGCCAAAGAAAGACAATCACACAAGCTGATATCAAACATCTAATTATATTTGGTTTGGTTGTGAAGAGATTCTTGACCAATCAAATACATTAAAATGAAGAGTCAAAAATTAGAGACAACAGTAATCTGTGTGATTATATGATATAAAAGCTAAACAGGTAATATAGCTGTTATTACTTAGAATATTTGGACTATTGATTTCATCTTTATTGCTATACTCACAATGTTTCAGCTGATATGTCCTTTGGCCTTCTTCAAAAGTTTCATATCAAACTCGGGAGTCCACACAGAATCTCAAACTGAACCCTTTATTGGTGCCATGGGGGTAGACTTTTCTAACTCTGTTAACCATGACCAGGTACAAGTGTTAAGTTATAGTAAGTTTTCCAAGTTATTTTTACCTGTTGTTGGGATAAAACTTGCAACCTTCAGATTATTTCACATGGAAGTACTTTTCAACCAAACATTTATCCACTAAGTCATGTGTCCTAGCTGGACAATATAGCTTTGTGCAACCATAGAACGAAATTTAATATTATTTAACCAGAGAGTGATTAGGACATCAGAAAAATGGGGCACTATCTCAGAGATAGTAACTTTTCTTGATTTTTCCACCAGTAACAGTAGTAAAAGTATACCAGGGATATGCGAGTTCCAGACAGACATCGATGACACATGAAAACTGCAGGCATCCACAAGTGATACAAGAATCACTATCAGCAACTGAGAGGGATGGTAACCACCAAATGAAAAGGATATTGCATTAATTCATACTCCAATTCAATGCTGGTGTTGCTCAATCCATCAGTCAATGCACTGGATGCAATGTACATCGTATTCCAAGGGATTTTGTAGTTTTCAGTTGATAGGAGTACCATTACTGACACTATAAAATCAGTTACTGTCCTTCGGCTGGGCCAAAGTATATTAGCACCGAACTGTCAAAACTGGCACCATGTACCTATCTGGTCAAATGAGTCACATTGCCAGTTCTTCCAGGTAAACGGTCAAGTTCATATTTGGAAAAAACTGCATGAGGCTATGGATCCAGTTTATCAGCAGGGTGTTGGGCAAATTGGTGGGTGTTCTGTAGGGTGTGAGTATGTTCTGAAGTTCAAAAGGACCACTTTTGGAGTTTGTTTGAAGTGTGTGTGTGTGTGTGTGTGCGCATTGAAATGTGAAAATGATCCAAGTATTTGCTTTCACAGCAGTCTCCCTAAACTCAGTATTATGTTCGCAAAAGTAATCTCACTATTTAGTGTTATGAAATAGCCGAGGGATTTCGGTTCATGCCTTTGAGTTTAGTTAGGCTGAGAACCTTTCGGCTCAGCACATGGGTTGGTTGGGTGTAAGATTGAAGCAGGTGTTAACGCGGGTGCACACGAGCGGATGGAGGTGTCACTCAGATGTCATAACAGTCCGAGACGATACTGGGTGACAAGGTGCGGGTGACGTCACGCACCGGAAGCACGCGGAAGTTTGTGTGAGAATTTGAAGAAAATAAGAGTCGGGTTTTGGATGCCGAATGAGAAGGATCGATTTGGGAGCTCGCAGGCGCGAGGTGAACGTGCGCCCAATGGGGGCCGCTCGAGTTGGGGGCCAAATGAATAAGACAGCATAGAAGATTGTGTCTCTCCTCCTTACGTCGAAACCTTTAACTCAAAGTTAATAAAAAGGTTTTGTACCTGAACAAGAAGTAGTTACGTGTTTTTGAGATTCCTGTTCTTTATATATTCTATCGTTATGAACATTACATGTCTATTTCGCACATGGCCATATTCGTGTATATGGCTACGCAACATTAGTACAATCTCTACCAACCAAAAATATCTTGCTCTTTCACTTGCACATGATGTTTTTATGCTTGGCCAGTACATTCACAGTGAAAAATTTGCATATGCCACTCTCGCAACTTTTCCTCACTCAAGACTGCATTTTATCTTAAATTGAGGTGTTAGGGCAGACATATTGCTCTTTTCTCTCGAGGCAACCACTCATTTTGCATACCAGGCATATATGTTCTTGCTTTGCCAGATGGGGTAAGTCATCTTCTCTTCTAAATTGTTTTGACAGGCGTAATATACATAGATCTTGTTGCAGACTATCTACACCCTTTTAATACTGCATGCAGTTTTGAACAAATCCTGGAAGCAGTACTAACAGCAACTGTATGGCCACTTACCTTCCACCTCACAAATCATCCAAGTTAGACAATCAAGACATGTGAGGCACTTCTGGAAAAGTAAGAATGAACTCATAAGCGATGTCCTACACATAGACACACCAGTTGGCTGACATTCATCAGTTCTGTATGGACACTGGATGCTACTTAGAGGATTCACCAAGAGCAATGGCTGATAGAGATGAATACCAAGAGAAAGTCAAGATATTAGCACACCTTGATGATCATCATATTTCCTGGAAGTAATTTTTGTTCCCGCAAGATAACACAATATTTTCATTCCCAACTGGTTCTTGTACTTGCCTGTTGAGCATGATGGAAGATATTTCAGACCTCACTAAATTTCATGCAGTAACACCCAATAAATACAAATCAGTTATGGACAGCTTTAGAAAATGCCTGAATAGATATACACATGCAACAATTCCAGCATCTTGTAGAATCTATGCCACATTGTGTATATGCCATTATTCAGGAGAAAAGAGGATCTACAAAGGAAGCTGCCTCTTATCTTTTTGGTACTTCAGTTTGTATAAGATATGATCATTCAAATTTTATAAATTTAAATTCAGTTAAAAACTAACTTTGCAGCCAAGAAAAACCATTTAAATTTAATTTTTTGACTTTTTATAGCACATTGGTTCTTATGCATTTATTCAACCACTCCACCATGAGCAGGATTCTCCTTCTCTTAGATCAGTTGCCATATCAAGGTTAAAGAGTTTAGTCTGCCCAACTATTTACCCATAGCTGAAAGGAAAATAGTTGGATGCATACCTTTCCCTAGGAGTATTACAGCTATGTGAAATGCATACAGCCTTGTTAAGGATTTGATCTTGGGTTACCATGTCCATTTCCTATGATGATAACCATTACACCCAGAGCACCTCCAGATTGTTTATTATCTATTGGTTATTAGTCAAAAAGAATGATTTCAGTAAATTCACAGCCTTTTATCACATTCCATATTCTTACAATCAATGAAATTTTATTGCACATCACTAACCAAACACATTAAGATTTTTACAACTCTAAACTCAATATGCATTTATATATCTCAAGATTTCTTTTTCTTAACTCAGACACAAAGAGAGCTAATAGTCATGACACTTTACCCAAAAGCAACCTGGAATAATCATGTAACAGCATCTGGTGATGGTTAGAGAATGGTAGACATCAGTTAGAAAATTGAGTATACTGTTAATTCTAGACAATGGTTAAAAACATATTTGAATAGCCCAATCAAAAACAATATTCAACAAGCAAGTTTGGTGAAAAGAGCTATAAGTGGGTATCTTGACTTATATAGAAAGGTCAATGTTCCCAATAGTAACAAATTGAAGATTTTCAAAAGTTACTTCAGAAAGAGGAATAGAAAATGTAAATATTTCAAGGAGGTAAGAACAATCGCCTATAGATTTCATTATTGTTCATTTCCAAGAAAAGAAAAGACCAGAGAGAGAGAGAGAGAGAGAGAGAGAGAGAGAAAGAAAACTGACTAAGAAGCAAATAATATGCATGTTTATGTCTGTGAGAAAGAAAAGTTAATGACATTAATTTTTGAATTAAATATTAAGGATATAATTTTTAACATCAATTGTTTATGTCAGACATGATTAAAATGAAAAACAATTTTCCTTGAAAGAAAAGAGAAACCCAAACTTGAGTTCAGTTAATTTCAGAAGCCAATAATGGTTACCATTTTGAACAGTTTTGTAAAAGATTTGTTTTTAAGTTCATATACAAGGTCAGTGTTAGATTTGCAAACCCTTTATCATATATATGTACCAACCAACGAGCTTTAAGAGAGTTTGACACTCCTGTTTGTTGGGAGTGTGTTCTACCTTGGAGCTTTATTAAAGTGCAGTATATTTCTTCTTGGTTAGTTTAGTATCATTGCCCTGGAGATGCTATGTCAATGTAAACGAGGAATTATTAGATCCTTTAACGTTGCTGCTCTGCCCACCTACATATTCCTATCAACAGTTAGGATTTCCATTACTGATTTTCGAGGCTGGCAGTCAGGTAAACCCTTCTCTTCATTTAGAAAACTAGCATAACACATAAATATTTCTCTCTGTTAAACAGAGTAAAATAAAAAAGGGAATTGTTAGAAATATTCATCCTATTTAAGTTTCAAAATGAGTTTAAAGGTTTTTAATATTTTTCTTTTACATAGAAGAATGAATTAAAAGAAAGTACAAGACAAATATCAGAGAAAGTAAGCAAAAAAAAAGTTGGAATAAATGACAGAGGTGTGTGTGTGTGTGTGTGTTTCACCAATTGATAGTCTTCACAGGAAACTATAGTTCATATTCAGTTGCAAATATAATGATTAGAAAATCCTCATCAGGATGTGGTGATAACACAGATTACCTTGATTTTGTCTTGCCATCACACTTGGTATGTCCAGTAGATGGCATACAGTGTGCATACGGAGCTGGTAAACGTAGGTTTTTATTCTGATCAGCCAACACTGGCGTGTCCATGTGTAGGAGTTCATGATTTCGTCCTCAGTTTTCCAACAAGATGCTGCTCTTTGGCAGGGTGCTGTTTCCAACACTTGTTCAAAACACCATGCAGAATACTTGTGTATTTCTCATCTCATCTATCCTTTTCTCTAAACATTTCATTAGAATCCAAGTGGGGGCAAATCATACAGTATTACCTACATAGCTACAGGTTGGAAGAATTGCCATTTTATTTTAACAAGGTAATTAGAAAATAAATAGAGGGTGTCTCAATATACATGGGACACATGTGACTGCAAATAACTCTTCTAATAATAATGTTGTATTCTTTTTTGCTTCAGATTTGAAAATATAACAACTATTAATCCTCAATCACAATGCCTAGGACAAGAGAGGAAAATATTTTGCATCACTACTTATTTGGTGACAAAATCATTCAAAACTGTCTCAAAATAAATGACTATTTTATAATGGGTGGCATCTATTACTGAGACAAGAAACTAAAAAAAGATTGCATGTCCTGGAAAATGATATAACAATTAAAAAAAACAAACACTGATTTGATGTCTCGCTCAAAGGATGTATTTTTTTTACTGGAAATGTTCCAAATTACTGCCATTGCACTTGTCTCAGTAATAAATCATAATCATATTAATAGGTTGCATCTATTTTGAGACACCCTGTAAATGAAATAAAATATATATATCTAAAAACCCCTGTCTATTACAATGATTTACAGAGCCTGATTTATACACCAACAAAGTTTTAACCACTATACATTGAAAAATAGTGAATGTGAATTAAACCTTTTGGTAAAATTTTGATCTATAGGACTCATGACTGTGTGCGTATAAGTGACAGCAACTGTAAATTTTTCATATCAGGCATAGATTTCATATGAAATATATACGACTTGTACACCCATTTTGTTGATAACATTTTTCAACAAGCTGAAGCTCATTATATTTTTTTGCACACAGTTAAATGGTTAAATGTAACAGTAGCAATTTAACATCAGTCATTTGTTTGCACACATTTAAGTAGATATACATGATATGTAAGATTAATTTGTCAGTAATTTTATTTTAAAATGAGTTAGAAATCATTTGTTTACACACTAATATGGCTATTGTTTCTACACAGTTAAATGGTTTCAATTATTGTCATCCAACACTTATAATTCTATTCAATATTAATCATTTGTTTGCACACAGTGAAGTGGTTACAAGTATTGCTATTTAATACAAACAATTTAAACAAACTTCAGTCATTTGTGAATAGACAGTTAAATGATCAAACAGCTTTATTCTAAACAACTTAATTTAGCATAAATCCTTTGTTTGCACAATGTTTAAATAATCAAACCCATAGATAGGACCCTATCATGTACAACCACTCTAGACCTGAGTGAACTAAGGAGTGATGGCAATAAAGGGTACTCCACATTCCCCCAAACCCCATAACTCCAGTATTACTGGAACTTCACCATCAGATTATTTAGTATTATATACAGGTCACATGCTGGCCCGGGGTGGGGGGTCCCTTCTGCAGAGATGCAATCAGTTTGTTTTACAGCCCCAGTCAACTGGGCTGGTTTTCTACGAGTAAAACATCTAGTAAAGAAAGGAATGAAAGATATGAGCAGCATTTAACCCTATCAATCCCTTTTCCCCCCCATGCAGTCTATAAAAATAGGATGGTTCCACTCAGACAAAGAGAATTTACTAATAATAAACAAAAATATAAAAGCTGTCATCTTAAATTCACTAGTTACAAAAATTTGAAAACTAAACAGTAATGTACTAAAGTTCTAAGATGAAATATTGTCCTTATTTAAAGAATTATTTCAACTAGCACTTGCATCATTGTTGGGTCAATAATTGTTTCAACTAGTGGGTTCTCTGACCCTCCTCAGTTGTTTGTAGTATTGGCTAATCTTCCATTTTTTTTCTCCCTTCTATTGACTTTATTTTACCTTCCGGATAGCAATAACAAAGATGCTGTCAATTCTAAATAAAGAGAAATTAGAGATCATATATTGAAGAAAAACTAGAGATCTTATCATATAAAAAAAGAGGATTAAAATAACAAAGATGAAGGTACTGGTTGAAATAATTCTTTAAATAATAGATTTTTTTCTAAAAATATTAAATCACATAAAATGACCGATTTATTTTAAAAGCATGTCAACTCATCTGAGATTATTTTATGCCAAGAAATTAGGAAATAACATTCATATTTACATTTTTTGTGTAGTTTCTTAAAAGTGTTTTTGCAAACAGTTCAATCAAATACAAATAATTTTTAAACAGATCTATTTGATCCAGAGATGGGACTCTTAACAAGTACTGCCACTCCAGGTCAGAATGGATCTGGGGTCATACTCACGACAGTTAAATCACTTAAATAGAAAATTTAAATATTTTCAATTTTAAATAACTTGGGAGTATTCCTGATTTTAGAAGTAATATGCACTTTGTGTGATCATGTTACTAAAGAGTAACAAAGCAATCTTATTTAAGCCTTTTGCCAGCAGAGCAACATTTTAGTCACCAATGGTACTCAGACAGAGTGACATTTAAAAAAAATTATCTGCCTTCAAAAGAGTTAACAAATCACTTAACCATTTTGTGTTTGATAACCAAATACCTAGATGCAAAGGATTAACTTATTAACAGCAAATGTATAACAACTACAAATATTAATCAAGAAAATCATACCTGATAGAGTTTCTTTAACATTGAATAATCAGTCAATATCACAAAAAGAAAATGAAGTAAAATCATAATTAAAAAAAAAAAAAAAAAAAAAAAAAAAAGAAGCAACCCTTACCAATTAGAAACCCAAAGGGAAAACATGAATGATGAGCTTCATTTTTTTCTCTTCTTATTTTTATGTCGTTGTCTTGTTGCAGCTGGGAACATTGTGTTATAAATTGGGGAATAGTTGAGATGTTAAACAAGGTTTTCAGTGTGAAACTCTCACTGTTAGGGGCCACATTCAATGTAGACATGAAAGGTACATCCAGGATGTTGGAAAATCAGAGTGACCATTGTGTTGGCATTATTACTTTGATAAAAGCCAAAAATGTGGATGGATTTAATGTTTGCCAAGGCGTTTGTAAAGCAACATAAATAATAACAGGTAGTGGCAGGAAAAACTGACTATGATGATAATGGGAAGAGGGAGAGGAGAAGTAGTAAGAAATGAGGAAATTACAGCACACCTCTTCTTCTTCTTCTTCCTTCCCCTCCCCATAAACATCCCCCTACCATCTTCTCTTGACACACATGGATACCCAATACTTGGTGATGAGAGAGGAAAAGCAACAGATGATTAGAGACACAAGCCTGATCTTTCATCCTCATTAACTAATATTTACAGCTGCTGAGGAGGTGGAAGTGGAGGAGATGGGTGGGAGTCATGAAGGAGATGTTAACCCAATGGCAGAACTATAATGATTGAGAGAGAAAAAAAAAATCAAATAAAATCAAATAAAAACCTTTGCAGGATTTTACTTGTACACCATGAATTACAAGAAAGAAAATGTAATTAACACAAATGTCAGTAGGAATTGTAACATTTTTTTTAATCAAAATAAAATTAAATCCCAGCAAATACAAGATTCAACCTTATTTGGTAAAAAACAGAAAACAAAACATTTTTGAAGGTAGAAATTGGAAGTAAAATAAATTCAGTCTTTTACATTGAAAATAATTTTTAAAAAATTCCTTTTTGTAGCTCTGAGAACAGAATAAAAAATTTTAAATAAATCTCTTTTTTAATTTTATTTTCTGATGGAGAATTGTCAGTCTATATTAATCATTTTGACTAAATAAGTTCTCAGTGGGAATCGAACTTGCATCTTGTGCCTTGAGGAAACCTGAATAAACACACCAGCTATTCAACTAAGTGAACTATGAAGGGCCATCAATTTGTAGAAGCCCAAATCAAACATAAAGGAGACACAAATTTAAATCTCACTAAAAGTTTATTGATTATTTCCAACCCTTGATATTCCTCCCTGTGATATAATCAAGGCCTGATTGAGTTTTGACATATAAAAAAACAAAAAAGACAGCAACTGAAATTTAAATTAAAGAAATTATGAGGCATGTTCAAAAAGTATTGAGATTGAAGACAGATGAGAATAATGTTCTTCAAAATAGCCCCTTGACATTCAACACACTTCTTCCAGTGAGTTATCCATTTATTAAAACACCTTTGAAAATCTCTTGATATAGTATGAAGCTGTCATATTTCTTTTAATACCATCCCCATCCACTGATGCATTTTCAGTCAAGGAAACAAGAAAAATGTTGTCATGTGGAGCTAGGTCTGGTGAGTAGAGAGGCTTTTGCACAATCAAACATCTAAATAGCTTCATAATCATTTTTTCAAAAAAGTTGGCACTGGCTCATTTTTATGTAAGTACCTCAGTTGTAAACAACTTTATTTAAATCTGGAATTTTAAAAAGTTTAAAAGATTTATTACTGACACTTTTTAATACCCCCCCCCACATTCTAGTGAAAATTCATGTTTTCTAATTATACTCTTATGTTTTACATTTAACTGATTATTTCTTTTTAAGGTAAGTTCAGATCATGTCTTTACATATAATAATTTAAATAATATGATTTAAAGTTTGATTGATTGGTTTTAATGGAATGTCAACTGGTCTGAATTACTTTATGCCTAGAGGTTAAAGAATCATGTTTATTGTATGCCTATATTTATATTTTCTGTTAGGAGATTGTTTTTTGCATGTGGTCCTAAATAATTTTAAATAGATCTATTTGACCGATAGATCAGACCTTAACAAGTAAAACCACTCTTGGTCAGAATGCTCCTGAGAATAATGGCTATAAAGAGGTACTCTACACTCACTAGAGCTCAAGATATGGAGCCTTACTATAAGATGCAGTTTAGTGTTGTACTCAAACACATCCCATTTTGGTGGTGGTGGTGGTGGTGGTGGTGGTGGAATCTTACCCCTGTACAAGAGATTCAGAAGATGTATTTGAAATCCCACCATCAGTGTAATTTTAAAATTTGAGGATATAAAGTAAATTTTGAGCAAATAATTATTTCGTAATGCTAGTTAGCCTTATACTTTAATATTTTGGATGTTCCTTTCAGTGGATAAGAATCTCTGTAGTTAATCACATTCGAAACAAAAGGATTCTTATGCACACTATTATAACAGCATAACTCAGCCTATACAAATGTACAATTCTAAAACTCATAAATACCACATCATATCATAATGGAGATTATATGTCTATCTTTAACCAAAACTATATCACCACCATCACAATTCCCTAAATGACTTATATTTTCAATGATGATTAAATTATTGTTAATTTTAATAAGCATCTTATTTATAAACAATTTCTATCAAAGTCTAGCTGAGTTAGACTTGCCTCAAAGAAGCCCACATTATTGGTATTTATTCAACTTCTCACCAAGTCAGATTTGAAACAAGATCATTTTATTGTCGAGGAGACCATTACACACACGCACGCACGCACACACACACACACACACACAAAAAAAAGCTTGATCCTTGCTTGCAATACCTCTTTGCATTCCCCAATTTGGGGCACCTCAGGTACCAAGCAATAAACTCAGCCCTGCCAAGCAGGTATTTCTGTGGGGGCAGGCCTACATTATTATGTTTGATATTTATACAACCATCAACCAGACAGGATTTGACACAAGGTCATTTTATAGTGTGTAGAGAGCATGCACGAATCTAAACTTGTGTGTGGCTGTTAGAAAAAATACTTGATCCCATTGGCATTCTCCATTTTTGGGGCATTGCAAGTGCCAAGTGATGAACTTAGCTCTGCTAAGTAGGTATTGCTAGGGTGGAGGGAATTTGACACAAGGTCATTTTATAGTGAGGGACCATGCTTGAATAGAGACTCGTGTGGCTGTCATAAAAATGTTTGATCCTGACGGCATTCCCCATTTTGGCGTGCCTCAGATGCCGAGCAATAAAATCACTCCAGTCAGGAAGGTATTGCCTGAGAGGAAGGGTCCCTGGAACCAGGTGATCAACACAAATACCCACCTAGTGCAAATGCCAGACAGTCCCCAGGAAACTGAGGTGGCTGAGGCCACATTGGTATTGTGTTTAAAATCCTGCAATGAGTGTTATAAATCACTAAGAAATAAAAGGCTAGAGTACATCATGTGGATAATTTGCATACTGGTCTTAACAAAACCAGGTTTAATAAATGATTACTTAAGTGCTATTGACTTCTAATAATTGTTTTATTGTTGAACATATTAAAAGCAATCCTATGTATAATTTTCTCTAGAAATAAAATAAAAATAAAAATAAATGTAATCTTTTTACATACTTTCTTATTTAGTTTTGTTAGTCTTTCTTATTTAATATAAAACTTTATTATATTAAAACTTAAATTTTTGCTAGTTTGATCAAATAGGCATAAGACAGACACATAGCAGTGCATTTACAGGAAAATAATGTCAAAAAGTAGAGTGAGTGGAGATTGGGAAATACCCATGATAATTTTAGGATAAACCTGAATCATTTTCAGTACAGAGTCAAATGCAGATCTGTTGGATATGAAAACAACTAATTTTTACTTTGATCAATGATAATTAAAAATTTCTCTATCTCAGCAACAAAGAGGCAAACAAACTTGAATGGGTGTTATATGTAATTTTGTTTGAACTTGTCTATACAAATCTGAATGCATATATAACAGTGCAATTATATCTAATTATTTTGTGTGTGTATGTGTGTATGTATTGCTTAAATAAAGAAGCAGGTAGAAAGATGGACAGGTACTTATAATAAGCTTACTAAGTTGAGGATTTGGTTACATTCATAATACCCATAATCTCGAGTGACGACGTAAGAAGCAAATCAGCAACTGAAGTAATTCTGAGAACAAATTTTCCAAAATAAATGAATAAAATAGTTAAACCCATTTTTTTTTGGTCAGCAAATGTAGAAGTGTGTGTGTGTAGGGGGGGGGGAGATTTAAATGATCACACTATATATTCAATGCCCTAATTAGTTTTTAAATACCAGGAGGTATTGTGTATAACCTTGTATGGTTGAAACAATGCCAGATTAGGGACAGCACTACAACGTATTGGATTTCTCTCACTCTTTTTTGTTTTTATGAGCATCTACCAACCACTAGCCCTTAAAGAGAAAAATACAGTATTTAAAAATCAAGATAACATTATATCTGAGAGTATATATATATATATATATATATATATATATATATATATATATATGCCGAAGTCAATAACTGCTCCGATAGATGAGAGAAATGTGTAGGAACTTTTTACAGTTACGATCACATTAGAGTTTATTCCTTACAATGTGCTCCATAATGATGATGTGCCAGACTAAGTGACCAAAACTAAACCTTCCAGGTATAGGTTAAATAGTAATACTACTGTCAATCTACCAGGATGGCTTTGGCCTTAAATAACCTGTGAAGGTTGATATGCCATTAAAAAAAAGAAACCCAACTTAACCTAAAATGGTACCTCTTCAGAAGGATGATTTAGAAGCTAGTTTTATATTGGATCCTCCAGGTGACTTGTGACTATAATTTTTTGCCAGGTTAGGTTAATGAAATAGAGAGACCCCCCCTCTCTCTCTCTCTCCATAATATATATATATATATATATATATATATATATATATATATATATATATATATATATATATATTAGTATGTACTAGTTCGTGGAGCATATAACATGTGACTGAAGCAGTTCAAGCTGTGGAAGGTACCTACTCTGGTTGGTAATGTTGTGGTATTTTGTGTGCTAACATGTGCACAGCTTCACTCTATGTGTGATTTAAAAGTTGCAGAGATGAACATACAATGTAGTCTAATTTGCAAACTTTACAACTTTAAAGTGAGCTGTAATGCAGTAAAAGCATTTGTTGTGCAAAAGGTGAAGTTGCAGTTGATCACAGTATAGTAACCAAATTGTTCAAGAAATTTTGCTTGGGTTTACAAGAACTTCAAGGAACAGGCAAAGTCAGGGAGAGCAAAAATCTTAGAAGCTGTGCTTCAAGCCATACAGATAAATGATGTGAGAAGCATTTGGAAAGTATCAGGCAAGTTCAACATCTCACATTTCAGTATGGTTTATCATTTTCACAACCTAAGCAAAAAACATCACATAATCAAAATATTATATGGGCAAGTCAGCTAGGGCTGCAGAATACTCTGACTGCATCTCTGCAGTGGGGTATGACTCCCCCAACAACTGTCCTGGATATGACATTAAACAATCTGATAGAGAGGTGTCAATAATGCTGGAGCTTTGGGGAACACAGAATAGCCCTTTACTACCATCACTCCCAGGTCCACTCTGACCTGGAGTGGTAGCACCTGATAAGTTGAATAGAGCTGTTTGACATTTTTTGACTCAAGTTTTTTAAAATGTTCCTTTCATCCTTTTTTTTTTTTTTTTTTCACTTTTTTCACTTGAGTATTCAAGCTGATCCAGACTAGAGTATTGCTAACAATGCTATAGTCTGGATAATCTTGATTTGTCCTAATTTCTAATTCTTTCAGTCTACTTTCCAAGCCAAACTTAAAGATGCATATTTTTGGTTGGTTGGTTGACTGTTTAAGTTTTATGGCATATCAACCTTTTTAGGTTATTTAATGCCAAATCCATTTTGATGCAAATAGTCAGTTCTATATCAAACAATTCAGTTAAGCATGAGTACACAGTTTAATTGTCAAAAACATTTCTATTTCAAGCTATTCAGTTTATTCAAACAGAGCTAATTCAGATTAGTATAAGTATAAATTTTGTTTACACAGTTAAATGTCAAAACAGTTCTATATTAAACAATTCAGTTTAGTGTAAGTACAGTTTCAATATCAAAAACAGTTCCATTTCAAACAATTCAGTTTAGCATAAGCACGCAGTTTAAATGTAAATAGAGTTTAATTGTCAAAAACATTTCTATTTCAAGCTATTCAGTTTATTCAAACAATTCAGTTTAGCAAAATTATGCAGTTAGTTCTATTTAACCCATAGATAGGACCTTATCAGGTGCTACCACTCTAAGCCAGAGTGGACCTGGGAGCAATGACAATGAAGGGGCACTCCGCATTCCCTAAAGCTACAGCATTACTCGAACCTCACCATCAGATTGTTTAGTGTCATATCTAGGACACTTGTTGGGGAGGGGGTCTTACCCTTCTGCAGAGAAGCAGTTGGTGTATTCTACAGCCCCAGCCAAATGGGCAAAGAGAATTTGATTCCTTAGTAGAAAATAATACTTTTGAATGGCAGAAGGCTCCTGGAAATAAAAATATTGTCAGTAGTTGGCGGATTTTTACTATGAGTAAAAGTGATGGAAGTTCTGAGTATAAAGCTCATTACTTAGCCAAAAGCTACTGACAAATATATGGCAGGGATTATAGAGAAACTTTCACCCTGACAACAAATATGGCTTCCATAAGGTTACTATTGCAAATAGCAGTCTATTATGACTTGTTAATTCATCATATGGATGTTAAGAGTGCATATTTAAATGCCCTCTTAGACAATGAAATATATGTTGAACCGCCAGAAGGTTTTAAACATAAGAATTATGTTTGGAAACCTAAAAAAAATCCTTATATAGGTTAAAACAGAGCGGTTGAACTGAGAATAAAACATTTCATACTTATTTGACTACATAAAATTTTGTGCACTCACCTGTGGACCCCCTGTATATATGTTCAAAATGTCCAGGATCAAATATCCATCATTCTATTGTGGGTTGATGATATATTAATAGCTTCAAAAACTGAGGTACACCTTATGCAAATTAAGACAAGACTGAACTCAAGATTCAAAATGACTGATCTTGGGAAATTATCCTGGTTTTTAGGAATACAATTTGAATGCAAAAATAATAATATTAAAATGAATCAATGTAGATATATCGAGAAGATATCAAAGTTTGGCATGGCAAATTGCAAACCACACTCAACTCCATGTGAAATGGATATAACAAAAACAAGTGATGAAGTCTATTTAATAGATAGCAAACCTTATTGTCAAATTATTAGCAGTCTGATATATATATATATATATATATATATATATATATATATATATATATATATATATATATATAAAATGGTTACAACAAGACCAGACATTTGTTATAGTTACTAGGTTGTCTCAAGACTAAGCAAAACCAAATTCTTTCCATTTAACGAAGGCAAAACCCGTCTTACATTATTCAAAAGGCACAAACAATCAGTCACTAATATTTAAGAAATTGCAGAACCCCTTGAAGTTAGAAGGATTTTGTGATGCAAGACTGGGCTAATTTAAGTGACAGAAAAAGCATGAGCGGATTTTGCTTTAGATTGGCAGAAAATAACCCAATGATTTCATGGAAATCTAAAAAGCAGAATTCAGTTGCTTTGTCAACATGCAAAACGGAATTTATCACTATTTCATAAGCTAATCAAGAAGCCCTGTATCTTAGAGTATTACTGAGTACTATGACGGAACTTGAGTCACTTAAAAACCCAACAACTATTCCTTGTAATAATCAGTCCAGTATTGTTTTGTCAAAAAACCCAGTCATTCATCAAATATCGAAACATTGATATAAACTTTCAGTTTATATGTAATGAAATAAATGATAGGTCCATTCTTTTAGAATTCATTGAAACAGCTGACATGTTTATGAAGCCAATGACTAGAACAAAATTCAGAAAGATTATAGTAGGCAATTAAGTCTTAACTTAGTAAATTAGACATTATTAGCCCAGTCGACTGGGGTAGAAGAATTCATCGACTGCATCTCAGCAGAATGGTAACATGTCCTGCCAGAAAAAAAAAACAAAAAAAAACAAAAAATGAGCGTCTTGGATATGACAATAAACTAGCCAATTAATCAGAAAAAAAAAAAAAAAAATCACTAATTGTGTTTCTGTGTCAATTAAACAAAAAAAAAAATTGTATTAATACTAATAATCAAAAAAAATTATTCACATTTTTTTTAAATATGTATTTCTTTTAAGAGTAAAAGATTCCATCTCATACCCCTAAATAGGGAGTGCTGGATGGATTGCTTGGGGTTGGGCTATTTGATATGTATCAGCCGTCTACAAATTACTAACAAATATTTATAGACTTGCCCATCAGTAGCAGCAGTAGATTGGCCGATGACTAAAGCATATATGAATAACAACAAATACCAGTACGTATTCTGGCCTTGTCACTTAGAAGGCGTACTTTTTATATCGTGCAACTGAAAACAAGATGGCTACCTGAATTCCAACTAAGTCAGATGGTGAAAATCTTTGGAGAGGAACATATGCAGCAGACAGCCAACTCAAAAGAAATGTGCAGTGGCTACGCAACCTAAGATGAAGAGGTCTTATAAAAAGAAAAGAACCACAGAGATTTATCATGAGGGTCATGTTATCAGAACGATGATAAAAGAATACAGCAAGAGACTTTTATGAAGATTGAAAACATAAAGATTGCCCAGCCTTTCTGTGGACTACAGAAAGGATAAGACAGGCGTTTGTTTGTGAACCTTCTTGTATCTCTGAGAGATAAAAGAACTGAATTAGCGAAACAACTTGACTGAGATAAGTAAAGACAGTTAAAATCACACTTCTTCATTTCCACTACTCTTCTGTTTTATTCACGTACACCTCTGATACCAATACATATAAACATATACATCGTTCCACTACCCAAGCAACTGATTAATTTGTTTTGTGTTATGTTATTGTTGTGGGAGCCTTACCCATCTCACCATGATGGACTTTTCTCACCGTTATTAGTACTGAGAGATTTTGCTGCCAGAGAGGCAGATCAATATCGATGTTATCCAAACAGTATGAGACTTCTTACCTTTTTCTATGTAACTCTATCTTTCTTGTGTTATATAATCTGTTATCTAATATCTGTGTTTGCGTTTTCATTAGTGACCCTTTCCGGAGCCACAACATACTAGTGACGAGGAACTCGAATGAAAAAAGGGACTCTCCAACAAGCAAAAGGGGTTAATCACACAACATACGGGCGAAGATACATCGCAACAATAAAGAGATACCCAACTACAAGTTATTAAAGAATCTACAACAAAGTTCCAGCATACAACGAACCGAACAAGATTTTTGTTAAACAACTACAAGGTATCAAATTGTACAAACGACGGAGCGTGTCGGATAGCGGATATTTAAAAAAAAAAAAAATCTGTAAGTAAGATTGTCACGTAATCAAAAAGTGATTTTCATATTTTTCTTTCTTCTCCCCATTTCAGAGAGAAAAATTTAATTTGGCGCTTACAGTTTTGTGTTGTACAAAAAACACAAACACACACAGTAATTATTCTTGATTTCTGGGGATATTTACTGAAGTAACCCCCCCCCCTCCAGAAAAAAAAAAGATTTTTTTGAATAGAAATTTTTTTTTTTTTAGAGTGTAAAAAAGAAAAAAAAAAAGGAAGACCTTAAAGAAATGTTTGCACAAATGATTAAGTTCCAAATGGAGTCTCAACAAAAAAATGAAGAAAAACTCCTTCAACTTCAGAAAGAAAACGAAGAAAGAATCTTAAAAAACAATGAAAAACGACGATGGTTCTTCCTTGAATTGCAAAAACAACAAGAAGCACTTTTTAAAAGTCTAAGTAATAACTAGCCTACAGATAGTACTACTATTTTCACTCAAAATGCAGTGTGGAACGCACTCTAAACATTTTCCAATGCACCAGATGAGGATAAAACCTTTGAGGCATATTACAGAAGATATGAAGATATCTATATTACCAACTGTGGCAATTGGACAGATGTAAAAAAAAATCCAGCTACTTCTACGGAAGCTAGGAACTGTGGAACACAACAAGTTCGTAGATTATATCTTACCAAAAAAAAAACTTACGAACTTGACTTTTTAGAAACAGTTAAATTACTGTCAGAATTATTCAGCTCCAAAATGTCTCTATTCCACAAAAGATGGAAATGACTCAACTTAACAAAAAGGGACACGGATTTGCCTCGGTTGTCAATAAAAACTACAACGATTTTAAACTAGGCGAATTGTCAGCGGATAACTTCAAATGTCTAATATTCGCACAAGGCCTAGTATCGGTAAAAGATGCAGAAATTAAACGCAGAGTTTTGTCGAAATTAGAGAACGAACCGGATCTCACTCTTCAAAAACTGGCTGAAGATTGTCAGAGGATAGTGAGTGTCAGAAAAGACTCAAAAAATATTGAGGAGTCTGGTGTTGCTTACGTAAGGAAAGTGAAGCATAGATCCCAAACATACTCTCCAGAAAAAGAAAAAAATATGATTACCCAAAATTTCAATACAGGCAGACTAGTGACAACCAAAAAAACCACCCAGAAAAGTACATTGGGCCAAGGACTGTCCCTATCGTGCAAAAAAATGTCAAAACTGCGATAATAAGGGCTCACAGTGTAGAAACAGAAAAATAATTAAAAACAGAGTCAGACATACAAAAAGCGAGGACAAGTCAGACAAAGTTGTTCGTAAATACATAACAGTCAAAGTACTAAATAAGTCGGTAAGATTTCAGTTAGACTCTGGCTCTGATTTATCAATAATAAACTTACAAACTTGGAGAAAATTGAATAGGCCAATAATAAAGATGACAAGCAAGATGACGCAAATGCTAACAGAAGACAAAATAAAATTTGAAGGTGAAATAATTACCCCAGTATCACTAAATGGTATAACCAAAAAATTAAAAGTTTTTGTACTGAAGAACACAGAAAATCTGTTTGGGTCGGACTGGTTTCAGAAATTTAATCTCTGGGATCAACCAATTAATACGTTTTGCCAAAAAGTAGAATGCATTACGGCCGAAGCTGAAAAAATTAAGATGGAACTAAAAGGTAGTTTCCTCGAAGTATTTTCAGCCGGCCTTGGCAAATGTACTAAAATTAAGGCAAAATTTGAACTGAAGGAAAATACACACCCCATTTTTAGAAAGAAGCGAAACGTACTGTTCGCCGCGACCGAAGAAATAAATAAAGAGCTAGACCAATTAGTGAATATGGGCATATTATCGAAAGTGGAATTCAGCGAATGGGCTGCTCCAACGGTATATATGAGAAAAAATCTAAGGAAATCTGGGTATGCACAGATTTTTCTACAGGATTGAATGCTGCACTCAAGGATTACCACTATCCACTCCTCAGCCCAGAAGAGGTTTTTAATAAATTAAATGGAGGAAAAGTCTTTTCAAAAATTGACTTAAGCGAGACCTACCTCCAGATTCCAGTAGAAGAAAATAGCTCTAAACTACTCTGTATTAACACACACAGAGGGCTGTCCAAATTTGGCACTAGTTTTTGGAATAAAAGTCACATCAGCTATCTTCCAACAGGTGATGGACACCATGCTGGGCAGCTTTGACTTCACTTTCGCTTATCTTGATGATACTGTAATTAGTAGTAAAACAAAGGAGCTACAAAGAGAACATCTAAACAAGGTTTTTGCACAAATACGGGAATTCGGGTTCAAGGTAAAGGAAGTAAAATGTGATTTCTGTATGAACAAAATCAAATATCTGGGACATATCATTGACAAAGACGAGAGATGTCCTGACTCTGAAAGGGCTACAGCCATCAAGGATAAGCCCACCCCTGATAATGTTACGACATTACAGAGCTTCCTTGGACTTGTAAACTACTACCAAAGTTTCATAAAAAATTTTCACGATCCCTGCGCCCCGCTAAACGAACTACTAAAAAAAGATAAAAAGTGGAGATGAAGGCCCAAATGTCAAACAGCATTTGACCGAATTAAAAAGGCATTAACATTTGATCTTTTTCTCACGCACTATAACCCAAAACTGGAGATTATTGTCGCAAGTGATGGCAGCTCATATGGGGTTGGTGCGTGTATCCTACATAAAATGCCTGATGGGACAAAAAAGCCAATAGCCCACACATCTAGAACGCTTCTTCCATCCAAAAAGCATTATTCCTAGATTGAAAAGGAGGCCTTGGTAATAATATTTGCAGTGACAAAATTTCACCGATACTTGCATGACAGATTCTTTACTCTACAAACAGACCACAAGCCCCTAATAACCATTTACAGATCAAAAAAGGGTCTACCAATTTATACTGCCAATAGGCTACTAAGATGGGGAACGATTTTACTGAACTACAATTTTAAAATCGAATACCTCCCGTCAAAACAGATTAGCCACGCAGATAGACTATCAAGGTTGGTACCGAAGTATAGTGAACCCTTCGAGGAGACAATAATAGCAGCCTTACAAACAGACTGTGAAATCAAAAACATGATAGCCAACACCATCAAAGAACTGCCTGTGACACTACTCGAGATAAAAAGTAAAGCAATTAATGACGACTTTATTACCAATATTAAACAGAAAATCACAGCAAAAAACGAAAAAGTACCAGAAGTATTTTCACTATGTGACAACATCCTCCTATATAGTGAAAGGGTCGTAATACCAAAGAAATTGCAAAACAGAATTTTAAGAGATTTCCACATGGGACACCTGGGAATAAATAGAATGAAGAGTCTCATGAGAGGCTATGTTTATTGGCCGAAGATGGATAATGACATTACGGATATGATCGAAAAATGTAAAGGCTGTGCCTTAGCAGCAAAAGCACCTCCCACTACTTTCAAACCTTGGCTAAAGACAGAACAACCTTGGTTGAGGATACATGTTGATTTTGCGGGTCCCCTGGAAGATTTCTACAACCTAATTGTAGTAGATAGTTACTCTAAAAGGCCTGAGGTTCTCAGATACAGAAGACCTACTACAAGGACAACTATTGGGTTCCTACATGAACTGTTTGTGCGGTTCGGTGTAGTAAATTGTGTGGTCAGCGACAATGGAAGCCAATTCACAACAGTCAAATTCAAAGAGTTCTGCGAAATCTTCCAAATAAAGCACATAATCACACCTCAATATCACCCAAGATTAAACAGCCAGGCTGAACGTTTTGTAGACACGTTAAAGCGAGCACTCAAAAAAGCATCAGGTACCCTAACGGACAAGGCACTACAGCAATTTCTGCAGGTATACAGAATCACACCCAATCCCAATACACCACTGGCAGTCTCACCAGCTGAGATGATGTTTGCCAGAAAGATAAGATCCATCTTTGATAAGCTACTCCCGAAACAAAATAAGCTACGAAAGACCACATTAGCACAAAAAAAAAAAAATAAATAAAAAAAGGTTCAACCCGGGAGAAAAAATTTACTTTAAAAAATATCAAAATAACACGTCCTGTTGGGAACGTGGAATAATTAAAAAAAGAATTGGTGATATGGTGTACATTGTAGAAGGACCCAAATACACACATAAGAGACACCAGAACCAGTTACAGAAACAGTTTGAACGACTCCAACAATGTACCACAAACAGAAGAAGAGCCAATAGACACCATTTCCGACATGTTCGATTTAGATCCTCCCCAATCAACACCTGAAATACGTCGGTCATGGAGAAAAAGGAAATTCACTGACCCGTTGATGATTAACCCCAAAAGAAAAAATATTAACAGCACTTTTATGAAGTAAAAGGCTTAGGGGAGGGGTGTTGTGGGAGCCTTACCCATCTCACCATAATGGACTCTTCTCACTGTAATTAGTACCGAGAGATTTCGGTGCCAGAGAGGCAGATCAATATCGGTGTTATCCGAACAGTATGAGACTTCTTACCTTTTCTATGTAACTCTATCTTTCTTGTGTAATATAATCTGTTATCTAATATCTGTGTTTGCGTTTTCATTAGTGACCCTTTCTGAGGCTACAACAGTTATACTCTTGTGTTATTCTATGTTCATTTGCTGTTGGCAAATAAATCCTCTCATATTGTTCCACTGTGTCATTTCATCACTTCAAGAATTTTTGCCTCATTCTTTTATTCACAATGTTCGAGAGGATCTGGTGGGAGATGAAAGAATATTTCATGTGAAGGACATATTCATATATTCCAATATCCTCCTGGCTTGTGACAGTACACATTTAAGGACATGTTAGAAAAGTTTTCTTTTAAATATTAGAAAGACCTTTATTGAGTGCACATAGGTGCAATAATGCATATGCATGTAGGTGCAAGCATGTCTAAATAAGTTTGAATGCATAAGATGTAGCATATATGTATGTGGAGAGCAGAGTATCTGTATAATGTGTGGCCATAGGTAGCATATATGTATGTACATAAATATGTGTGTGTGTGTGTGTGTGTGTGTATGTGTGAGTAGTAATATCAAAAGAATAGTTAGAACTTAGGAAGGTCAGGCAGATTTTAATAGGTAAATAGAAAGGAAAGGATTTGTTGATGGGAATGTGAAAGAATTAGTTTTTAATATATTATAAAAAGATCTTTTGCACCAGTCAGGTCAATAGACATGATTATCATTAAAATCTTCTTTTTTTTTTCTGTTTTTTTTTTTTAAGTACTTTACTTTTGGAGGACCAGTAAGACCTTTGGGGGTTCTAGAAACAAGAGCTCCATATATTCAGAGAAGCAATCAAGGGATAGACAAGTTGCAGCACTGGGGAGTGGCAGTTGTGCAGTCATGCCAGAAAACAACAACAAAACTGATGAATTTTCTACTAAGGCCTCAACTTCAGTAAAAGAGTGTATACATGTATTTACTCACCCCCTCCACCATGGGCTAGATGTGACACAAGGTCAATTTTTTGAGAGATAGATTCATGCCTTTTCCAGAGGTGTCAGTGTAAAGTGAATGCAGACAATCTTGTCCTGGATTTGAACTGGGGTCACCAATTCCATTTCCTATGACATAACTGTTATACTAAGTAGGCCACCAAAAAGCGTATAACGCTTTTGAATCTAATTTCAGTTGAGACAACTTGAAAACAATTTTTTTCTATTACTCGCATTTTCATTTATGAAATTTTGATAAAAATATTTTATTAATAATAGTATGTCAATGCACACAAAATGGAATATATGTGCTATAATCAAACGGGTGACATCTCCACTCTAGACGGAAATCCTCTTAAACTAGTAGACAAATTCACTTACCTAGGAAGCAGCGTCACATCAACCGAAAAGGACATCAACACGAGGTTAACGAAGGCATGGACAGTTATCAATAGGCTATCGATTACATGGAAATCAGACCTAACCGATAAAATGAAATGCAGCTTCTTCCAGGCAGCGGTCACATTGATACTGCTATACGGATGCACTACATGGACTCTAACAAAACGGCTGGAGAAGAAGCTAGACGGCAATTACACAAGAATGCTGCAAGCAATCTTGAACAGGTCCTGGCGACAGCACCCCACAAGACACCAACTATACGGCCACCCTGCCTCCTATCACGAAAACTATTCAAGTTAGATGAACCAGATATGCGGGACACTGCTGGAGAAGCAGGGACGAACTCATAAGTGATGTACTCTTATGGACCCCCACACATGGCCGGGCAAAAGCAGGACGACCAGCACGAACATACATTCAGCAACTATGTGAGGATATGGGATGCTGTCCGGAAGACCTGGCTGAGGCGATGAACGATAGGGAAAAGCGGCGAGAGAGGGTCAGGGATATCCGTGCTACCAGCACGACATGATGATGATGATGAATAATAGTATACAGAGGGAGAAGAATTAAAAGAGTTGTCAACATAAATAGAAAATAAATATTTATCATAAAGAAAAATCAATGATTTGTGTAGTGAAATTTTAATGAATGTCCAATTACTTCTGCTTTTGCTTGTATATCACACAACATATACAGATTACTTTGAATCAAGATACTATTTACCAACCCCTCCGCCCGGGCAGGTCACAAGGTCAATTTTTAAGCGGAGTTTAACAGGTTTGAATTCAGATTTTTCCTTCTCCTAGACTAGTTGCCTAACCAAGGCTGAAGAACCTAGTCTGTCCTACTATTTACCCATAGCTGGAGGGAGAATAATTGGATTCATACCTTTCCCAAGGGTATTAGTGCTATGTGAAATGTAATCAGTATCGTCCAGGATTTGAACTCGTATCGCCGTGTTCATTTCCTACAGCGATAACGACTACACCACGGGCACTTTGAATCAAGATGAGGAGTTGAAATACATACAATTGCCAGATTAGTTTATGTAGTGGTTATAAATATCACTGATAACAAATTTGACAATATCTTCAGTTTACTAGAGCGAGTCAAAAGTTTTGTAATATTTTGGTAATATCAGGTACAGTTGTACAGCTCTGGATATTTTTGTTGAGATTGTGAAGGTGACAAATCCCCCTGGACTGCGAGATGCTGAGTTTGCATGTTACTTTTTGAGTGCTACTTGCAGGATTTGCCTCTATGGTTTGGGGCAAAACCTTGGAACCCACGGTTTTAGGTTTGCCTGACTGTCAAGGTTCTTGCAATCTGAGAGAAATATCTTGAACCATCTGGTTACAGTACAGTTAATTGGTTGTGTTTTACAACATATCAACACTTGGAGGTTATTCAATACAAAATTCTGTTAATGCATATCTATAAAATATTTATAATTTGTAGGTAACAATTTTTAAACAAGTCAGAGGTCATTTGTTTGCACACAACTAAAAGATTTCAAGTATAGTTATCTAACACTAATAATTCAATTTGATATTAATCATGTTTGCACACAGTTAAATGGCTCCAAGTATAGTAAATGATTAAACATTTCAAATGAGACCCTAACAGGTACTACAACTTTAGGTTAAAGTGGACCTGGAAGTAATGGCAATGAAGGTAGTCTATATTCCTCAAAGATCCAGAACTAGAGGCTTACCATCAAATGGTTTAATGTCATACCAGGACACTCATTGTGATGGTCTTACACTTCTGCTGAGATGTAGTTGGCATATTTTACAGCCCCAGCTGACTGGGTAGTTACTGAACTGGGACCAACTGTGTCTTTACCTTTTGCATAACATAACTGCGGCATTATGGCTCAGTTTTAATTCATAAAGCATAAGTTATCAAATTAGATTACATTGTATGTTCATCTTGGTGGCTTTCAAATGTCACAGAGTGAAACAATGCACTATGTGTCAGTTTGGTTTGGTTTCTTTGTTTAATGGCATATCAACCTTTTTTAGGTTATTGAATGCCAAAGCCATTCTCCCAGAAGAACAGTAGTGGTACTATTTGACCCATAGCTGGGAGAATAAAGGGGTTCATACCTTTCCCAAGGGTATTTGCCCAAAAGTGAACGTAATAGCACGACTGGAGTACGAACTTGCTTACTAAGATTCTGCAGTCCATCTCTTTAACCATTAGACCACGAAGACATCCCCACAATGTGTCACTGCACCAACTACTATGATACTTTCAACCAGAATAGGTACTTTCCACATCTTGAACTGCTTCAGTCACAAGATAAACATGTTGCTAACTAGTACATACCAAACTATTGCGAAACTTTAGACTCTCTCTAGAATTTTACTTTTTCTATAACCCTTTTATAAGCTACAAATATCAAGAATATAGTTGCATATTTGGAGTACAAGAAATTTTCAGATTTTGAATAGAGTCATTCATCAGAAATATATTTTGAAAAGAATTCATTATCACTATCAAACAACTTTTGTTTCTTTTATCCTCATGAAATACAATAATCAAATTAAACATTGTTTTATTCTTTAATCATATAAGGAAATTTTATTTTCCCCAGTGAGTTTTATGAATGAATTAAGTGTGTTAGTTTGCCCAAATGTGATCTAGAACTCACAATGACTTATTGTCTCTCTATAGCGATTTTAATGTTATTTATATTTGATGTTTGAAGGGGAAAAAACACAGTTTGTTTTAAATGCACTGAAAAAAAATGAACAAAAAGGTAGCAGAAATTTTTTTTTTACTAACTCATAAGTAAATACAATATGAATAGAAATCACAATATATACATATATATATATATATATATATATATGAATGTTTGTGTGAGGGACGTGGCCTGAAAAATATACCAAGGTAAGCAAATAACACTTATCTGATAAAAATATAAATAATTTTTATCAATTTAACACATGTAAGTGTTTGCATTAATCTCAGAGTGTAAATTCAAAAACTAAATTCAACAGATTTTAAAAAGCTTCTACCATTGCATTATAATAATTTCTATTTGCAATAACATTAATATCATCATTCAAGAACTAGGATAACAAATAATGAGTTCAAATGAAGCAAAAAAATAAATAATTTTTCAAAATATATTAAGATATGCTACTGTCCTACTTTCTTTCACCAAATCAGAAGGAGCTGTTAGTATAACTGATGAAGAATGCTCTGCATATTCCCTAGCTAAAATTAGTATCCAAATTTAATCCACATTTCATTAGAAATCATCTTATTTCATTGTGGAAAGAGATTACTGTAAATTGAATTTTGCATACCAGAATTGTAAACTTTTAAAAGGTGAACATCTACTTACAAGTTTCAAGTATTCACTGAGTCCACTTAAAATGTTGTATGATACAATTAAAATAAATAACATGTTAAACTTAGTAAATAAAGATGTTCTTAATTTTGTAGTGAATATTTTTGATAAAGTAAGCAGTGTGTACTTTGGTTCTTAGCAACACATGCTACTGATTCTATATTTTTCTTCTCAACCCAAGACTTATATAAAAGTTCTCTTACTGATGCAGAGAATTTTGGCATCATGAATTGTGAAATTGTTGGTGGGCTGATTTTACAGTATGACAGTCCTAGTCAGGCTATTTTATAATGAAATTAGGTTGATAGTTATAGTCTCGAATTATATATAATATAAAAATGTATCATTTTAAACAGGTTGGTTGGCTGGTTTTACAGCATTTCAAACCCCCGTTAGGTTATTCAATGTAGAAATTGATGTTTTACTCAATCATATTGTTTCAAGTAACTATTCCTATTCAATAATAATTTGTTTGAAGAGTTATATAGTTATAGTTTCAAGCTTTCAACATCTAATACAAATTATTTACATACACTTACATAACTTCAAGTATACCTATTCAATACAAATAATTTGCATACAATTATTTGGTTTCAAGCAATTAATAATAATAATTCTTTGTAAACAATTATAGCTTCAGGTAACAATTCTTAATGTAATTTGCAGTTATATGGTTTCAAGTACTCTCATCTAATACTAATGATTTTCAGATATTTATTTGACCCAAAGATAAAGCCCTAACAGTTACTTCAACTCCAGATAAGAGTGACTCTGAGAAGTAATGTCAACATATGAGTACTCCAAACTCTCCCAGAACTGGAGCCTCACCATTTGATGCAGTTTCATGTCATACACAGGACATCCATTTTGAAGGAACAAATTCTACCAACAGCATAGTTTTTAATAGGTAAAAACTTCATGCTTAGTTATAATATTAATGTTTTAAGAGCCAGTGTATTAAATATAGTTCAAAATCATTTTAAACATTATTGTAGTTCCTACAGAGAAGATAAAATGAATAAGTTGAAACACAAAAAAGAAAGGAATGATATAAATGCAAGTCTAAATAATTCGTGGAACAAGAAGGAACTGTACATACCTGCGATGATTTAGCATCAATTGTACAAACTGCCTTATTTGGGTTTCGTATTGTTGAAGGCAACATAGAATTATCATTAATGCCATTAAGGCCAATGAATCTGCTGAATGACAAGCCATCCCCATCTGATTGGTTGACCATATCTCCATTGCAAGGGGCTGGAGGAGACTTGGGAGCTTCCTTACTAAATTCATTTGTATCCCCATTCTCGCACAGTAAGGAATGACTGAGTTGGCAGTCGCCATTTGTCTGCCAGTCTTTACATGCCTTTTCACCTGAGGAAATAAATATACAAATAGATAAATAAATAAGATGCTGAAAAACTTTATTCTTGAATTTTGGGAGTTGACTTATATCTCTTAAATGAATAGTATCTTGAATGGCTTAGTGACATTGCTGGCAATTCAATATGAGGTATATTGACAGCTGTTACAGCTTATCCAAGAAAGTAGAGAATTCATGTTCAATCCCATGAGAAAGGGAAAAATTAAGAGCATCAACTGTGGTTCCATTTTTGGTCCCAACATGCAAAATGTCACATGAGTTGTACCTTTGACTCATATCCCACCTTCCCAATCTGTTTCTGAACAATTTGACTGTTTGAAAATAAACATCAACAGAAAAATCATGATGATTGAATTTACAAATAACAAACACTAAAATATTAAACAGTGGTACACTTAGCCTAATGGCTAGCATCATAGGGAATGGTGATTAGAGTTCAAATCCTGAGTAAGACTGCGTTTAACCACTTTGTGCTAATGCCCTTAGGAAAAGCTTGTATCCATTCACCCTTCCACCAGAACACTGATTAGGTAACCAATTGAGGAGAAAGAAAACTCTGAATTTAAAACCAGCTTTACTCCATTTAAAAATCAACTGTATGTTACATCCTGCCTGTGGCAAAGGCTTCGGATGAATACCAACACAAAATTATCAAAATCACAATTTGTCACATAGGGAACACTGACTGTTGGAGAACATCCAGCAGTTGGGAGAAGCAAATAGTGGGGTGATTGTCTGGTGAGGGGGAAATCAATCAACAACATGGAACTCTTGTTGCTTATTTCCTTTGTTTTTCTTTAGAAAGGTAGAACATTTAAGAGTTACTGAAACTGGTCTTCTTTGAAGCTTTACTTCAGGGGTGCCCAATACATCAATTTGGATTGAGCAGTAGATTGCAAAAGTAGTGTGAAGTAGATTGATGGCATTCACAAAGGGAAAGTACCCAAACATGACGAGATGAGCAACTTATTTGACTACATTATTTAGCTTTACTTATTGATGCGAGTCAGCCTTGGTTCGTATGAAGATTATTAAGTCTAAGTATCATTCCACCACAACTGATCAACAATTTGAAGCCTGGTTGAAGCTACAAGCAGTTACTATCAAGATTATGCAACCCTAGCAGACTCCATCCAATGCAAGTTAGGAAGCGACCATAAACATATTTAATTGTATTATGCTGCAAGAGTTCATGCAATTATACTCAGAAAATATATAAATAAACATATTTCGTATTTTTAATACAAGTAGATCATTTTGATTAAGTCATTTTAAAAATAGCTTGCAAGCTTAAAAAAAAAAAAAAAAAAAAAATAATGCATGGACACCTCTGCTCAACTAGTTCAGTCTATAGGGCCAGAGACTACTCAGTTTATACATTTTCCTCTATCAAGAACCACAAAACCAGTTACAAATATAAAAGATAGTCACAACTGAAAGTCACCAATAATTTCTTTTTCATCTTTCAGTTTTTGATTGACTTTTTTTTTTGTTTAGATTTTAACTAACATTTCGGTCATCAATCTACAACAGTAATGAAATGTGTAGATAGAAAATAAAGGATAAGCTCTACTGAGTCTTAAATTCACTTCTCCCATTGCCTTGAGGATTTATCATTTCCAATATATATATTAATCAGGCTTCCTCAAAGCAAAGGGAAAAAGAGTTCAAATCTCATCTTTATTATTATTTCCAATCCAAACTATTTCTTATTATTTCAGAATGAGTATCCAAGTGAATTGTGACAAAAAAAAAAAAAAAAAAGCAACTAAAAATTAACAGATTAAAAAAAAAAAAAAAAAGGAAAAAATTATCATCTTTCTATATATATAGCAGCTTATTCTGTCAGGGAAAATTATGTAACTTTTTTGCCTCAATGACCCAATCATCTACAGTGAATGGTCAAAAAAAAAAAGCTAAAAAGCGATTATAGGTGAGGATTATAATAAGTAATATGCATTATGATGTGAATTCAAAATATTGTAATAGTTAATATATATTTAGTAAGAATATGCAAGATTAAAAATCTAAGTGCTATAAAGTAAAAGATGAATAATCGGTAACAGGTAAAATCTAGCTGATGAAAATCAAATGAACAAGTCTTGATAATTCAAACCTATAGTATCTATCTATTCTGACTGAGTTTTGAATATAGAAAATAGAGAAAAAAAATCATTTTTTGAGGCTAAAGATAATAATGGGTATGCCTTTTCCAAAGTTTGTGAGGAGACAATGTCTTTGAGATTATATGACAATATTTCAAATACAATATAGTGAAGTTGCAAGTGCAGTGAGCTCTTCACAAAGTGGCTAAGCAACAAAGCCATCAGCAAGGCCGAATGCAAAGTCATGTCATGCACAGAGAATATTAATAATAATAAAAACGAAAAACAAAGAAGGCTTCATCTAAAAATTCGAAAGTCAATTGATGAAATATTAAATAAAAATTTAATATAAATTTACAAACACCAATTGAGGCATGAGACCCTCTCAGAGAGTTTATAAGTAGGAAGAAAAAGAAACTAAATCACATTGAAGAGAGACAAATCAAATTAACAACAATTATTGATTGACAACAAAAAATATGGATAAATAAAACTGCATTAGAATTATCTGTATATAATGTTCATCTTGACATTCAATGCAGCTATTTATTAAAAGTCAGTCAAGCCGCAGTCTACCTTGACTGTTACTAGAGACAAGCACTGGCTTCAAGGGTCAGACTCAATAATGGTCAGTGGCCAGCTGCTGGGTAATAATGGCTACTTGAAGTTGTCTTTCTACCCCACATACACACAATCACACGTGTTGTGCTTTTAGAGATAAATTCAAACTCATGCATTATTCTTAAAAAAAAAAAAAAAAAAAAAAAAAAAAAAAAAAAAGAAAAAGAAGAAGAAGAAGAAAACATGGTAGAAATTAGGGATATGAAAAAAAAAGATTTATGCTAAATTTCTCATTTGGTAAATTCATTGTATCAGATTTTGCTCTTATAACAGTTACTCTAAACCTTTAGCTCTTTTGATCAAATTCTGAATTTAGCTAGGAATAATTCATTTATGATGAATTTACAGATAATGAATTTACCTATGATGAATTAAATGGACATGTGAAGAAAATATCGAGTGAAAAATTCCAACAAGTATCCTCAATGTTTATCTTGTTTAAAAATTTTGGTTAAATATACCAGATTTTATAATTGTGTATAATTATAAGTATAATCAATGAGAGAATCTAATCAGTCAGACTATTTTCCTTGTCTATGCTGTTTATTTTTTCACAATGTTATGGTCATGTACTCTCTAGCAGTCTTTATTTTTTTTTGTTTTGTAATATTGAATTTACTTACAGGGAAATATATCTCTACTGTATTCCACCAAGTTTTTGGATCAATTGGTATGTGTGGTCAAAAGTTCATTACAAAATTCTGTTCAGTTATAAATTAGAAGAAATCAAAATTATATAAAAACAAATTTTTGAATAAAAGAAAAAAAAGATATTTATGTGACAGTATAGAAGGGATTGAAATTTTCTGTTGTCTTGGAGATATGGACTGATCAAGTATTTTGTTTAATATGTGGTAATATTGTTATTGGCCACCTTTTCACAAAGAAAATGACTAAAATATCAAGGTTAACGAAATTTATAGAAGAATAATGTAAGTGTTTACAAAATAAGTTAAAATGCAAGAGTCTGTTCAATTAATAAAAGGAATTAAAAAAAGATAAAACTTGTGTTTTTTTTCCTCCATAAATATAAACTCTGCATTGTTTGGGCTTGGTTGATAACAAAAATTATTCTAATCTCACAAAAACGTTTTGAGGCTATTCAAAATGGTGGAACCGAGTGCTCAAGGCTTGAAGAGAGATCTGTTATCAAAATTTTGGAGGATGAGAAGTACAGACCTTATGAAATTTACAGAAGAATGCATGATGCATACAAAGAAGCAGGTGTTAGTAAAAAAAAAAAAAAATAATAATAATAATAAATAATGTTTACAAATCAGCTAAACATGGGTTTGCCACAATGTGGCTGAATTAAAAAGACTGTACATGAAGTGGAATCACACTGATTCTTCAGTAAAGAAAGTTTCATGTGCCACGGTCAGTAAAGAAGGTCATGCTGACAATGTTCTGGGACATGAAAGGACCCATCACTATTAGTTTCTTTGAAAAAAGGTATAACTGCAGACAGTGCTTCATACTGCTAACTCCTTAGGTAAAATTTATCTTATTTATTGAATACTCATGTAATTCCATCCATTATGAAGGAATTTTTATTCATTTTATCAAAATTAGTGAAATTCAGATGAAAAGAATTTTGAATTTTAAACTGATAGATTTCCTGAATCATTTAAAACAAACATTCTCATCTTTGTTTCAATGAACACATTTCAGCGAAAAAGAAAAGAAAAATAATTTAAAACCTTAAATCATTTATAAGGAGACATGCTTAGTATAATGATCATCATCATAGGAGATAGAATTGGCATGCTGAGTTCAAATCCCAGATGAAACAGTTTGCATTTCACTTTGTACTAATGCCCTCAGGAAAAGCATGAATTCATCTGTCCTTCCTTCAGCTCTAGGTAAATAGTAGAGTAAACTGGCTTTTTTAGCTTTAGTTAGGCAACCAGTCTAGAAGGAAAATACTAAATTCAAACCAGCTTTACTCAGCTTAGAAACTGACCTTGCATCATATCCTGCCCATGAAGTTGGTTAAATACATGCAGCATTTATAATGGAAAAGAAGGGAAGTTCATTTTTGTTATGAAACTCATCAGGACAAGTCAAATTCAAAAAGTTGATTTTGTCTAAAAAATCTTGAGCACTACAGAACGTAACCGAGGAAAGCCAGAAAGTGGAAGGTAAAAAATTTAGGATTAAACAACATAGATGAAGATACTTGTCAGAATAATTCATGAAATTGAGACATTATTCAGTTTATTGATTTTTCAAAATCAAATATTTGCTAATAATATCATCAATTATCAAAATGAAATATTAAATCCATAGAAAAAAAGGAAGAAGTTTTACTTTAACTTAAGTTGAGAGAGAGAGAGGGAGAGAGAGAGTGTGTACATGTGCTAAACATACAGAACTTTTTTTTTAAACTAATCAGCATGATTGTAATTTAGATTTTTCCAAACTTGTCTTTTGATAAACACCAAAAAAGGTTTTCCTATTTTTACAAAGGTTAATACATATAGATATTACATAATTAAGAATAAGAGCTTTTTATTCAGCTTTTCTTGTCAAATAAGATGTTGTAACTGTAGTTGGAGGTAGTTTAAAAACTATTTAAAGTCTCTGTTAGTGTAGTCTGAGTACCAAATACAGTCAAAAGTACCTGTCCTCAGACTACACAAATTCAAACACTAAACCCTTGTCTGTTATTTTCAATAAAATAAGCCTAAAAGAGAATCTGCTGCCTATATATATATATATATATATATATATATATTTAAAGGTTATATTTGCTATATATTCTTTATATGCATGCACACACACACACACACACACACACAGATCTATAATGATACCTGCAATTAAAATGGTCTAAATAGTTCAATACATAAACAAACATAAGTATAAATGAGTCACATGACAAAGGGTGGGTGGGTTTTATATGGTCAAATAAAACTGAGCTTACCTTTTACATCAAATCCATATTGTAACAAGGATCCAGAAACTTGGTCAGTTGGACAAGTAATGGTAACCAAAGAAAGCTAGATGGAAACTGACCATCGTAAATATAACCTGTTTATGAAATTACAACCTGAAGCCAGTTATTGATCTAAAACAAACGACACACACACACATATAGATCAGTTTGTGTGTGTGTGTGTGGTAAGTAAGCAGCCCTAACTACTACTTTCTCTCCAGTCATCTCATAAACCAATGAGACCTACCAACAACCAGCAACAACTTCTGCGTCACAGAACTGAAGGAAGGGGTGGGTGGGTTATGAAAGTGGTCATATCCGTAGTATAACTAATTTGTCCACAAAATTTTCCATACTTTCTTGACTGTGTATATAAGAGTTATCTACCTTTAATATGGTGCAACGGCAAAAAATTTCCACCAGACAAACACAGAGTGAAAATTAAGGAATTGTTGTTTGCAAATAAATTTGGTGAGTGGAAGAAATATTAGTCTAGGAAAGAAAGTGGGGTCAGTAGTGGCAAAATGGCTTCCTGTTTGGTATTCAGTGAAGACAGATGGAGTACTTGTAAGAAAGAGTGAAGAAGAGAAAAATGAAGAATATATACAGAGAAAGAGGAAAGGAAGTAGCAGAAAAAGAATTACAGAAGAAAAGGCAGGAAAAGGAGGAGTAGTAAGTAACAAGAAAGGTGAAAGAAAGGAAGAGGGGAAGGTGAAGGAACATGAGTGGAAGAGGCAAGAAAGTTGGAGCACAAGAGTCGGGGGGGGGGGCAAAAAATGTGAAAGAAAGAGCATGAGAGTGGAAAGAGAAGTGAAGGAAGGAAAAAAAAAAGAGAAGGCTGGAAAGGTGGAGGAACACAACAGGAAGAGTGAAAGTGCAAACAAAGGCCCAAAAAAATCGTTCAATGACTGTACATAGAATTTTATAAAGGTAGAATGAACACATGAAATCCTCAATAAAAACAAGTCAGAGAATGAATGAAACTAGGATTTAAAAGAACATCTCCACAATAAATAAATAACAAAAAACATACAGGTAAAATTGATTGATTGATCTATTTGACCCATAGATATAGATGTGAGCCTAACAGGTACTACCACTCCAGGTCAGAGTGGTCCTGCAAGTAATGGTAATGAAATGGTACTCTACACTCACCTACAGAAGAGAGGAAAAAAAAAAAAAGAAAAAAAGAAGCAAAATACAGTAAATTTTTTTTCCAGAATTTTTTCCATAAATATAAAATCTGTATTGTTTGGAATTGGTTTAAAGCAAAAATTATTTTAACCTTGCAAAAATATTTGTTTTGAGGCGATTCAAAATGGCAGAAAATCAAACAGTGTTTCAGACTTAAAAAGAGGTTTCTTATCAAATTTTTTGGTAGATGAGAAGTACAAACCACATGAAATTTAAAGAAAATTTGAAATGAGTACAGAGACATATTTTAGACAAAAAAATGGGTTTGCCAGGATGAGACCGAGTCAAAAAGTTCATGGAATGGAAACACACTGACTCGCTAGAAAAGAAAAGTTCCAAGAAAAGTGATTACCTTGGTTTGAATTGGTTTTATGGCATATCAACCATTGATGGTTATCTAATGCCAAATCTGGTTTATACATATATATTAAATATATATGATTTGTAAATATAAGTTAACCAATTTAAATAGTTCCAAGTATTGCTATGTATCATTTGCAAATTCAATTAAACATCAGTCATATGTTTACACACAGTTTAATGATCAAACAGGTCTATTTCAAACAATTCAATTTAGTATAAGTCATTTGTTTGCACTTAGTTTAAATGTCAAACAGTTCTATTTGATCCATAGATAAGACCCTATCAGATGCTAACATTCCTAGTCAAAGTGGATTACTGAACTTGATTGTTTAATGTCATATCCAAGACACTCATAAGGTAGGGGGTCTTACTCCTCCATAGAGATTCAGTTGGTGTATTCAACAGCCTCAGCTAAGTGAGTTGAGTGGTTAGTAAAGAAAGTTATGTTGACAGTGTTCTGGGACATGAAAAGACCCATCACTATTGATTTCTTTAAAAAAAGTGCAACTGTAAACAGTGTTTTGTATTACCAACTCCTTTGGTAAAATTTAAAGACTTTTTTTTCATCCATGAAAAAAATTAAGTTACAAAATTTACAGTATTTTAACTTGCAAAGAAGAGAAAAAAAAATTCTTAATTTTCATTTGAAAACTATTTTGGCAAAAAATTCAGTTACAGGGAAATTTATATTGATATTCCTACAAAAATTTGGCCAAATCTCAAAAAAAAAAAAAAAAAAATTATGTTCTGAATATTTTTATATCACTGTCATCTTACATTAAATCAAATTATTCCTAAAGATATTTTTATTTATGGTAATGGCATCCTTTATTGTTGCAAGATCATGGATATGCAGTTGGATCTAGATTCAGGCCTAGACAAGGTTCTATGGAAAATTAACAGTTGTCCATGCAGTAAATCTTCCCTTATCTATGTCACTGAAATTGTCTAAGGGAAGATACAGCTTTTCACCATCATCATTTGAGAAATAGACAGATGTTTGAAGACAACATTAGACTATGTTAAAGATTTCAGCTCTCAATCTTTAATAATAAATATTCTCCAAGTCTAGAACCCAGTCTGCCCTGCTATTTTAGCCATAGCTGGATTGTTTTTTGTTTGCATTTAAGGTTATTTCAAAATATGACTGAAATACAGAGTTTATAATGTATGGATGAGGGACTTTGTATTCCATGTAACTATCATGATTTATAGTTGTTTCTACAAGAGTAAATTAAAAAATTTATTTTTCAATTAAAAACACAAACAATAATTAAATATTCCAATGGTATTAACAGCATGGTTGGTTGGTTGGTTTTATAGCATGACAACTCTTGTTGGGTTATTATAAGCTGAAGTCAGTTTAACAATTATGGTCTTCAATTATATAGGGTAGAAAAAAAAAATCAGAAAAACATTTCAAAAATTTGCTTGGAAACCCTTCTGAAATCACTGACAAACCAACTAAAGAAATTGTTCATGACCAATTAGACATTAAAGTTAAACACTTCATGAAAGATAAACTCTTTAAGTATGGAAGATAAGGAAATTTGATGGCATACTTCTTTGATAATGCAATGATATATGTATATAAACAGAATGCAACAGAGAAATGAACAAAAGTCAACCTTGGAATCACTAAAAACTACAGAGGCATAACCCTTACTGCTATAACTGTTAATATTTATAATGCCCTGCTTCTCAATCTAATCCAACCTGAAATTGAAAAAGTTAAGAAAAATCAGAATGCTTTCAGAGAAATTGATCTACAACTGTTCGGATTCTGACAATTCATCAAATCATCAAACGTGCACATGCAAAAAAACCTTGAAGCAACATTTGTTTGTAGATTTCTTCAAGACATTTGATTCCATACACAGAGGAAAGATGAAAAATACTTCTAGTATATAGTTTTCTGAAAGAAACTATTACCACAATAATGATGCTTAACAAAGACATAAAAGCCATGGTTTGCTCACTTGATGATGAGGATGACATTGATTTTTTTTATATTGTCACTAGTCAAGCAAAAAGATATATTGACACCATTTCTATTTATAATCTGCCTACAAACATTGACAGATCTAATGAAAGAAAATGGTTTCACACTTAAAAAGCAGATGATATCGTGAACAAACAATAACTGATGCAGACTACACAGATGATCTAGCACTTCTTTCAAATACTAAATCTGTTGCATAGCTTGGAGCAGGAAGCAAGATGCATTGGTTTCTATATGAATTCAGATAAAGCAGATTTTATGTGTTTTAATCAAGATGATGCTATCTTTTCATTAAATGGCAAGCCATTGAAATTAGTAGACCAGTTCATATACTTTGGTAGCAATATCTCATCAACTGAAAGCTATGTCAACATACAAATAGCAAAAGCATAGATTGTTATTGCCAGGTTATCAACCATATGGAAATCTGATCTATCTGATAAAAACAAGAATTCTTCCAATTTGTAATTATGTCAATATTACTATACAGTTATACCATTTAGACTTTTACAAAATGCATGAAGTAAAAGTCAGAAGGTATAAGCTGTTTTGAGCAAATCCTGAAAGCAATAGCCAACAGTTGTACAGCTACTTCTCCATCCTTTAGACTATCATCTCTTTGGCCCCATGAAAGAGGGTTTAAGAGGTAAACAATACACCAGTGACAAAGAAGTGAAAACGGCAGTGATGAAGTGGCTTAAAGACAGTCAAAAGTACTGTTTTTACATAGATATATTAAATATATGATTTGTAAACACATTTTGTAGATACACACAGCTAAAGGATCAAACAGTTCTATTTCTAACAATTCAGTTTAGCATAAAACAACAAAGTTAAAGAGTTCCAAGTATTGCTATGCATCACTAACAATTCAATTAAACATCAGTCATTTGTTTACACACAGTTTAATGATAAAATAGTTCTATTACAAACAATTCAATTTAGCATAGGTCATTTGTTTGCACTCAGTTTAAATGTCAAACAGTTCTATTTGACCCATAGATAAGACCCTATCAGGTGCTACCACTCTGAGTCAGTGTAGACCTGGGTGTAATAGCAATGAAGGGGGGTACTAAGCATTCCCAAAGCTCTAGCATTACTGGAGCACCTTGATAAGATTTTTTAATGTCAGGACTCTCTTTGGGAGGGGTTTTACCTCCTCAACAGAGATGCAGTTGGTGTATTCTACAGATCTACTTGACTGAGCTGTGTGATCCACAGAGGACCAGCTTAATTTTGATGTATGATACATGTTCCTGTGTTGATAATTTTTCCTGTACTAAAGAAAAAAAGCATTACTTTTTGACTCAACCTTGTACTATAAAGAAGCTTAACTCGTGCAAGCCATTTAATGTGATATTTCCTGCAAGGAAGGAGCATCTTGTTGATATTGAATTTACTATTCAGATTTGTTTATTTGAAGTTTTGGCCTTCCTGGATTTAATACTAAACTAAACTGAATAATCTTCATCGACTTGAGACTAATCATTAGTAAGTTAATTGGAACTAAAACCCTTTTCACAAGTTTATTCTTTGTATTGTCATTCAATATGTCATACCTTCCAACAATCTGTTTGTAAGAATATTTGGTAGGATTAAAAAAAAGTGATCATAATGGAAGTAGTGAAATAGTCTTAAGTTCTTGGAATTTCTTAGATGGATTATTGTCATTTGGATAATAGTGAAAAATAATGCCGCATTGGAAAGAAGAAAATTTCAGATATCTCACCTGTGTTTAAGGAATGATTTCTCGCAGAAAGAAAGGATTTAGTTTTAACAAAACGGTTCCTGGAGTAGACTTCAGGGAGTGACTGGTTAGACTCAAAAGAGGAACAGATGTCAGTACACAAACTGGAATGGGTGTCGTTCATTTGGCAGTGACCATTTGATAGAACTCCTTCATTCAAGGAAAGATTCTATGAAAGAAAATTTAAAGAAAAAGAAATTGTATCATTTGAAGTAAAATATAGCAAAAATCAAAAAGTTCATTTTTTAAGTAGCTTTTTTTTGCTACTGTAAAGTAACAACAATGAAGCAGTAATATTGACACTTAATTACTTTATTTAGTATCAAGTGTAAATACAAAATGTCTATGCCTCTAAAGACTAGGCTTGTTTATATCATCACAGGAGGTAACTTATGTAGTTTAATGCTTGCCTATAGAAGCTTGCATTATTTAATGGGATGGTCCATTTCTATTGTATATGCTCCGTCCTTCTCTGACCACGAGACAGATTGATGTGGTGAATTGCAGGTTCACCTCCAAACAGGTATGCGCTTGTCCTTGCATTTGTGGAGATAGAGTTTGAGGTGCTCACGTTTCGATGTCACCGTTGTGTTGCCAGATATTGGTGTTCTTCAATATGATTTTGCATTACAGGACATATTGAATCTGCAGTGCAGTCAATTTTCATATCTTCTGGTTCATTCCTCAGGATATTTGCTCGTTGTATGTTAGGTGATAAGGGATTATAATTCATAGAGAATCCACTGGGTAGCTGTGGTGTGACTTGAGGGTCTATAGAGGTATCTTACTGTTCTGGTCTTGATGTTGTTAATCTATTTTCCATGTTATCTTGACCCAAATGTGAACCAAAGTGCCACTAGGGTTGAGGGATCTGATCCCTGGGTGAAATGTGTGTGAATCATATGGAGGAAGTGATGATTGTATATAATTACTTAATTACTTCTATTCACTCACACAGGGTACTATCAGTTATCAAGTGTCTCCATGATCTTCCCTGTTTTTGACCACTGACAAGGGTAAGGGCCATCATGATTTTGAACAGAATCGTGAATTTGTAATTCTCAAAGTGGGCAAGAATATTTGTTATAAAAGTGATTGTTTTTCATGTGTCTTTTAGCCATTGTAGCCTCTTTCAGTTCACTGATTTCTCTCCACTCTTTGGTATTTGTCCCGCAGGACAAAGAGATGGTCTTTGATAACATAGCTGTATAAAATTTTTGTAGGAGACATGTCAAGGTCCTGGACTGAAGTATTGCAATGGCTCAGCAAAGCACGGGCCACATGATCATGACACAGCTGTCCATGTTATCTGCGAGTACACACTTAAAAGTTTTGATGGCCAGTTCTACCTGGCTATGGTTTTGAGGTTAGTAAGCTGATGAAATACGTTTTTGCAACAAGTATTCTTGGAAATCAAAAGGTGGTCCCCCATCGAAAGAAAGCTCTTCTGTGCTCCATATGTGCAGAACTAAGTTCTGGCCTTCCCAGATGTCATTAGGGTCACTTCCACCCAACCAGTATACCAATCTGTGTATGTAACATAATTTCTACCGTGTAGGGCGAAAAAAATCAACCATGGTTTGTTGGAAAGAGAATTCAGGATTAGATGGTAGCATCAAAGGCTCTTTCGGCTGTAAAGGGGTGATTGGATTGTGATGGAGTTGCAGATCTAGCATCATGTTTTGGTCGGCCAGATGTTGGAATCCAAACCCTGACAAAATAGGTATCGTCTTGCATGTGTTAAAATGCCATTTATACCCTGGTATGCAGGATGAAGGTATTTGAGTACTTCTGCATGAAGCTTATGCGGTATAAGAATTTTATTCTCTTTAATTGGTACTCTTTCCATACAGTATAATTCCTTGCACATGGACCAAAACCAAGAAATCACCAACAGGAGGTCCTGGTGTAATTTGGGAAAGCCAATCCATATAAATTCTGCCAGAGTTTGATATTCTTCATCAGCACCAGCCACTGCAACAATCCTATCCTACATGATAGTCCTCAATCCCGTATGTGAACGTGAATGCTGCTGTGATTGCACTGTCAATTGTTTTGACTGCAACAGTTGTGATCATCTTGTAGGCTGAGCATTTATGCATATGTTGTTTGGTTTGGTTTGGATTTATGGCATATCAACCATTGTAGTTTATTTAATGCTGAATCCATTTTTATACATATAAACAGTTCTATTTCAACCAATTCACTTTAGCAGTGAAGTTTTTTGTTAACACACAGTTAAATATCAAAACAGTTCTATTTGAAGCAATTCAGTTTAGCATAAGTACTGCATATTGACCCTTGACCGAGACGTCAATCAGAGACGCACCTGTGTAAATAAGCAAAAGCAGTCACGAGATCTATCGGAAGTTGTGGGTGCTATGAAATAATGTATGCAGATGCTTGCTTGTCAGCTAGAGTCTGTGAGGGCCTGATTCAGAGCCAGCCTGCAGTTACTGAGAGCGCCCTGCTAGGGGCGATAGCGCACATGGCTTCTGGTCGAGTACCCCCAACTGAGAAGCAGAAGAAGGGCTGTGGGGTCTTGAAAATAACACATCGTCAAGAGAAGTTATGGGTCAATATAGCAGTCTGTCTCCCTGTCTTCAGCCATCTCTCTCACACAACTGAGATTTGACCCCTTCCGAAAGAATCATCATCATGTCGCGCTGCTAGCATGGATCTCCCTGATCCTCTCTCGCCACCTGTTTCTATCGTCCATTGCTCTTGGGAGGTCTTCAAGGGTACATCCTGTATTGGCACAGAGCTGTTGTATATAAGTTCTTGCCAGTTGTCCTGCCTTTGCTCGTCCATGTGAAGGAGTCCACAGAAGTATGTTGCTTATGAGTTTGCCCTCACGTCTCCAGCAGTGTCCAGCATGTCTGGTTCGTCTAACTTGGATAGTTTTCATGATCAGTGGTAGGTGGCTGTACAGCTGCAGTTTTGTGGGGTGTTGCCTCCAAGACTTGTTCAATATAGCTTGCAACATTCTTGTGTAATTGCTGTCAAGCTTTTTCTCCACCGGTTTAGTTAACATCCATAGAGCAGTATCAACATGACCGCTGCTTGGAAAAAACTGCATTTTATTTTATCAGTCAGGTCTGACTTCCATATGACCAATAGCCTATTGATAGCTGTCCATGCCTTTGCTAGTTGTGTGTTGATGTCTTTCTCAGTTGATGAGACACTGCTTCCTAGGTAGGTGAACTTGTCCACTAGTTTCCAAGAACTACCATTTAGAGTGGTGATGTCGCCTCTTTGATTAAAGCACATATATTCCGTCTTGTCTGTATTGACATGGAAGCCTATACCAACAGCTGGTCGTTCCAGACTATGTAGCTGGGTTTTGGCTAGGGCAGGTGTATTTGTCAGAAGTGCTATGTCATTGGCGTAGTTCACGTCTGTAATTGTTTGTGCAGGGTATCTTCTGCTTCTTTCCTTTGCCAACTTGAAACCATTATCTTTCACTATATCAACAGACGTTCTAAGCACGTAGTCTAGGCAGATGATAAACAGGTATGGGGCTAATGCGTCTCCTGCAGCACACCTACTACAATGTCAAAGTAGTCCGTGTCTCTATCCGAGAAATGAATAAGTCAAGCGCCTTAGAGAACTCTACAAATAATATTGTTGTGCCAAGGTTTTTGGCACATACACTGTCTAGAATTCGATGGATAGTCAAAATTTGTGATTTCATGGATCAATTCCTTCAAAAACCCAAGTATCTTCTCAATTTCAAGTTCTATACAGTTGCGTAGTAGAGCAGTGAAGATCTTGGCCATTATGGATGTAAGGGTTATATCTTGGTAGTTCTTGGCTATTCCAAGGTCATCCTTCTTAGAGAAAGAAGTGTTGTTCTTCATCCTTCATCACACTATACAAGTACACAGTTTAGTTCTATTTAACTCATAGTTAGGACCCTATCAGGTGCTACCAGTCTGATGCAGAGTGGACCAGGGAGCAATGGCAATAAAGGCATATTCCACATTCTCCAAAGCTTCAGCATTACTAAAGCCTCACTATCAGATCGTTTAGCGTCATATCTAGGACACTCTTTGGAGGAGTCTTACCCCTCTGCAGAGATGCAATTGGTGTATTCTGCAGTCCCAGTCAACTAGGCCATGCATACGTTGTGTGTGTACAGATGATATTTGGGGAATTTCTGTCAAGCCCTTTGATGGGGTCCATACTGGGTATTGGGAGGCACAGTCAGGTGCAGCATTGAGTTTCCCAGGGAGATGTCTAACAGTAAATTTACACATTAAAGTATGTTTCCAGAAACTAAAAAGATATAAGCAATGAGAAAATTTTAGTGAGTGGTTTATGGTCCATAGTCACTAATTAATTAGAGCATCCTAATATGAACATTTAACATGATTCCAGTCTGCCTCACCTTTGATCAGTAAATAACCAGACTGTGTCGTTGATAAAAAGAGATTTGGTCAAAATAATTTTCCAATGACCCTTTCCACAATTTCGGTTCACTTCATTAGAGCAGTTGCTATGCTTTTGAAAAAGAAAATAACCAACTCCAGTTTTTCTATAATCCATTGATAGGCATGTCAGCTTATTGATCTCAAACGTCTTTACCCCATCCTCAATTTTCTGAATGATTATTTGCTTAGATTCCTCAAAATTTTGGTCTAGCATTACATCCCAATAAAACTTTGTTTTTTTAACACAGCCATTCCTGGAAGGCAGCTATCACCTCTGCTTGAGAAAATGTGTAGAATACCTGGTACACAAGTCCAAACCAAGACCTGATGCCTGTGATATTTGTGGGGGTAGGAAAATGAAAGATTGCCTCAGTCATATTTTTTGTGGGTTACTAAGAACCTGGCAAACCTTGTTTTCAGTAAACTGGAATTTATTAAGGTTAAAAAGATTATTCCCAGAATAGGCTATATACTACACTGCATGCCAGAACAAGGACTCCACAGAATCGTCCTAAACGAGGTTATCATTTATGCAATGATTTTTCCAGGTCATGTCTGCTGTTACAGATATACCTGTCTCCAGATGCATGAAATCCCTGGAGAGCATGAAGATATCCACAGCAGCCCCATTCAGTTATAAATGTGGTGGCAACTTGCGCTGTTGGGGAAAGCAGTAAGCTGTGGTACCTGTTCCATATGTCCAGAACTGTTTTCTTGGTCTAAGCTGGTACGATGCAAACTTGATTAAATAGGGACAGGGCGAGATGGTTTTCCCTCATGGTGGTAGCTTCTGCAGCTCGTTGCATAAGTTACTGAGTCCTCGTCTGAATACTTATGTGGGCCAGATCAAAGCGAGAAGCAGGTTCACAGAGAAAAGAACAAGACAAAACAACAACTTGTGGTTAAAACGTCAAGGGATGATAAGAAGCGTGTAACACTTAGTGGATAATTAATTCTAGTTTGAGTTTCGTCTGGCAAAAGATTATCTTAACTAACTGGGTCCGGCTGGTAATGTCGCTGTTCGTTATTTCTTTGTCCCGGTCTAATCAACTCCCTTCGAACCCAAACTAAGTCTGACTCTCGGACCCAAAATGCATCTGTATATATACAGAATGTTTCATTATTATGTCCGGCTAATGGAACACCCACGAATAAACCCATAACTTTTTGGGGAGCCAATTCTATCTTAAAAAAACTGAACATAAAATTAGTTCCTAGACTGGCCGTCTCCGATACAGGGACATTAAATTCAGACCCTTTTAAGTTCTGACAAGTACTTAACACGTCCGCAGCTATATGTATAAACATTTTCTTATCTAGATTTCCTTAATCTAGTTAATGGGTTTTCCTAACATTTGAAATTCAATACCCAGGCCGAATCTAACTCATCTCGCCACATATATATGTGTGTATATATGTGTGTGTGTGTGTGTGTGTGTGTGTGTGCATGTAGGTGCGTGTGTGCGTGGGCGCACACACACATATATATACATACACACACACACTGGTATGGGTGCACACACACACACACACACGTGTGTATACATGTATGTGCATATATCCAACTCATAGTGTCACAGTAGTGTTGAGTTTTTGCGAGGCAACCATGCATATGGGAGAGCTGTCTTTTTCATTTCTTTTTTTTTTAGGTGCGATTACTATCACTAGCACAGGTTCAATTATATCCAGTGCAACATCTTGATTGAGGTCTTCTTCCAGTGGTGAGAGACTGAATTGTTGATGGTGTTATATCAGAGGCAAATACAATGACGGGCTGACTTCATTTTGTAACTGTGCAGTTGATTTGTCCATTCCTTTGGAAGCTGATGAGTTGTTTAAACTTTTGCTTGAGTTTTGTGAGGTTGGAACTTCAGCCAAAACTCTAGTGCTTCTTATTGGCGAGTCCCACAATCATCTGCCTGGCTATCATGTTGCTTGAGTAGTTGACGTATTGTCTGCAACTTTCAGTGATGGAACAATAAACTATGAACAAACAAAATTTGGCTTTGGCTCATAACCTTGCTAAAAACTGGGTAATTGCCTTGTCTTCTGTCTGGCATGAGGAATGAAAGATTTGCTGATGAACTTCTTTGAGTAACCCTTTTACTGTGACAAATCAGATGTGTGACAAAAACCTTCCCTTGATAGCTGAATTTAAGATTTCAACTGCTATAAGGTTGAAAAGGAGCCCATTGACTTTAGGTGAACATGTCATTCTCAGATAATTCTGTATTTCGACTGGATTGGTAAGATGACACTACTTATGCTGGGTCCATGCATCAAGGAAAATTGTCCAATTATTGTCAGTTGCATTAGGTTCAATAACAAGACAGTTTGGTTTCTTTGTGTTGAATGTCTGTATTACATTAGAGATTTCATCTCTCTGAAGGGCGATAATTTTCCTCAGTAGCTCTATCATCTGTTGCACGAGTAGAGCAATTAAGTTGAGATCTCCATCAGGTAAAGATGCTATGTCTTGTTTCCACTAATCAACTTGCAGTACCATGTAAAATAACAACAACAAAGTAGTAGTATTGACACTTAATTACTTTATTCAGTATTAAGTGTGAATACAAAATTTCTCCAATCTCTAAAGATTTGGCTCTTTCACATCATTAGGAGGTAACTTCTGAAGTTCAATGCTTGCCTATAGAAGCTCATTATTTAAAGGAATGGTCCATTTCTACTCTATAGGTACCAGAGGAATTTTACAGTTATTGATTCATTTTAATGGCATGTCATTTCACCAAGAGCTATTTATGTCAAGAGGATAGAGATTCACGTTCATATTCACATTTTTTGCATATGGTCCTATGAAATACAAATAATTTTCCAATAGATCAATTTGCCCCATAGATGGGACCCTAACAAGTACGACCACTCCAAGTCAGAGAGGACATGGGAGTAATGGCAATGAAGGGGTATTCCACACTCTCCAGAGATTTAGAATTAATAATGTTTAGGGAAATAACACATCATTCAATAAGTCTTGAGCCTCACATATAGATAGCACCACTAATAAAAAATCCAAGATTTTTATAGAGTATTAATTTTCAAATGGCAAGTGTCAAAAATTTGAGCCCAATCAATTTAAGTGAAGCAACTGATGCAAATTTTCAAAATGATGGAGAAATCTGAATTTTGTATGTTGATAAAACATTGCTTTTTGATAGGAAAAAATACTGTTCAAGCAAAGCAATGGCTTGATAAGTGTTATTAGGACACTGCTCAGTTGGAAACAATGGTTAAGAGGTGGCATGCTGATTTTAAACACGGTCTTACAGACACAAATGATGCTGAACACTCAGGTTGCTCAAATTCAGCAGGTGTCCCGGAAAACACCAAAAAACAACACAAACTTGTTTTGGTCAATCATAAATTGAAGTTGTGTGAGATAGCAGAGGAGTTGAAGATGTTAGAAGGCAGTGAATTCACCATTTTGCATGAACATTTGTCAATGAGAAAGCTGTGTTCAAAGTGGGTGCTGCATTTGCTCATAGTAATCAAAAACAACAACATTTCAGTGATTCAGAGCGTTGTTTGCAACTGTTTCAACGCAACAAAAAGGAGTTTTTTCATAAATATGTGACAATGGATGAAACATGGATCCATCATTTCACTCGAGAGTCAAATCAGCAGTCAGCTGAGTGGACAACAGTAGGTGAAAGCCATCCAAAGCGACCAAAGTTGCGAACATCAGCAGGCAAGGTTTGGGCCAAGGTATTTTGTTCATTGATTATCTTGAGAAAGGAAAAACCATCAATAGCAAATATTATATAGCATTATTGGTGCATTTTAAGGAAGAAATTACCAAAAAACGAGCACAAATGAAGAAAAAAAGTGCTCTTTCAACAAGACAATGCACCGTGTTACAAGTCGATTGCAATGATGGCAAAACTACATGAATTGCACTTTGAATTGCTTCCACACCCACCCTATTCTCCAAATCTGGCCCCCAGCAACTACTGGCTGTTTACAGACCTCAAAAGAATGATCCAGGGAAAGAGATTTGGCTTCAATGGAAAAGTGATATTGGAAACTGAGGCATATTTTGATGCCAAAGACAAATTGTTCGACAAAAAAGGCATTGAATTGTTAGAGAAGCGTTGGAATCAGTGTATCATCCAAGAAGATTATGCTGATGAATAAATTCAAATTTTACCCAAAAGTTGTTCTATTAGTTAGGCCTGGGACTTATTGAGTGATGTGTTAGCAAATAGATTTACACAAGTGGGTACCTCGATTGCTGGATTCACTTTAAGGTAAGTAGGTAAAAACAAGTTTGTATAAACAAAGAATAAGGATAAGAATCAAGAAAAAAGATGTTTATTGAAACAAAGACTTCTTTTTTTGTCACAAGAGAATTAGTTTTTGCATTAAGCACAGCATCATATAAAGATGCTGAATTTGATATTATGGCAGAAATAAACAAAATGAAAGGTTTTACAAAACACATTTTAAGCTTTTTTTTCTTCTTATAAACAATTTTGATTGCTTATTTTTCCCATCATCAACTGCTGACTAATTGAAGTAATTGATCAAATAATTGGTTTTATCACTTCAATGATAGTAAAGACAAAGCCAAAACATTACAGTTTGTCACCAATGATTTATTAAGTAAATTTTTCATTAAATTATTTTTACCAACAGTAGTGACCATATGTTAAGAAATGGAACAATAACGAATATTTAAATGATTTTATTTGAAAGAATTTGCATGTATGTTTATAAAATTTTCACAAAATATACTTGGAACATATATGCATTTATTACATATGAATTTTTCTAAATTTTCTTTTTCAGTAAATCAATAGTCACTGATAAAATAAAAATATAGATTTTGCCCTGGTCAAAACTAAAGGAACGCATCATAAATCCTTGTCAGATCAATATATAAACCAAAGAAAAACTCAATATTAAGTGAATTTTCCTCTGCATTGGATTACCTCATTGCATCTTTGACCACACAAGCCAATTAACTTCTTATAAAAGGTGATAGTGATACTATCCCATTCTTCTTTCAGAAAAATCCATAAATCATCAATATTTTGAGGATTTCTGTTCTGAGCTTTCTCTCTCATGATTTTTCATACATTCTCTAGACAATTCATATCTGGGCTTTGTGGTGGCCACTTCACAACAGTTATTCCTTCCTCTTCACGAAACTTAACACAGTTTTAGCTTTGTGGCAAGGTGAATTGTCTTGCATGAATATTAGAGTTTCAACTGTCCCTTTGGGTAAATGAGGAAGAGCATGCTGGCAAAGAAGTTCTTTATAAACACTGGCATTAATATTAGCGTGAAAATGAACAATGGGTCCAACTCCTGCTGAAGAAATCATTCCCTTACATCATTATGGTCCCCCTCCAAATTTCATAGTTTTCTTAACACATTGAGGAGATAAGCATTCCCAATTTTTATGTCGTACAAACTTCTTACCATCAGATCCAAACAAGTTGAATTTAGATTCATCACTAAAGTGAACCATATTCCATTGTTCCTCTGTCCACAGGATATGCTCTGTGGTGAAGTCAAGACAAACCTTTTGATTTTTCTTTGAAATCAAAAGGTTTGCAACATGGAATCCAAGCCACTAATTTTTCCTTACAAGAAAGTTTTTCTAGAGATTGGCTTTCCTGTTTGCACACAAAATGCATGAGAAATAGATGTTGCTGAATCAAAATGGTCTTTTAAAGACATTTTAACAATCATCTAATCTACCTGATTGGTAGTCATAGGAGGCCAGCCAGTTCTCAGTTTTGGTTCAAGTGTCTTGTCAGCTGTAAATCTACTGATTACACAATAAAAAACACTTTTTGACCTTCGTACGATGCCAGCAATTCCAGAATACGATTTGCTAAAATGAGCTTTTTTTCTTCTTGAGTTAAACAATTACGTGCCTTCACCTCCATCTTGCTTAAAAATAGTTCCAGCAATGTATGACAGTTGACTATAAATCAAAATTAGCAATCAAATTGTTTAAAAATTACCTAAATTACTATAATTCAACAGTATTCCTAAACTTTTGACCATGGCAAAATGTATATGTTTGTTTTTTTTAGTTCACTATTAATTTACTGTAACATTTTTTTTAGAAAACTATTTGTAATAAATACATATATATGTTCCAAGTATATTTTGGGAAAATTTCATAAATGTACATGCAATTTTTTTCAAGTAAAAATCATTTAAATATTTGTTGTTCCATTCCTTAACTAATGGCTGCTATTGTACATCTAAAGTTTAATATATATATATATATAAGTCAACAATGAAATTATTCATACACCCATCAATTTTAAATATTTTTATCCATTTCTCAGAATCTAATACTTGCATGATGCCAGGTTTTTATAAGTTAATAAGCACAAAAATATAAACAAAACAATATAACAAATTTGACAGGCAAATTATGCATAATAGGAAAAGACAAAATTATTTGTAAAGTAGAAGATATTGTTTTATATTGATTGATTAGTGTAAGTATAAGTAATTTGAAATATTTTTTTTTATTGGTGAAGCCTTCTAGACAACTTATTCAGTAGAACATTTGTGATGATTCCAGCAAAGAACATCACATGTGGCATAGAGTGTCATCATTGTTATTATTACATTAACAACACAATGAGGAAGACAAAGGAGTTTAGCACTGAAGTGAGACAAAGAATTAACTTCCACAAGTTGAGAAATAGTTACAGCAAACCAGTTAACTATCCCTAGATCTACAGTAAAGTCTATTACAGAGAAGTTTAAACAGTTAGGCACAACAGAGAATTTGCCTGGGCATGGAAGAAAATCCAAATTGTCACAGAGAACTGCACCAAAACTATCTTGAGGTTAATATAAATCCAAGGGTTGTTTCAAAAGATATCATCAAAAGTTTGGATACGATGAAGTACTCACACAATACAATGTTGTTTAAATAGAAATGGATTGTATGGAAAGTGACCATGATGAACCCCTCTTCCTAAACCATGTCACATTGTAGTTCAGTATAATTTTGCCAAAACATTCTTGGACAAAGAAAATTGCTTTTGGGAACAAGTACTATGGGGTGATTAAACCAAAATTGAACTTTTTCAACATATTGATATTTAGAAGATTTGATGCAAGAGAGGTGAGGCTTTCCTCCCAAAGAACACAGTGCCAACATTAAAACATTGAGGCAGCTCGATGATGTTTTGGGGTTGTTTTAGCTCAAATAGAACAGGACAATTAATTCCAATAATAGGATTAATAAAAACTGAAGACTATATAAAAATTCTAGATGAAACTCGATAACTATCTGCGTAAAATCTTGATCTAGGTCGATGATTTACAAGAGAATGATCCCAAATATATGTCACTAGCTTCAGAAAAAGAAGATTATGCTTCTGCCATGGCCTTTAATTAGTCCTGACTTGAATTCTATAGAAAATAGTAGGCAAGATTTGTAATTTTGAATAAATTGTTAGTCACCAAAAAACCTTCAGGAATTAGAATGTGTAACCATTGAAGAATGGGAGAAAATCCCAGAAAAGACTTGTTCAAATCTCATCAAAAACTTTAGAAAATGATTGCAGCAAGTTATAAAGATGAGAGATCATGCTATTGACTATTGTAAAAAAAATCAAGATTGTGCCATCTCTTCATTAAATGGCAAGCCTTGGAAATTAAAACAGTTCACAGACATTGGTAGCAATATCTCATCTAATTAAAGTGATGTCAACAAATGCATGGGTAAAGCATGGCCACTTATTGACAGGTTGACAACAACATGGAAATCTGATCTCTCTGAAAAAATAAAACGGGAATTCTTGCAAGCTGTAGCCATGTCAGTACTACTGTATAGTTGCATCCAAGTAAGACAAGCAAGATATGTTGGGCACTGTTGAGGAAGGAACAACTCATAAGAGATGTTCTCAATATTAACTCCATCATATGAATACACCAGTGTAGGCCAACAAGCAAAACCTTACATTCATCAACTATGCAAGCACTGGGTTCTGTCAAGAGGACTTGCCAACAGGGATGGATGGTGAGAGAGAGTCAAGGGAATCCATGCTGTCAGCATGGCTTGATAATATATTTGGCTTAACTAACAAAAGTTAAGAATAAAAAAAACTTCAAGTGTGTAGCAATTTTAGAAAAATAGAAAAGCTCTGGTTTACACTCAAGCAATTAACAAAAAGAGAAAAAGGAAGGTTGGTTTGTTTTTATGGCATATCAGCCTTTGTAGGTTATTCAATGCCAAATCCGTTTTTATACAAATAGTTCTATTTCAAACAATTCAGTTTAGCATGAGTACAGAGTTTATTTGTCAAAAAACATTTCTATTTCAAACTATTCACTTTAGTGAAATAGCTCTAATTCAAACAATTCAGTTTAGCATAAGTACGCAGTTTAATTCTATTTGACCCATAGATAGTACGCCTATCAGGTGCTACCACTCTGGGCCAAAGTGGACCTGGGGGTGATGGCAATGAAGGGATACTCCACATTCCCCAAAGCTCCAGTATTACTGTAACCTCACCATCAGATTATTTAGTGTCATATCCAGGACACTTGTTGTCGGGTGGTCTTACCCATCTGCAGAGGTGCAGTCAGTGGGTTCTACAGTCCCAGCCAAGTGGGCAAAGAAAAAGGAAGGAAGACTTTAGAATAAATCGTGTGCCTGTGTGTGTACTTTTGAGACAAAGAGAATAAATGAAGACTTTGTATTGTTCTCAACTCCTGACTATATTTTTGGTTTACAATTTCAGATTAGAGATAACAATAACAAAAAAAAAAATTAGGCTTATTCCATCAAAGGTCAATAAGCAAGAATCACTACATCAGAAGTTGAACTGCTAGTGATTTTATTCCAATGGATTCTAAATCTAGACTGAAGCTAAATTTGATATGAGTGTGTAAAAAGAACTCCGCCTAGAAAAAAGGCTTTTTTTCCAAGAAAATGTGGCAATCAGGGAAAAGCAACACTATACACAAAATTCGAAAACTTTTGAAAATTTACTGAAATCTGTTCTTTAGTTTTTAATGAAAAAAAAAAAAACAAGACTTAAGTTAACTATCAAATGTTTGGAGCATATTTACGTAAGAATGTTTATTTTTAAAAGATGAAGCCAAAAAGGAAAGAAATTTTTTTTAAAGAAAAAAGTGGTAAAAAAAAAAAAAAAAAAAAAAAAAAGTCTTACAGGATTTTTCTCAATCTTTTTTCTGGTAAACATTTTATTCCAGGGTCTCAGGTGTTCCTGCGACTTGAAGCCATTTGGAACAAAGGCCTTTAAGGAAGAACCACTGCAGCTAAAAATATAAATAAAAATAAATTTAATAAAAAATTTTAAAATTTAGTTAATTTTTTTTTCATCAAAAGCAAGAAATAAAATTTTCCCACATTATTTGTATGCATATCCTCATTATTGTTATTTTATCACAAATTTTTACATCATTTCTTGGAGAAAAATGTCTTCTGGTCATAAATCTTTCTTTTCTTGCCTACTCTTTTGTAAATAATTCCAAATTTGAATATCAAAAATTCTGGCAGATACAAGTAATCTAGTTTGAAGAGCCAAAAATTGGGGTGTATCATACATCTGAAAAAAAACCCCAAAGAATTCAAACAAGTCTTTGGTTAAATCTTGGAATAATAACAACACCTCAGAATTATAGACAATATTAGGAAGGGTGAAGAATATATTTGCCAAAATATGAAATGGGAAAAAGAACTCAATTTGGAGAAAATTTATAAAAAACTCAATGCAAATGAAGTTTCAAATTTAACCCTTAGAATGCAAGTGCCCATACTTGAGCCACTAACAATAAGTACATAAACCTGGGCATCTGAAATTCCAGCCATGGATTCATCACTTTTACATCTCTATAAATACTGCAATTTGATATATAATTTATTATTTTTTAATAGATTTTGAATTGTCTATAGAATGTTGGAATCTGTTAATTAACAGCCAGTAAAACAATTAAATAACAGATGACCACATTTTATATTTTCAGCTATTTTTCAAGTCAGGAGTCCAGGGTGGAGAAGTCAAAGTTCTAAGAGTTAAAAGATTAAACAATTGTAAACACTAGAATGTTATGAAGGTAAAAATCAAACATTTTAAACATAATGAAGTCTATTGATTGATAAGCATTTAGACATCTTTCATTGTATATAAAGTAAGGTGAGGAGTCAATTTAATGAGAGTGGGTTGAAAAAAATCATATGATGATATCTCAGCTTTTGATGACATTTTGACCAATGAGAACCAAGCACTGCAACACAGATGGAAGAATTGTGTGGACCACAAGGGCGACTATGTTGAAAAATAAACTTTATTTGGTCACATTTTATGAGAATGTTGTTCAGCCAATGAACTTTTCAGCTAACCCATATACTTAAAAAAATATGTTAAAAATTACAACACACAAAAAAGAGGAAATATTCATCTTAATAACTTTATTAACATCTGATAGCACTATATATCATCATCATCATCATCATATCGTGCTGGCAGCACGGATATCCCTGACCCTCTCTCGCCACTCCTCCCTATCGTTCATCGCCCTAGGTAGGTCTTCAGGACAACAACCTGTATCCTCACATAGCTGCTGAATGTACGTTCGTGCTGGTCGTCCTGCTTTTGCGCGGCCATGTGTGGGGATCCATAAGAGTACATCTCTTATGAGTTCATCTCTGCTTCTCCAGCAATGTCCTGCATGTCTGGTTCGCCTAACTTGAATAGTTTTCGTGATAGGGGGCAGGTGGCCGTACAGTTGGTGTCTTGTGGGGTGTTGCTGCCAGGACTTGTTCAGGATTGCACGCAGCATTCTTGTGTAATTGCCATCTAGTTTCTTCTCCAGCCGTTTTGTTAGCGTCCATGTAGTGCATCCATATAGCAGTATCGATGTGACCGCTGCCTGGAAGAAACTGCGTTTCATTTTATCGGTTAGGTCTGATTTCCATATAGTCGATAGCCTATTGATAGCTGTCCATGCTTTCGCTAACCTCGTTTCGATGTCCTTTTCGGTTGATTCGACGCTGCTTCCTAGGTACGTGAATTTGTCTACTAGTTCAAGAGGGGTTCCTTTTAGAGTGGAGATGTCCCCTGTTTGGTTATAGCACATATATTCCGTTTTGTGTGCATTAACATGGAGGCCTATGCTTGCTGCTGCTCGTTCCAAACTATGCAGAAGTGTTTCGGCTTGGTCAGGTGTATTTGCCAGTATCGCTATGTCATCGGCGTAGTCGGCGTCGGTAATTGTTGTTGCGGGGTATCTTCTGCTTCTTTTCTTCGTCAGTTCGAAGCCATTCTCTTTGATTTTGTCAATCGATGTTCTAAGTACGTAGTCTAGACAAATGATAAAGAGATACGGAGCCAGCGTGTCCCCTTGTAGTACTCCTGCTACAATGTCGAAGTATTCTGTGTCTCCATCTGGTGATCGTACTTTTACTTTAGTGTTTCTATAGAGAATCGTTATTGCCGCTACGGTTTCTTTAGGTATGCCTTACGCTAGTAGGATTTGTTCCATCTTTCCTCTGTGAATGGAGTCGAAAGCCTTGGTAAAGTCGACAAATATTAATGTCGCTTGTAGGTTCTTTGCCCGTACACCTTCAAGGATTCTGCGGATGGTTAATATTTGTGAGGTCGTGGATCTATTTCTTCGGAAGCCATTTTGGTTTTTTCTAAGTATGTTGTCGATTTTGGGTTCTATTCGGTTTCGCAGTAGGGCATTGTAGATTTTGGCTGCTATGGATGTAAGTGTTATGCCTCGGTAGTTTTTGGCTAATCCGAGGTCCCCCTTTTTAGGGAAGGGGAGTATGCATCCCTTCGTCCATCTATCTATCGGATTTTGATTGTATACTGCGTTGCAGTGTCGGAGCAGTATGTCATCGA